>CM062603.1:20103075-20665301 GCA_031470985.1 Agastache rugosa | reverse complement strand
CGATCCCGTAGTCGCTCTGTAACTTTTCCAGATCTACTTGTATGCCGACGCCGACAAAAGTGATGAAGTTGAACTCACGAGAAAGGAAGGTCGACATGGATTTTGGGATCTGGTTGAAGTGGATGATTTGGTAGACGAGGCAGCGGTCGCGGACGCAGAGTTGCAGCGTGGCGACGGGGTTGCGTTGAGCAGAGTAGCTGGGGCGCCACTCAACGTCGAGGCCGACAATCTTGAGGCCGGGGAGGTATTGGAGATACTTGATGTCGTCGATCCAGTTAGTGACGACGGCGGAGTTGGCGGTAACAGTTGTGTAGATATCCTCTGTGAAGAACTGGACGTTGTAGGTTTTGTATGTGTTCACAAGCATCCTGTTCTCCGTGATGCGGATCGCCATTGTTAAACACAGTGAGGTTTTGTTTCTGCCGTAAATCTGTTTTTTTGTCTTGCCGTGTTTGGGAGATTAGTGTTGTATTTGGGGTTGCGTATCGTAGAGGTCTAGGCCGAGATTTTTATCGATTTTAATTAAAATTCCGTCAGATATTTCGTATATCAGTGATTTTTTATAATTTTGTTCCTAATAATTCTTCGAAATATTATCCTTTTAATTCTTTATGGCTATCGGCTAAATTTAGTTTCAACGATAAAGGGTGATTGATAAAATAATCACACAGCATGTCGCGTGTTTGGTTTGAATAATAAGGGTTTCGTGATAAATAAATGATCCGGTGCTTTCCGATCATTTCGAATAGGTGATAATTTATCGCTCCGAGCTTGGATGGATTATTAACATCATTTATTATAATCCTATCTTATCTTATCAATCTTATCTATCACATCCACCAAACCAAACGTCAGATATTGCCAGTGTGATTCAGGGGAGACATTTTTTATTGGATTTTTTTAAAGTTATTTAAAATACTAACAAATCAATTCATGTTGGATATTTTATAAATATTAGAATGTAAATAATCTATCAATTTATGCAGGATTTTTTTTTATGGGAAGTGCCAATTTTTTTTATTTTTTTTGGTTTGGGAATGCGTGGATAATTTTAGGTTGACACATTATGAGCTTTATAGAAAAAAATATATTGACAAAAACTAATATAGGCTTTCAACAGAAAAAACATTAGAAAAATATTTTTAGGAAGTAAAATTTTGAACCACCCACTCAATTTATGTAATATAATACTCCCAAATCCCAATAGATAGATATCGGTACATATATTATATAAAAAGAAGTGTTACACTACAAAACACGGAAATAATCGATCGGAATCTAACGACGGAAACAAAAACCGACATTAAACAACGACGGAATGGTGTCGTAATGCTCGGTAACAACTAACGACCGGAATTAACGATCCGGCTCCTACGATTTAAGTGTGGCGCCAGTAGTATTCTCCAGCCTTCAACGACGCGAAATGGCTACGGAATTTCCCGTCACAAGATCCGGCATTGACGCCGAATATTTCCGTCGTTAGATTATTTTATTTATTTTTAAATTTTAACGGACGGAAATGGCGACGGAGATCCGTCCGTCATTAGATTTTTTTAATTTAATTATTATTATTTTTTTAAATAATTCAACGATGGAATATATTCCATCGTTAAAATGATTACCAATCATTAAATTATTTTTATTTATTCACGACGAAATTGTTTCCGTCGTGATGTGTTTTTTTAAAAAAAAACTAATTAATGAAATGTCCGAATCTGTGATCGATTTTAATTATTACGTCGTTAGGGTTTAAGTTACTATCACGGGAGTCACCTACGCCTCTATTCCCCAATTTAGAATCTCACTCTCGGCAGCGGTTGAAGCCCTAGTTTGAGAAATCCCCCAGTCCCACCGTCAGAGTCTTACTTATCGTCACTGCGCTTCCCTCGGCCCACCGTTCATTTTGCTTCTCGCTCGGTACGTCATCACCGCTCCGTCCAACCGCTTCGGTTGCCAGAGTTTTTCCTACCATTGCCGTTCACTAGCCGCACCGCCGCCAAGTCACCTACGTTTCTCCGCTCCATCCCACCTAAGTATTTCGTCCCGTAGGGAGTCGTATCGGGTTATCCTCTCCTCACTCAAATCTCAATTGTCTCTCTCTTTCTCACTATATCACCTCTACCGCAAACGTCTCGCCTGGTCGATGCCCATAGCAACCGCCCAAAGCCTCGGCCCTACCGCCTCTCGGCACGTCACAAATTTCCAATCTGAAGCTTCAAGGTCGACTCTATCTCTCTCTATCTCTCACATTGTGCTCCCGCTATCTCTTTCAGCTCTCTCGTAAATCGTCTTTCTCTCCCTCGTAATTTGTGATTGTTGTTGCCGTCGTAGCTCCGCTCTTTCTCGTAGTCTCGGAGTCATCGCCGTCGCCGTTGGTCGTCGGCCCACCTCTCTGCTATCTCTCTCTCTCTCTCACCGTTTCTCGTTTCTCTCGGTCCAGAATAAATGCCCCAATAAGGCATTTGTTGCCGTCTACCCTCGCTCAGTAGTTGTTCTACCATTGGTAATTCCCAATAGTTCACAGCTTATGTGAAGCTCATCTAAAAAACCGAGGTCGGTTGTTATGGCTGATTTAATTAGATGTTAGAGAGCTTTCTTGGCCAATTTGGAGCTCTTTCTTCTTGGTTTGGAATTGAGTTGGGTTGAGCCCTTTTGCTGTGTTAATTTTTGTTTGATCGGAAATCTCCGAAATTGTTGGCTTGCTTGGTTTGTATTGAATCAATAATTTTGAGCTATGAAAAATCATAGGAAAAGTAATAATTTTTGTTGCTTTATGAATCGGTTGGAAATAGTTTACTAAGTTTTCCAAGTAATTTTGATAGATTTGTACCGACATGTCAAGAGAATTGGAAGCAACATTCTCTTATTTTTTAGTTAATTGAAAGAAAAATTATTTTTTCTTTCTTTCAGGTATTTCGGTTCTCTAGTGGGCTTTGATCTGCTTGATAGAGGCCTTGAACTTGTAACCAAATGGTATTTGATCTAATCTTCACACTAGAGAAAGTGTTACTAGTTCTTTCATAAGTGTTTTTGATCTAATTTTGTATGAGAACAAGTGTATGAGTTGACAGATTCTTAATAATCATGTGTATTAATTCTTTGACCTTAGCTGTTACCTGATTGAGTTCACTATATGTGAATTATTTTTTAACAATAACACTTAGCTATATATACATATGATGCATCATGCTGTTCAGATGATGTGTTTTTGTTGCTATAGCCCTCTGTTATTATCCTTGCTTTTTGCGGCCTCTTGTTTTTGGAATATCCCTATTTCTTCTTTTCTTCATCTTCTTCTTTATTAGTATACTTATTACATGATCAACTTTAAACAAATAATGTATCTGATGCATAAAAATTGACATTCTGATGTTATCTTATTCATCACATTCTCTCAGGTAATGCACGTACACTTCAAAATTGGGGGTCTATGGCGCATAAAAGCTTTCTTTAAGGCTCATTACAAGAAAATTGCTGCCCCAAAAGCTGTTGTCCAAGAGCTTAAGTTGAAAGAGTTATTCAGAATGCTGCTTATGATGAACAAGAGTAGCCTTTAATGATAGTATGTTAGTTTGATTTTGGACTTTCAATGTATGAGATAACTGTGTTAAGTTTAAAACATTTATATGATTTTTCTTGTGGATATATTGTTTGTGTTTTGCACTTTATATCTTTCAAGTTTAATGTTTTGATTTTATTTTGTTTTACTTTTGCATCAGAAAAAAAAATAAAAAATAAAACTCAATTTAGCCACGGAAATTCCGTCGCTAGTCCAAGTCTAGTGACGGAAATATTTCCGTCGTCATTAGTGACGGAATATTCCGTCGCTATTACGTCGTCGTTCCACGTTGACGAAATTCGTGACGATAGGTTGGTGACGGTCGGTCCGTCGTTAATTCCGTCGTTATGCTCGCGACGGAACAGAATTTCCGTCGTTAAATGTCTTAGCGACGAGCCAAATTGCGTCGGCCTAAATCCGTCGTTAAGTGGGTTTAGCGACGGAATATTACTGTTTAGCGACGGATTTTTCCGTCGTTATATCCGCATTTTTTTGTAGTGTTAAATTATGAAGCTAAATAATAATTAAAAATAATAATTTTTTCTTACACGATATGACATGAGTTTCGATGTTGTAATTCAAGAAGATTTGAATACACATGAATACAATTACTATCACAAAGATCGAAATTCAGAAAATATGAAATAAATTTTTTCTTCCTTGTCTTTTTCGGAACGAAGTAGTAGAAAAATAATCAAACTGCCTGAATTTAACCCATTGTTTGGTATCCTAGATAATTAATAATTCAGACCCGCATGTAACCCAAGTCCGTTTGTATATTACTCTTTCTTTTCAGCTTCTCAATATCGTAGGAAGGATCAGATACCATTCCTATATTAAACAATGCTAGTGATTACATTTGTGGAAGACACAATTACCCTCTCCAATAAATTTGAAAATACTTTTCTCATCTGATTTCATTTATCATTCCAAAAAATACGAAAACAAAATCTCAAACCCATATTTTCGCAGTTTGCAGAATCAAGGAATTTCTTGACGATTGAAGCCCAATACAACAGGTATTTTATTAAAAATTTCTTATTTTCACTACCCAATGAATGTGGGAATTGCGATTTTCTTTTATTTTTACGCTGAATCTAATTTAATTCCTTTTCTTTTCAAATCTATTTCTGCACAAAAATGTGCTGCTCATTCTAGGATTCTATCATCTGCCCATTTTTGCGGACTGTTTCCCTAATCAAAATTACTTTCATATTTTGGGCAAAATATTAAAAAAGAGAGGATTACCTTGTTGCGCAGAACTCATATCTGCGACAATCACCGAAATCAATATGCAAATTTTTCGTTTGAAATTTCTTCTCTCTATTTGGTCGAATGCAGAGGTGAGTTTTTTTTTTTTTTTGAGAAAACGCAGAGGTTTGTGGTGATGGAAATAGAATATATATGTTGGGGCGTTTTTGTGGTTTTGAAATCGTGAGAGGGTGATATGTAAATTTCAAACTTAATCTTGATGTTAAACAAAGGTACCAAACAACCAATTGATGCTATCTATATTTTTTTTTATCTTATCTACCAAACACAAAAATACGATATCAATCATTCTTTATCTACCATACATATCTTGATTTAAACTATCTTATTATATCCTAACATACCTACCAAACGTAAGTAATGAATGTCTTATGTCTAAATTATGTAACAATGAGTTTACCGTATGATAATATTTTTACTTGTAATCTGATATTTAATTAAATTTATTATATGAAACAATAAATATATACGTATGATAGTTAAATTATTTTTACTTGTACTAATATGATTATTTAATTAAATGCAATATTTTTTCTTGGTTTTTCAAACTTATGAAACCTGACTATATATAGTTCAATGTCATTGAATTCTTTTACTTTTGTACTATTTACTGTTGGAAGTAAAATGAGGGTTACCGATAAAGCCTCTGCAGTGCCCAGACGTCCACAGAAGAATTAAAGTCATTATCTGAATTGGAGTTGCAACACGTATTTGTATTTGTATTTGTATTTGTATTTGTATTTGTATTTGTCAATTGTAATTGGTTTGGGCAGACAACTTTTAAGGATTTTGATTCGGCAGATTCTCCACCATCTTTTCAACTGCATATTCTTGGACTCATCCAAAACAAAAAATATTTAATCTACCTCCTATTTTAATATTATTAAGATTGCAATTACATATAGTTCAATGTTTATTAAAAGCGCATATTATTAAATTTTAATCCCTCTATCCTAATCATGTTCCATACTTTTTGACATTGAAATTAAGAATAAGAGTGCGTTTACTTTGATGATAAGAAAAAAGGAGGGAAAATAATTTTTTCTCCCTTCAAATCTCTCTTTTCTTATCATTCATTTTCTATAGATTATAATTTCATGCTTTCTTATCCCTTCTTTTTTACTCCAATGAGGGAAAATATTATCATGAGTTATTTGGTGTGATAATATTTTCGTGAAAAAGAAGGAATAAGAAATGATGAAATTATAATCTATAGAAAATAAAGGATAAGAAATGAGATATTTAAAAAGTTAAAATTTTATTTTCTCTCTTTTTTCCTTACCATCAAAGTAAAGATACCTTAATATAAAAAGATGGAAAGTGGATAAGTCCTTCACTTTTAAAAAGTTAAATATTTTCTTTTTGGTTATGGAACATTACTAACGAGACAAAAAAATGAAAATGGAATATGCTAGGTAGGACAGAGAAAGTATGTGTGAATTGTATTAATTTATTTTAAAATCAAATATTTTATAGCTTATCTTTATAAAACTATAACAAAACTATATTTTTATATTAATAATTAATTCATGACTTTTATTGATAAATTAAATGCGGTGATTAATATTTCAATGAATTGTACGAAAATGAGGGCTTTGCGGATTCACGCGCGTTTACATACTGCTGACACTCCCTGCAAATGCTATAATTTCTTTATTTCTAATTCTAACTACAAAAAAAAACTGTCAAATTCACACACACTATTTAGCTGAGACAGTAGAGACTTAGGCAATGTCCTTTCATTGATTCCTACTAAATTGCATTGATTTATCCTAAAGATTTCATTTCAATTGGAATTTGGTTATTCACCATGTACGAGAATCCCCACTAAGCATTCATGGCTGAATGGTTAAAGCGCCCAACTCATAATTGGCAAATTCGTAGGTTCAATTCCTACTGGATGCACTCACATTGGGTTTAGGGATAATCAGGCTCGAACTTATAACTTTCACCACGTCAAAGTGACACTCTATAGTGTATAATTAACTTGGATTTGCGACACTTGTAAAATGTTTTAATTTAATGTGTTGTAAATTTAAACTTTAAATTAAACATTTTACAATTATTGTACGTCAAAGTCTTTGTCGCACTACACCTTGGTGCCTCTAAGTCTCTACTAGCTGAGACAAGACAAAGAGAAACCTTCAACTCATCTACAATGGCGATCTCGATTTACGACCACCGCGTGCCGTCATGGGCGGGCTACAACACATACGGCGTTGACTTCTAGGACGACAGCATCATAACCACCGTCACCCACGACCCGGTGAAAGTCTCTGAGTGGATCTACGAGGTGGAGTGCATCCACCGCTCCCGCCTCCACCGCCTCATCGTCGGACTCGACGTGGAGTGGCGTTCTTCCTTCCAACGCGGCCGCCAGAATCCCGTGGCCACGCTGCAGCTCTGCGTCGGCCGCCGCTGCCTCGTCTACCAGATCATCCACTCTCCTCACATCCCACAAGCCCTAACCGACTTCCTCTCCGACGACAACTATACCATCGTCGGCGTCGGGATTGGATCTGACCTTGATAAGCTGGACAGTGATTACGAGATCGGCGGCGACGCGTCGTACGTGGATTTGCGGATGCTGGCAGCGGAGAAGTACGGCATGAATTCGCTGAAGAATGCGGGGCTGAAAGGGCTGGCGACGGTTGTGCTGGAGTTAGATTTTGAGAAGCCGCGGCACGTGACGACGAGCCGGTGGGATAACCGGTGGTTGACGGCGGAGCAAGTGCAGTACGCGGTCGTGGATGCGTTCGAGATCGGGAGGATTCTGAACGCCTGTGATGAGGTTAGCTTTAAGGAATCGAACGGCTATATGTGTTAGGGTTTCTGGAAGTGGTGGTTGAAATAATCAAACTATGGGCTAGCCTTTGATGCTATGTGTTTTATTTAACTTGCTAGTTTGCTATGATCAAGTGTTGTTGTTGCGGGGGATTTTTCTTCTCCTTTATTTAGATTAACATACTTTGTTACTTCTCTCTCTCTCGTGTGTGTGTGTTTTGTTTTATAAAGATGAACATTCTTCTTCCAGCCTCTCTCTGTGTTTTGTGTATAACTTTTAGCAGCCTTCGGATGACTGGTAAATAATACGGAGTAGATATTTTATGCTTATAGATGTAGTAGAGTATTGTAAAATAAAATTCTAGAGTGGTGAAACAAATATTATCAAGATATAGGAGAGCACATGTTTTGTATGGGATATAATCTGGTCCTGATTTCTTACTATAGAAAAAATATAGTGGATTGACAAGTATATGGACATTTAACTCGATCAATATTTTTTTGCGAATTTAGATTTTGATTTTAACTTATACTGGCATTATTATTTTCTTTTTTTGATAGCTTTTAATTTGTTTTTATCTTTATCTAAATTTAGATGTTTATATATAATTAATTGCTATATTTTAGATCACATATCAAAGAAATTCGAAAGATAAGCATGATTGGAAATATCGATTCTAGTTTATTGTATGTTTCTTTTTCTTTTTCTTTTTTGACTTAGTTTATTGTATGTTTCTATCACCCGATAATGTGTATTGTAATTTGTTATGCGAATGTACAACGGCAATTATCTTTGTAACAATGAGCATTTTAGATAAGTTGGGCCTTTCCGAAGAAAAAAGTCAAGTTGGGCCAATAAGCCCAGTTATACAGAGAATTGAATTGAAATTAACAATTTTTCTCTTTTCAACTCCAAAAAAAAACAAACAAACAACAAATAATCATATATAGTAGGAAAAGTATATGTGAATTAGTTTAGTCAAGTACGTTAGATACATTTTCTCAAAATGTTCCAAAGGGGAAAGGAATCGTGTGAAATAGGGCTCTTAAAATTTCAGTACAAAAAGGGCTCTTAAAATTTCAGTACAAAATTACAAAAGAATAAAAATTTGCTTACCTAATCATCTCAGAAGTAAGAAGAAGAAATAAAGGAGAAGTATATGAAATATGGTTTGGTAGTATTTGAATACTGCCATAAACACAATTTGATAAGAGTATATAAAGAAACTGCAAAGCAAAGAGCAGAGAGTAGGAAATTGCAGAAAATGAAGGAAGAGAAAAAAACATATAATCTACAAAGCCCAAAAGGGAAAGGATGGCTTTATTAGCCATCTCTTTTCCTCTCCTATTGATATCTTATCTACACATCCTATACATCTCGTCTTCCCGGGGCATTGTTGTTAGTACACTGTATACATATACGGTTCGCTATTCGACACGAATTACACCTTCAAAACTCACACGACGATCCCAACCTTTGCTTGGGCAGGTCCATTGATTTCCTTTCCTCGAATGCCTCTGGCAGAAGCTTCTGGAATATCTCCAAGAACGAGTGCCACTCACCATCATCCATTTCCCCGAAATAGATGCATTGCCCATCACGGTTGTAGTTTGGCACCGAGTAACTCAAACTCCTCATCAAGCTACCTGCCTTTGGATTATCTTCCCCATGATCATCAACATTGCCACATTTTTCCAAGAACGTGTCTAGATCGCGATCATCATCCATGTAGTCTTCGATCTTACTCAAAGGCAACTGCACCGGTGGACCAGCAAACTTCACCATTGATGAAAAACTTGGGATTTTTGATGTCTTACCTTCTGTGGGGGAGATCTCCAGAGTTTCAGGGATGCCTGATGCTTGATTGAGGTAATCCTCCTCATGTTCGTCATCAAATTGAAACAGTTCCTCATCGTCATCATCATCTTCATCATCTTCGTCTTCTCCTTCTTCATGCTGATTGTGGTCACATTGACAGTTACAATTACGTATATCATCAGTTAGTGCTTTCTGCAATCTTGCCTTAGCATTTATGCAAATGTTCTCTAACGTACTCCAGTTTTCGTCTCCTCCATTGAAGTCTCTAGTCATCATCTCACCTATATCAGCAAGACACAGCCCATAAGCCGTTGCTTGCTTCAAAAAAATGGTGCAAAGCACAAGAACTCGAATGGAGGACTCCCCAATCGAAGGAATCTCACTTCTCAGCAGCTCTGCATCTTTATACGGATCAAGACCGGATATGTAATCAACTTCAGCCTCGGAAAAAGGTATAGAAGCCTGCGGCCAGTGCAGCCACTCAAAATACGGATCATCAAGTGCTTCGGGTAAGCAAAAACCATGATCTATCGGGACAAGCTCGGACGTCCCCCCAGCATGCCTCACAAGAATGTTCCCTGCATGTCTGTCTAGATTCATAAGCCTCACATCAAGTATACCTATATGATGCACACATGTTACTGAGAAGCTCGAAGGCCCCAAATCTCCTGCGTCTGAATCGTGCTTCACATAACGTTGAAGTGATGCAACCTTGTAAATTGTGGTTGAGTCTGATCCCGGATTATTTATATTGAACTTGACATGGGAAAATCTGACTAATGCCGTTGGGGGCACGCCTGCAAATCCGTCGTGATCAAGAACATAAGCAGCTGATTCGCGCAGGCCAGTTTCACCTATCCTGATAGAGCATTTGATGCCGGGTTGGCCTAATAAACGGCCAGCTAAGCCTTTTGGATTGTTGAATGCAAGAGGCTCCTCGTCTATGGGCTTTGCAACGGCTATGGTGTCAACACCATTTTGAGCACGTATAAAGTAGGCACCGCCAAGCCCACTTGATGTTGGCTCGGGTTTGACACCAGAGGCCATAGCTATAGCAACTTCAACAACCATGGCTCGTACTCTAGGTGCAGTGTGGCCAATAATGATCTCGATTCTTGATTTGGCATCACCTGTACCGTCATCTTTCACCGAAGAAGAGTTGGATAGGCATGGAGTGGAGAAGCTCTTGTGGATGTTAGAGAACTCGCAGTCATGTTCCAAAGATTGTTCGAGCTTGGATTGACTGAAGTCGAGCATCTTGTAATCAAGTTGAGTGAAAGACTGGAGTCTGCATCTTGGGGGTCTTGCAAATGGCTTAAATCCATGACCTTGATCAACGGCTACAGCCATCTTGAAGAGACGCGTGCAGGAGATATACGCTGTTATACATGCTAAGGGCTGCTTCTTAATATATTTATTTAGCGTTACTCTGTCTTGGGAGATTAGACATCACATTTCTGCAACACAAACAATATATATATAATTCTCTGTCAACTACTGACTTATCTCAACAACATTGTTCTGATCAGCATGAAAAACGAATATTAAACTTCGCTCAAGCTAAGTAATAAAATAATATCACATTCATGCTTATTGCATTATCTGTAAACAAGCTTGACAAATACAACATAAAATCTAAAATGTCAATTTCAAGGTACCTAAATACGTCCACTCAATCTCCATGATCGATCTCATTTAGAAATCTTTCTATGAGTTGATGATAAGTTACAACACATTGATCTGATGATAATTTTCTACAGAAGTTGTTCAGTTGTAGGAATCTTACTTGAAATTTGCACAGAAATAGTTGCAAAGATCAACGATTAGAACCATGGTGCTAATCTCCGTACACCTGCAACAGATATACGAGCAATATATATGCAGCATTCGTTATACATCAAAATGCTTAAAATTAGATGGAAAATAATGCTTAGTTACATTGCTTTGTCGATACCTACCCTCTATTAGACCCTCCCTCGCTCCTCTGCTCAAAACTCACCAAATGGACTGCAAAACATGAAATTAAAACTCATGCATTGCTAAACCATTTAAATCATTAGCAGAAAATGTGGAAAAGAGGGAGAGAAGAAAGAGAGTAACAACTTCTAGCCTACATCAGAAATTTTCTGTTGATATGTAAAAATTCATTCATGTGGAACAAAACCATCTAAACAAGTAGGATTTTTCACTCCACAAATGCTAAATACTAGAGCTATGAGAAAAGACAGAATATATATATCTATATATATATTGCAATTAACTTTATTTCGAACAAAATGTCACAGGCCATTATTGCTAATTTTTCACTCATATATGGATTAGCTGGACTGGAAAAAGATTTATGGAGGAGAGACATCATAGAATAAATCGGATACATTCATAAAAATGCTTTATGCAAAATATTTAAATTCTGAACATAATGATGGATGAAAAGGATCATGTGAATGCTAACACCCAAAATAACACACATAATCCACAACTTGATTATTAATACATAATATAATAATAGCAAATTAAAACGTTCGACGACAGTCTTCAGAATCTCGAACACTTTGCAGGCTTTCAAAATACTGAATTAATACACAAATTCAAAATCTCGAATTTGTTTGTTTCAGAGAAAGAGGAACAGGATCATCACAATGAAGATTCAACCGAATCGGGCATCAAATCATATGTAGCATTTCACGAAAATGTAAAAAAATAAGTTAAAAAAAAAAACAGAATTTAAAGCAAATTAATTTCCCCAGGCTAAAAACCAAATAAAACTGGAAATCTCACTGAATTATTATTATATATTACATAATAAAACAGAAAAATAAAAGATTATTCCGGTATGGAGAGATGTGGTCGTACCCTGAACACGGGTGAGGCATTCAGGGTGTCGCAACGGCAACGGGAGAGCGCGAGAGCGGATTATTCCGTCACCGAAAAAAAACTTCCCACCGGAAATTACGATATATATTTTTTTTTACGTTTTCATATAGGAATTCCTTTGTTTATTTCCTTTATAAATAACCCAACCCTTTTTTCCTCGGGAATAAAAAAAATGGTAAACGCAAATATTCTGTCAAGCGTTCCGAGGTTCCCGCTCGACGGTTTTCTGTCTATGGCTACACACATTTTCGTATCTCATTACATTACACTAAACTAAACTAAACTGTTCATCGTCACTTCTTAATAAGGTAAATTACATTTTAACCCCTCAAAGATATTTAATACTCTGTCTGTGTACTCTAATTTTGTGCACATTAGCGGGCGGAGTCCGATGAAATTGAAGTGAGAACATACAATGAAATTAAATGTTCGTTAGGATTCAAATGTAATTTTTTTTTAAAAAAGGATAATTGCGAATTTCATTATAACTTCACTGAAATAGAAATATCATTTAAATTGTAAAGAAGACACGTGGTTTCCACTCATTTAAAGAATTTCTTATGAGCATAATTCATTTAGAGCATTTCCAAGAGTTTTGGTATAATAGAGGAGTTCTACTGCTACATTATAGGAGTAGAACACACATCATCTCCCACCAGGGATGGAGCCAGGAATTTTATATAGGGGGGGCGAACTTTTTCAAAGCATTAGTAATATTTTCCGCACAATATTATACTCCCTCCGTCCCATTCAATTTGTCTATCTTTCCTTAAATGGATGTCTCACTCAATTTGTCTACTTCTAAATAAGGAAAACAATAACTCTTCAAAACCCTTCAAAAGTGGTGGAACCTACCCACTTTCTATCTTTTTACCATTATTCTTAATTTACGTGCCGAACTGTGGGTAGACAAATTGATGGGACGGGGGGAGTACATATTTTATACACAAACATTCAAAAAACATTATAAAGATAAATTAGCTAGTACTCCCTCCGTCCCAATAGTAAGGTCTCTTTTTCCTTTTTCATCTGTCACAATAGCAAGGTATCATTTAAAAAATGAAAATAATTAACTTTTCAAAAGACTTGAGACCTACCACTTTTTATCTTTTTACTCTTATTTCTTAAAAATCGTGCCTAAAAGAAATGAGACTGTGCTATGGACGGGGGAGTAATAATTAATAAAAGTAACTAATTCCAAATCTGACCAATTATATATAAAGAAATGACGGAGTAAACACATAAGGTTAATATTCTAGTTTAGACTTCTGTAACTAATTTCAAATTTGACAATATAATTTTAGATAATAAACATGCATTTCTCGCTTAATCAATTCAACACCATTGCCGCCCTCCGCCATATTCAATCACATATAAAAAGTTCCAAACAAAATCACTTTTCCTCCTCCAAATTAAATCTCATTGTTGATTCTATCTATCCAAAGATATAATATATTATTTAATTAAGTAAAATCCAATCTATTTAAATTAGAAATTTTAAATCATTTTGAGATTGAGCTTGAATAATGGACTTATAAATTTTTTTATAATTAATCTTATAATATATACATAAATATATATTTTTAATTACACAAATTTATAAATATTTATAATATGTACATATATATATATAAATAAGTAAATCAGAAAATTTGAGGGGGGCGACCGCCACCACCAGCCACCCCCTAGCTCCGTCTCTGTCTCCAACAATTACTCTACTTCCTACTCTATTTCAAAAAAATCATATTATTTCTTTAATTTTACACACTATATTAATGATAAGGTATAAATTAATAAAAAATAAATGCACAAAATCAAATAAAATTAAAATAATATTTTTAGTTATTTAAAATTAAAAGTTTCAATATTTATATATAACCCAATGTACGAGCCTCATTAAAATCAATATGTTTAGGAATTTGTTTCCGGGTCTTGAAGGTGATGGAAGTGGTGGAGACGATCTTTCTAAATTTTAGAATTCGTATCTTTAATGTTGTTGGAATCTAGTTTTTAATTTTCGCATCTATAAATGTTGTTGGAAATATTGTTGAATCTTATTTTTAGTGATTTATGTTGTTGGAATCTAGTAATTTTATATTCCAAATATTTTTAATATACTATATAGTATAATTTATATCTAAAATATAATTAAATGTCATATGTTTAATGAAGTACTACTATAACTAAATGTAATAAAAAAGGAAAAACAAAAAGAAAATTATAGAGAAATGAATAGTGTTCCTCTACTAGTAGAGGGATACTATTTAAATCTCTATTATATCATAGAGTGAAGGGATAGAGCATTGTTGGAGATAAAGGGCCTCTAAAATAGAGATGAGAGCTATTTTAAAGGAGTATTGGAGATGCTCTTAGAACGTGAAATTCTAACTAACCAAATGACTTTTTAACATGTCACTTGTAACACTTGTGTCCCGTCCAGCTCACTATTTATTTAATTTTTTTCTCATTTTTTTCAACTTTACATTTTGTGATTTAGATTATTTTTGTATTAATGAAAATTGATTATATCTAATTAGAATTTGATTGTTCCACATTTAGGATATGGAATTTTTTAAGCTTCAATATTTAATAAATTACAACCACAACATAACTCATAGTAAATATTTTGTGCAGTAAATATTATATTGAATTAATGAATTTAAAAGTAGTCACGGATAGGACTCCAAATTATTGTGACAGTCGCATAGAATCCAAACAATTATAATGACAAGATCGCTAATGTGAACTCCCACAGCAGACAAAATCGAGGGCAATATACTATCACGAGATGATGAAGACAAATATTGACCATTGATCTACTTACAATCTATGTAATCATCATTAATTAATAAATAAATAAATAAGGTAACACAAATCAGCCCCAATACGAGGAAGAACTATGATCTATGTGTGTGTGTGTGAGTGTGAGTGCGGAGTATTAAGAAACCAAAAAAAGGGTGATGTTTTTCACATTTGTGGAAATTTCCCTCAAATTTTTTCTCCTCCTTAAATTTAATAAGTGTACATAAAGAAGAGATAAGAGATATATATTGATACACAATGCAACACAACACAACACGGCGGGGCCGGGGCCGGGGCCGGGGCGGGGGCGGCAGCACATTTCATGAGGGGCCCGTCACCTCTGTGACTTTGACCTTCATTATGCCTTTGCCCTTTGGCCGCTCCATTTTTTTCAATCAAAATCAAAATATTTACAAATTACAATGCACTCAATCTGTGTGAGCCGTTTGCCCTTTTGGCATAACTCACGCCACCAAAATTCCTTGCACAAGCATATTTTTTTAATGCCGACGCGGCGGTGGGACCTGTATACTTATGCTTCTGATTTCCTACAGCTAAAGAAGCAATGCGACTAATGCAAGCAGCAGTGAAGCCTGTATACTCGAGCGGCTGCTACCTGCAGAGGCTGCAAAAGAGTGCAATGAATCACGCCCATTGCCATATTTTCGAATGTGTTTTTACAGATATTTTTTCGGGTTTTGACATGTCTAATCAGGTGAAGGAGTGTGTTGTATACTCACATGGAGATGGTGAGGGTGAAACCGTTATGTCCAATGGCCTTGCACGAACTTCACTCGTCGATGGGGGATGGCTACGAGCATAAGCTACGTGAGGAGGACTTGGCGCGGGAGCAAGAGACAGCTTGGGAGGTGGGGCCTGTGTATGTGTTGGTTGTGATGGTGCGGCATTTGGGGCGTAGCCTGGCGCTAACCAAGGAGCAACATGAGGATGCTTATTGTGCTTCCATGGGAAGTTATTACCATTGCCAAAATGACAAGCTGGAGGTGGTGCAGCTTGATTCTTAACTGGTGCTGGTGCAGGGACTGGTGTAGATGTAGGTGATCCTCTCCCAGATGATGATTTATGGCTCCCCGTTGATGGTGAAGGTGAAATACGAGGAGCATGATGGTGGAGGTAATGGTGATGGGGGTGGTGGTGAAGATGAGATTGTGGCAAGGGAGATGGAGAAGGCGATGACGATGGACCACTTCCATCATTGCCAAGCGAGTGTTGCAGTATAGACGAAAGACGAACTTGCTTAACCCGTCCGAATACAGTATTGTTCAGACCAAGGTTCTTAGAATGAGATCTGGTTATCGTTTGAGCCAACTGCTTTATTCTTGATTTCGAAAAATTAATACCCACTGCCAAGAGAACTTTCGACTCAACTGTTGTCGGCGGAGCCACTGTTGAACCCTTTAAATTGGTCAGGCTTATATACAAATTCTGCATTTCAGAAGTAGCAAAGAGGAAAATATTAGCCGTAGATGATCAAAATCGTTGATAACAAGGAATTTAGGTGGCATGAAGAGGAAATCAAGATAAAGCACACATTAGGTCAAATGATACAATGTCAGAGTTGAAAAAAGAAAGAATGAAAGATTTTCAGACCTCATAAGGAGCCAGATCTAAGCCTGTCCTCAGTTGGCTCCTAAGTTCATCGAAATTGTTTAGGATTTGATCGATAGAAAAGTTCAGCGTGAAGTTGAAAAGGATCTGCCCACTTTGCATGAGGAACGCCTTTTGTTCAGGGCTAGCAGTAATCCCTCCTTTAAATTTGAGCACCTCAAAGGATAACGGATCCCCGAACAAAGAAGCAGTCAAATAAAGGACTGATTGGCGTGAAATTAGATACATGAAAGAGTCTCTGATTAAACTTCGGCTTGTCAAATCTGATTCGACTGCAAACACAACTTTTGTTCTGTTTGGTTCAGCTGATGGTTTCACAGATATTATTTCTACCTGTCATGGAAAGGAAATTAAACCTAATTAAGATTCGTGTAAACAGAAAACGACAGCAGCATGTTTACAGATGGAAACAAGTTAAACCGATTAATTCTAGGTTTGAGTCCACTGATCTTGGATACAAATGTCTTTGAAATCGAAATCTAGTCATGAATGACTCACAAGTGAATTACAATATCCATTTTCTGTATATGCAATAACCAGAACAATAGCCTAAAACTACATATTTTGGCTCTTTAAATCTCTAGAAAGAAGGGCTAGGAAACTCGAGTTTATCCAGTTGTACGGTAATTGAAGTAGAACTAGTAAATTGCAGCGTGCTCAACGTTGAAAACAATATTGAAATGTTGCTTTTATTTAAGATTTTGAAATGTAAGTTAAACGGGGATATGTGCAGTCTAAAGGAAACAGAAATGAAAAGATGAGCAAGGGTTGATAGGAGTACTTTAACAGAGGGAAAGCTCATCTCATCAAAAATGTCGCCCTCAAGTTGCAATATATGATCTTCAAGAAAAGCAGCTGGCTTTCTCAGCATAAAACTCGCCACTATATCATGACCTGGAGGGTATTGAACATACATCATATGACGGTGTAACAAATAGAAGTCTTCCTTGATAAAACAATATAATGATGTTCAATCAATTAAATTCCCTAAAAATTTACGAGATGGAACAGCTAGTAGAAGTCATAGAGAATCTCTCAACCCACTTGTACCACAACTAGGAACTTGACACAAGTTTACTACACGTAGGAAAATTTAGAACAGAGGAAAATTTAACTTAACACAAGGTTAAAATTCTTGTTTTTAACTCTATAATCTTATTTCATTAGAGGGTAGAAAATCCCAAGTTTCTTGACCGTTGAAACTCTCCTAGCATCACACATTTCTAACAAATTCATAAGCAATAGATATATATGTCTGCCTATTAATTAAAAGTGAAGTTCCTATGCAGCAACCTAATGTCCTCTTTTGAGTGAGAAGACTCTCTCTTAGGTCGTCTGCAATCAATTGCATCTTTCTCAAGAGAAGCTCAGATTTAATAATTGCACTTCATTTTTACTACTAAGAGATTTACATGCTTCATAAGGCTTCATTAATTATTTCACCCAAAAAAATTATGCATTTTTCACGATATATAAATAAAATCCTGAGAGAAACTATTGGGACAATTTTACCATATCTAAGCAAAAGAACTTCAATGCTAACTGCTAACCAGATTGGATTTGGCATATTTTTAATATCGATATAATCTAATAAAAGCTTAAATTCATTTATGAATCTTGCACAAATATAACTATTCATCTTAAAAAGCCAACTAACCAACTCATTATCTGCCAAATTAATCGAGCTATTCATTGCCTTCATCCAAGAAATAAAAGGTATTGCATTAATAACTTAGCAAAAAGGACTCTCTTTTTTCAGGTTTAATCCTAATGAAACGAAATATGCCACCGGAAAATTTAAGCTTGAAATGCATAATCCAAGTCAAGACACTCATATAGTCATATGCAAATTAAAAAATACATAGAAGTTTGCAAATCATTAGATATGCATTAGTACTATTTGATCTCAAGGCAAATATAATTATCATCAACACATAACAAGAACTACTAATAAAACAAAGAGCTGAAATGGTAGCAACAACCTCAATTATATTACAATAAAGAACCTTCAATGAGAAACTGGAAGTTTTTTTTTTTTTTTCAAGACAAACTCCAATTCAAACATCAAAAGAAGAAGAAATTCAAATAATTATCAAAACCCCAAAACCAAAATGCCCCGTTTCAACACTAAAATTCAAGCATTTAACCACAAAAATTAACACACAAACTCCACCGACTTACCACGAGACCGACACACATGTCTGCATGTACAGAAAAATGTTGATAATCACTATTACAGAAACTAACAATACAATTGAAGAAGCAAATTTCAAAAAAAATTTAACAATATAACAACAAACAAATCCCACCAACCTGCATAATCCAGATCCAGATCTTTATGATCTCCAAAACGAAAAGTTGGGAGCCAAAAAACAGCCGACAATAACACCGCAACACCGAGCACCAATACGAACAGGCATCTAAAAGTCACAGACTTCCGCAGCCTACTGAAGCCCAAACAGCAGCCATTACTGCTCCCTGCAGCTGGGCTTGTACCATGAGCATCAAGTGGTGTACTCGGCTGAGAGTGCTCTTCCTCCGCCTTCCCCATTGCAGTAATTTCAGCAATGTGGGTTTTCTTCTTCGTGCGTTTTTCTGATAGCCTCCATTACTGGTGTACGTTTGGTGAAAGAGAGTTCGTAGCTACCTCCCTTTTTCTCCTTCCTTTTCTTGTACTCTCCCTGAAGTGAGTGAGAGAGAGAGAGAGAGGGGGAAGGGGGAGATTTTTGGTGAGTGGTTAAGGGGTGGAGAAAAATTGCATTATTTTATTTAAGGGTTTGAATTTGATTGTTGGGAGAGGAAAGATAGAGATCGTCCAGTAACTTCATTAGATCAATTTTTCCTCCTTGGATTTGATTAGCTATAATACATGCTACACTTCATAAAATACATTAAATTTTGGTGGATTGGTAATTTCTTCATGGGCACTATTTTGATACGATACTTATGAGTCATTGATTCATTGTATCTATATCGAATAATTTAATTCGTCGTACGTGTGAGTTTACTGATAATGTCATTGATTCATTGTATCGGTAACTTTCTTGACATGCAACTATTTTGATACGGTACTTATGAGTCGTTGATTCATTGTATCGATAAACTTCTACGGATAGTATCGAATAATTTAGTTCGTCGTGTGTATGACTTTACGGATAATATTGAATAATTTATTTCAGTCATGTTTGACATTTATACATTGGGACATTAGAATACAACTTTTTGTTGTTTTGTTTTGTTTTGTTTTGTTCTATTGTGGTAGTGAAGTGGGGAAAATGTACATTCATAATTATGATATTTTTTATATATGCTAGGGTTTTTAATAATATTATTAGTATTTAAATTGAAAGTTAGTTACTTCTCTTCCTATATTAACTAGCTAATTGGTTATTGGGTATAACGGTCAAGTGGATAATTGAATTTAAGATTGCTCCGAATTTGGTGGTTATTATGGTGCATTTATAGTAAGAAAGTTGATAAACTAAATTATAATTATAGTACATAACTTTATTCAAGTTGATAAGGTATAAGTATTGGTATTAAACTTGTCGCCATTTCTTGATATTTAATTATTCATTTTCATCCTTCAAAAAAAAATTTATTCATTTTCAACAGTGATGCTCTATGTGTTATAATGATACTTTGTGACATAAAAAAAATTTTAAAATGTTTATTTACATTGTGTGTTAATTGGCTGCCAACGTTAAATTAAATATATACACGCAATAACATGGATTAATTTCAATGTGTAAAAATGAGTAGTCAATATTGTATTTAATGATGTGATTCATGGTGACCCAACCTCACGTTAGAAGAACAACAGTTGTTATTGTTTATGGTTTACTATTTCGTGAAGATTGGAGTATGTAATTTTGTTATAACAGATTATGAGTTCAAACTCATGTCTTTTATATGTTCCAAACAAATAAAAAAAAATAGACATGTATCATGAAAAATGTATTGTTGGACCCGAGTACCTATAAATATTATGTTACATTATACTTTAGTGTGCATCTTCATCGATACTATAATGCAGTATTGTTAGGAATATTAGTATTTTATTTTTTAGAATTTATATTGAGATAAAAGGAAGCTGAGTGCAGCTTCATGTCATAGCTTCTCACTTCTAGAAGATGTATATTCTTGAATAAGTAATATAATCATACAGCAAACAAAAGTAAAACCTGTAAAAGATAAGTAACATAACTGTAAGTCTGTAATACATAATAGTAAATTTTCAAGTAGGTGAGTTATCTTTTTCTAGTTCTTGCAGTCATTAACTCACTATGCAGTAAAAATTGGAAAGAAAATAAAATGACACTACATTTTAGTCTTATTAAAAAGGTTGTTGGCTCATTGTAGTATAATTTATTTTTCTTATTTATTGACTATTTTACCTTCACCCCCTCCCCCCTCCCAAATAAAAAGAGGACTAAAAAATAATTATCACTTGATTATAATTTGTAACGATTTATTTTCGTACGAACTAAATATATTTAAACATTTGGCAAAAATGCAATTGTTGGAAGCCATGATAACAAGTCTTATTCGCATGGAATGTCATGAAAAAAGGAATATGTAATTTAAAATGTCTTATTTTACACTTTTTTCCTATGAATTAGAAGTGGACGCTCAACCAACATAGAATTATTTCTTTCTTTTATGATGGAAAATGCAAGGCTAACAGAATTATAGGTGAAAGGGTGAACTAATAAGAAAAGAAAAATGGGAATTATAATTTAAAAAAAAAATGCAAATAGGTTATTATTAATTTATATTTACATCCATTTGTATAAGCTGTCAAATTAGAAGGTTGAAAAGTCTATCTAAGTAGCTGTAATTTTAAAACCTGCAACCCGCCGGTTGCTTCATATGCACTACAAGTACATGAAAATTTCGAGAAAAATAAATAAAATAAAACCCAACTGTTATTTCTTTATTTTTGGAATATTCTGATGGCCATTCTGCATTGTGCCATTTCTCTTGGAGTATTGATCAGTATTATATTTATATTTACAACATCTCTAATGGACATGTGTACCTCAAATTTAAATATATATATATATATATATATATTATGTTTCATTATTTTAAAATATTGTTGGATGGTGAAAAGACTCGTTGGCCGTGTCTTTTTTTTTTGCTTTCGAGTCGGTCAATGTGCTAAATAATTATAAAATTCTTAATTTTGAAAGAAGCCTGGTTTTTGTTTTAGAAGTTTTAATTTTTACTCCCTCCGTCCCAATAGCAAGGTCCCTCTTTCCTTTTTAGGGTGTCCCAATAGCAAGGTCTCATTCCAAAAATGGAAATAATTAAACCTTCAAAAAGCTTGGGAGGTACCACCTTTTATTTTTTGCTCTTGTTTCTTAATACTCGTGCCCAAAAGAAATGGAACCTTGCTATTGTGACGGAGGGAGTATTAATGATGACATATCAAGCTTTTTTAGATAAGATTTATATGTCCTGCCTCCATTAATGTATTACGTGTTATTTTTAGCATCACATCAACCCAATTGAGATACACATGAATTCGTTCTTGATCATGATAATTTTTGCTAATTCACATGATAATACAAATCTCCTGTTTGAGGATGCACGTGATATAATGCAAAGTGTTGGACGCGAATTTGTCATTAGGGTCTTACATGCTAATAGAACATCTCATTTATCAACAGAACATATTGCACAGACTTTGAGTGCGATTGTTCGGACGAAGAATTCCCAACTTAATCAGATGGATACTGTAAAATCTGATTCTACGCGATTTAATGAAATATATTTGCATTTTCCAATAATAATAAAAAATTGACATTCTAACCACTCAACTATCGATGTCCAAAAAATGCAAATATATAGTATTTGTGAGTATATATGTCGGTAGACGTGGAAATAAGGGTGCCTCCAACGGTGGGTTCCAAAATTTGGAACCCACCAAATCCACCATTGTGGAGAAAAGCGGTTTTAGGTTTTGAACCCAGTCTGAAGAGGAGAGAGGAAGCGGCTGGGAGCAGAAGGCGGCGCGCTTGCACACACATGCTGCCTGTTGGTTGGCGCGTATACGCGCACGTGGGGTGGCCGCCACTTTGACTTTTTTTTTTTTTTTTTTTTTTTTTTTTTCTGTTTTTGTCCTTTTTTTTCATTTCGATTTTTTTTTGTAGGTTTTCATAAATACGGACGCATTACGTCAACATATCGAACATATATCTTATATTAAAGATCACGACGAGAGCTTTTATTCGACATAAAAATCGTAAAAATCCGATTTGAAACGAGCAAATGATGATATTTTAAAGTTCAAAACTAATAATTTATGTATAGATATATAAAGATAATGTGTATTATAATGGGACCCTTTAAATAGTAGAAACTGATTTCATTGTTGTGGAAGGTGTTTAGATAAAAAAGTAGGTGGGTTAAAGGCGATGTGGCGATGTGGCGATTTGGAAAAGTGCGGTTTTAATGGCCAACCATGCAAGTGAAACGTACGGCTATCTCATTAATTCACAAGTAAATTCAAAGGGTCCATTTTTTTATTTTTTATTTTTGCGGTGGGACGCAGTGCCATTTACCCGTGACCCAAATTCAATTTCGTTTGGTGTCCGCACATGTTTGTCTCCCTAATTGATGTACTCATTAATATATATATATATAGGAGTTGGTTCTCGTACAAAATATTTTTTCCATAAAAAATAATAATAATGCATTTTAAGTAACAAAATAATGTATTTTATGTCTTATTACAATGCACTGTCATAATAATGCATTTTTAATTTATTATAATGCATTGTTAAGATCATGCATTTCATGTTTAATTATAATGCACCGGTCAATGACAACAGTAGATCTACAAAGATCAATCGTCCAGATCGCTTCTTATTTCTTACGGGAAAATGGTTTTACATATGATCTCTTCCATATATATATATATATGTATATGTACATATGCATATTAAATCTCACATAGTTGTGATCGTAGAATAAAATTTGCGATACATGACATTAAATTATTTATGCCTAACAATAATACTATGCAACTGTTACTTTAAAAAACGAAGAATTAGAAGAATCTTATTGCAGCTTTCTCCATGCTATTGGAAAGAGTATGAAAAGGGAAAATCTTGGATTAAGATCATCGTAATGTGTTGAATGATAAAAAAGGGAGGGTATGATTTGCCAATACAAGTATTTTCCTTTTTTAATTTAAAAATGTTGGATTTTATTTCAAATATATATTTTGGGTTATAATTTTATTGGAACATAATATTGCTTCGTTATGGTTTTAAGAAGAAAAAAAGCCCCAATAGTATATAAGTTTGCCTTTTTTTATTTTTTATTTGTGTATATATGTTTCCTACGTTGTTTTAATGTAGTTAATTGCATTCAACATTATTTGTGCATCACAGAAAAATGACCGAATAGTTTTATTGTTTTTAAAATTAATCTAAACTTTGTGTAATATTCTTCTTTGTCCATGTTATAATTATCAATTGCATCATATGGGCTCGGTAATGAACTGAGGCCTAATAATAGTGGGCCTATTCCTTTCTAACATGCCTACTTCACAACTGGCTACGATGGGCTTCATGCTTTTATGGCCCCTAGCTTTCTTACATTTTTTTTTTTTGAAAACTTACATATTTCTTTTTAAAATTATTTAATTTATATAATTATATTTACATTTTCCACCTTAGTCACGTTCATGTTAGTCACTTACCTTTTTTGATTTTAAATAAAATTTAAATTAAAAAAAATAAAAATAAAACACGACTTAAGTTTACATGCTACATTGGGCTTACAGACATGAACAAAAATATAAAAAAGGATTTTAAGAAGTGTGTGTTAGCCTAGTGGTAAAGTGGTTAATATCTGAGACAATTTTGGATTCAAGTCATAAATCATGGCCTTTAAAATTTCAAATAATACACAGAGAATTTCGGCATGTTATTTTTAAGGTTGTAGAATTTTGATCCGACGATAGTTTTGAAACAATAAAAAAAGATGAAAAACTAGAATTGATATTTTTTAAAGGTGGGGATATTTTTGAAAGAGTTGTTAAATGTGATTATAAATTTTATAATAATTAATTTATCTATTTTTATATCTCTTTTAAATTATTCGCATAAAATATATAATCCGAAAAGAAAGGGCAATTAATACAGAAATCTTATTTTAACAAAAAATAAATTAATTAAGAGATTAATTTACACCTGGAATAAGGCTACGATGCCAATTATTCAATTTCCATATAAATAGACCCTCACCACCACCCAAAAAAAAAAAAAGAAAAGAAAAAAGAAAAACAAAACACGCATATATACACACCCACAAACACACAAAAATTTCGTATGCAAACACACACTTGCGTTGTGAGTGTGGGTGATTGGTTCTTCGTTTTGTGTTTTGAGGAGTGGAAATCAGGGTTTTCCGCCTCTCCGCGTTCTAGGGTTCGCCTTCAGTTTCATTTTTCCCGACTCACGAAAAAATTGTGTGCGCAATTTTGTAACTACGTTGCTTTTAGGGTTTCGCCTCATTCCTGAAGCACTTTTTGCTGTTTCACCACAATGGCCGGCAAGAATGTGATCTCCGACGACGAAGGTAAAATTTTCTCCAAAAAAATTATGCATTTTGTCGAAGAATTGGAAATTTACACCGTTGCTGTGCTTAATATGTCGAACAATTTGGGGTTTTTTCGTGTAAATCGCTTTTCGCAGACGAGATTGGAGTTGAAGAAGAAGAAAGAGACGAGGAGCCTTATGGAGACCGAGGTGACGATCAGGGCGATGATGATGAAGAAGAGGAAGATGGTACGCCACCATATTCTCGAAACTTTTGCAGTTGTAATTTCTTTTGGTTTGCTAAACATTTAGGGTTGTTTATTTTTTATTTTTTATTTTTTTAAATTTTGCTGTGGGTTTCTCTATAGTGCATTTTGGAAAAAAATACGGGTGAGTTAGCAGAGTTAATTCCTTACGTGACTTAGTTTGATTAAAAGCATTTTGGTTGAAGCACGACGGTGGTTCTAGTGCATGCAATTAAAACGTACTCTTTAATTCTGTTTATTTGTCCTTTTGTTTTTTCAATGCAAGTAATGTTGCTGTGGTTTCTTTCTTATTTCATATATATCGGCCCATGGTGAAGTGATTAATTTATGCAGATTAGAGATTCGTACAGCATGATCACCTGTTCATTATGTTATATATTGATTGTTTATTTAAACTGCTGGAAGAATGTGCTATTTAATATCCGGTCGGTGGGATTGTTCTGAAATGCACATCGAATTGCTGACGCCAATTCGTTTCTTCATTTTATTGGTGGTTGATGTAACTCCTCTATCTTGAATAGAGGATGGACAGGATGAATATGAAAAGGATGGATTTATAGTAGACGATGTTGAGGAAGAAGAGGATGAGGAGGAAGTAGATCGAGTTGATAGTGATGAGGAGAGGAAGAAAAAGAAAAGAAAGAAAAGGTTGTTACTTTTATAGTTTTATTCTCACTTTCTTTTCTTCTTCTTTTTTTTTTCTTCTGTAGATATTTCTGTGTTTTCAAAACATCAAGAGAAAAGCTTATATTTATTCTCATGATAATCAATTCAATGAACATAGGGAACAATACCAGCTTGATGAGGATGATTATGAGCTCCTTCAGGAAAGCAATATATCTGTCAATCGTCCAAAGCCTGTGAGTTGATAGTCTTTTTGCTTCGTTTTGGAGTCTTTCAGCATTTTATGCCTTTCATTGTTGGCTATGGAAAAACTTGATTCACTTTGGTCTTTTTTGTTTTTATTAATTATTAGGAAAATAAGAGGTATAAGAGACTGAAAAAGGCTGGGAGGGATGCAGAAGAAGAACCTTCTGGGTTTTCTGATGATGAAGAATTTGATGGAAGTGGGAAGGGTGCCCGTACTGCAGAGGAGAAGCTCAAACGCAGCTTGTTCGGTGATGATGATGGTAAAAATTCTTATTGCAAGGATGTTCTTCCATGGGCATTTAGAAGTATAGGTTCTTATTGATCATTGGTTTTTCTCAACTATTATAGGGCAACGTCTCGAGGATCTTGCAGAGGAGGACGAACAGCTTGAAGAAGAGGATGCAGAAATTGGTGATGATGATGAGATGGCTGATTTTATCGTTGACGAAGAAGAAGTTGATGTGAATGGAGCCCCTGTTAGGTATGTCCACAGACCCTATAGTTGTAAATGTGGTCTTAGATTTTGTACTGTTATCTGTAAATGCGCATTTCACATCTGTTTGCAGGAGAAAGAAACCTAAGAAGAGCAGGCAGCGGCCTGGGATTTCTTCATCTGCACTACAGGAAGCGCATGAAATTTTTGGTGATGTTGAAGACCTCCTGAGGCTTCGCAAGATGGAAGTGAGGGATAGGTTTGGTGAAACTAGTGAAAGGAGCCTTGAAGATCAGTTTGATCCTAGTATACTTTCTGAGAAGTACATGACAGAAAAGGATGATCGGATACGGGAAATTGATGTGCCTGAAAGAATGCAGGTTTACCGAGCATCTTGTGGCATATTTGTCAGTATATTTGGCTAAGTGTTTGGTTGTAAATTCATGCCTTTCTGTGTAGGTATCTGAGGAAAGTACAGGCCACCCCCCAACAGATGAGTTCAGTAACAAAATGGAGACCGAGTGGATATACAATCAACTTGTCAGTGGCATGGTACCTTTGTTCAACAGGAGTGGTACCACGAATGAGGAAGTAGATGATGAGCTGAAGCGCCATATAGCTAGATTCCTGGAGTTGATTCACGTTCAGAAGTTAGATGTATGTTTTTTATTTATTTTTTAATTACTACTACTACTACTACTACTACTATTTTTATTATTATTTAATATATTGGCATTTAATGGTTTACAATCCAGTATGAAGTCTCCTATTTGTTTGCTGAACTGTTTTTCCATATTGTAGGTTCCGTTTATCGCTATGTACCGGAAAGAGGAAATATTAAGCCTTTTAAAGGATCCAACTGATCGTGAAGCTGACATTGGAAATGATGCTAACCAGAAGCCTGCACTGAAGTGGCACAAGGTGAGCATTTCATATTTTAATTGCTTATTCATGTCCAAAGGTGGCGTTCCCTTTCACCAATATGTTATTTTTTTACTGATATGCTTGTTTATCATGAAAACCTACGAAGTGGGGAAGCCCCATTTCGTTGTATCACCCAGAAGATTTTCTTGCTGCTAAAAGAATTTCGTAGAAGAAATCTTTTGGTTGTAAACTTTTTTAATTGACTTTAAATACTTCATAGATGGAGGACCAGCTTGTGAGTTTATGGAGATACTTAAAGGAGTGTTGTGCTGCAGGTGCTTTGGACTATTCAGGACTTGGATCAGAAGTGGCTTCTTCTTCAGAAAAGAAAAAGTGCTCTTCAGTCATACTACAATAAGCGGTTCGAAGAAGAGACTAGGAGAGTGTATGATGAGACCCGTCTAAGATTGAACGAACAGCTCTTTCAATCAATCACTAAGTCGCTCAAAGCTGCTGATTCAGAAAGAGAAGTGGATGATGTAGACTCAAAATTAAATTTGCACTTCCCTCCGGGTGAGGTTGTCCTAGATGAAGGGCAGTATAAAAGACCAAAGAGAAAATCACATTACAGCATCTGTAGTAAAGCTGGACTGTGGGAGGTTGCAAGCAAATTTGGTTACAGCTCTGAACAATTTGGTTTGCAGATATCTCTGGAGAAAATGGTAGGAATTTTATTTCCGATTGCCCTTGTTTTATACTTTTATCAATTGGGTTTTGTTCTTTGCAGAGAATGGATGAATTGGAGGATGCTAAGGAAACACCAGAGGAAATGGCTTCTAATTTCACCTGTGCAATGTTTGACACACCTCAAGCGGTGTTGAAAGGTGCGAGGCACATGGTATGTGGAGGTTATCTTATTTGATAGTGTTGTTATATTGGGTGATTTTCATATGGTTCAAAATATATTCTTTAACTTTCCATGATAAAAACAGGCGGCAGTTGAGATTAGCTGTGAACCATGTGTGAGGAAACACGTACGCAGTATATTTATGGACAACGCTGTAGTGTCAACTAGTCCTACACCTGATGGAAACACAGCTATTGATTCTTTTCACCAGTTTGCTGGAGTTAAGTGGTTGAGGGACAAACCACTCAACAGATTTGAGGATGCTCAATGGCTTCTGATTCAGAAAGCTGAAGAGGAGAAGCTCTTGAAAGTTACCATCAAGCTGCCTGAAGTAGTCCTTGATAAGTTAATAAGTGACTCGAATGATTATTATTTGAGTGATGGTGTAAGTAAATCTGCTCAGTTATGGAATGAACAGCGGAAACTGATACTTAATGATGCATTCAACAATTTCCTTCTTCCTTCAATGGAAAAAGAAGCAAGATCATTGTTAACTAGCAGAGCAAAAGCATGGGTACTCTCAGAATATGGGAGGCTATTGTGGGATAAAGTATCTGTTTCACCATACCAACGGAAAGAAAATGATGTCAGTTCTGATGAAGAAACTGCACCCAGGGTTTTGGCTTGCTGCTGGGGCCCTGGAAAACCAGCTACGACATTTGTGATGTTGGATTCATCCGGGGAAGTTTTAGATGTATTGCATGCTGGTTCTCTCAATCTTCGTGGCCAAAGTGTCAACGAACAGCAACGTAAAAGAAATGATCAGCAGCGAGTGCAAAAATTTATGATGGACCACCAACCACATATTGTAGTTTTAGGAGCAACCAATTTGTCTTGTACACGGTTGAAGGAGGACATTTATGAGGTACATGGCTGCACTATCTTTGGTTATATTGTCGCTTATTTTGTATGAAATACTATCTCTGTTACTGTATTTTGGAATTTCTTTCTCATTAGACTCTGAAAAATATTTGAGGTGATTCTTTATATTATTACCCGTTCCACTATCAGATCATTTTCAAGATGGTGGAAGATAATCCTCGAGATGTTGGTCATGAGATGGATAATCTGAATATTGTCTATGGCGATGAATCGCTTCCACATCTGTATGAAAATTCTCGCATCTCAGTTGATCAGCTTCCTTCACAAGAAGGTATCCTTGATTTTTGTTTACATGGCAATTTGTTCCTTTACCGCACTTCATGTGGATGTTGCTGTCTCCACAGTACTATGCTAGTTTTTATGCAAATATATATTTTCAGCTTGCTTATATACTTCTTGTCCTCCTTATTCTAGGTATCATTAGACGTGCTGTGGGTCTTGGACGTTATCTTCAGAATCCATTGGCAATGGCTGCCACATTATGTGGGCCGGGTAAAGAGATATTATCTTGGAAGCTTAATCCTGCGGAAAACTTTCTTACTCCTGATGAGAAATATGGAATGGTTGAACAAGTTATGGTGGATGTAACAAACCAGGTGGGTCTTGATATCAATTTGGCTGCCAGTCATGAATGGTTATTTGCTCCTCTACAATTTATTTCCGGGCTAGGACCGAGAAAAGCAGCTTCTCTCCAAAGGTCCCTAGTAAGAGCAGGTGCCATCTTCACTAGGAAAGACCTGTTGCAATCTCATGGGCTTGACAAAAAGGTTTTTATTAATGCTGTTGGGTTCCTCCGAGTGCGACGTAGTGGATTGACTTCCAGTAGTAGTCAATTTATTGATCTGTTAGATGACACCAGAATACATCCGGAGTCCTACAGTCTCGCACAAGATTTGGCCAAGGATATATATCGTGAGGATGGCAATGATGATGCAAATGATGATGATGATGTCCTGGAAATGGCTATTGAGCATGTTAGGGAGAAGCCACATTTACTGAGGGCTGTAGATGTTCATGAATATGCTGAACAGAAAAATCACCTGAACAAGAAAGAAACCCTTAATGATATTAGATTGGAATTGATGGAAGGCTTTCAGGATCATCGCAGACCATTTGTAGAACCAAGTCAGGATGAAGAGTTTTGCATGATTTCCGGAGAGACTGAAGAGGCACTATCTGAGGGAAGAATTGTGCAGGCCACGGTTCGCAAGGTGCAGCCTCAGAAAGCAATTTGCGTCCTTGAATCAGGATTAACTGGCATTCTCAGTAAGGAGGATTGCATGGATGATTGGAGGGATATCAATGATTTAAATGATAAGCTGCGTGATGGTGATATTTTGACTTGCAAAATCAAATCGATTCAGAAGAATCGCTATCAGGTGTTTTTAACTTGTCGAGAAAGTGAAATGAGGAATAACCGTTTCAAGAGTCACATAATGACAGATCCTTACTATCATGAAGAACGCAGCACATTGCAAACTTCACAAGAAAAAGCTCGTAAGGAGAAGGAGCTTGCAAAGAAGCATTTCAAACCGAGAATGATTGTTCACCCACGCTTCCAAAATATAACCTCTGATGCAGCAATTGAGGTATGTTGTAAACTTCTATTGTAGTTTCTCATGATTCAATTGTGGGTCTACTCGACACTTGCACATAGTCTGATATATAAGGGATATAGAAATGTTTTTTCTTATATTTGATATGTTGTGATTTACTTCTCAATGTAAGATGCATTCACATATGAGGTTCCATAATGTAACTGTAAAGACACGTTTGTTGCAACCCAAGTTGTGATATCATGCAAAAGCGCATCTACATGATTTTGTAAACCCCTACTCACTGCATTGCCACTTACTCTTCCTGTTTGATCGATGCTTCCATTTCTTTGATTTTTACACTCTTTGATGCTTGTCAACAGTTTTTGTCCGACAAAGATCCTGGTGAAAGTGTCATCCGCCCTAGTTCTCGTGGACCTTCGTTTTTGACTTTGACACTGAAAGTTTATGATGGGGTATATGCTAACAAGGACATTGTAGAAGGTGGAAAAGAGCACAAGGATATCACCAGCTTGCTTCGAATAGGGAAAACACTGAAGATTGGAGAGGATACATTTGAAGATCTTGATGAGGTGATTTACTAGAGCTGTTATTTATATGTTATGCCCTTGATGCCAGATTAGGTATTTTTTTACCTTCAAGGACAAGAATTTGATTAAACCTTCATGCAGGTAATGGATCGTTATGTGGATCCACTGGTAGCTCATTTGAAGGCAATGTTGAATTACCGCAAGTTCAGGAGGGGTTCAAAAACTGAGGTTGATGAGCTCCTCAGAATTGAAAAGGCTGAGAATCCTATGAGAATTGTATATTGCTTTGGAATATCTCACGAGCATCCTGGCACAGTCATCCTGACTTACATACGGAGTTCTAATCCTCATCACGAGTACATAGGTCTATACCCAAAGGGCTTTAAGTTCCGAAAACGAATGTTTGAGGATATAGACCGTCTTGTGGCTTACTTTCAGAGACACATTGATGACTCACCTGATAACAATCAATCAGTACGAGCAGTGTCCGCTAAGGTGCAAATGAAGAGTCCTGCAACCGGGGGCTCATCTGGTTCCGGTGGTGGCTGGGGCAGTTCATCCAATGATGGTGGATGGAGAGGAGGCCAATCTTCAGACAGAGACAGGAATTCTGGTTCTAGAAGTGGTAAGATTGAAATGATTCAATTCACTTATGCATCCTTAAGTCTGATATCATCTATGTGTTCTGATGTATGACTTCAGCTTTGTGAATGCATCGTTAGTTTTAGTTATACTGATTTGTATCTCGTCATATTCTGTCACTCGATTCTTGATGCTATTTATGATTTTTCCTGTATTGCTCCTCTGTTGTATTATTTTCCCCGTGTTAAGTTTTTATCTAACACAATCATTCGGAGGTTAGTTGATGGAGATAAAATTAGGCAGAGAAGGGTTTCAGACTTAGATATACAATCTTCTCGGGCCTGATACCAAATATGTGCAGCCATCTAATTTGGTTTTCCTTGCAGAGAGGGCTGATTACAGAAATGGTGATGGGCATCCCAGTGGAGCACCTAGACCATATGGTGGGCGAGGGCGAGGGCGTGGCCGAGGCTCAGGCTCGGGCTCTTATGGTGGTGGCAGGGGTGACAGGCAGGACCAAGATCACAGTGGTGGAGGATGGGGGAGCTTTTCTGGATCGAAAGCCCAGGACTCACCAGGTAGAGATGGTTTCGGTGGTAGTTGGGGGGGCGGCGGCGGCGGTAATGCCAATGATGGTGGCAGCACTGTTTGGGGTGGCTGGGGACAAGGAGATGCTGGGGGTTCTGGTGCGGATGCAGGTAATTCAGGGTGGGGTGATGCCAAGAAGAGTTCTGATGATGGCGGAGGTTGGTGATAAATATCGACTTCCCTACATGGCCGCCGTGAAAGAAGCTGCAGTTGACAGCGGCGGTTGGCTGAGCTTTTAATTTTTGGTTCTCTCTACTAAACTTAATACTTGATGTTTTGAAATAGCCGTTTAGCTCTCCTAGATGTCTTTGACAATCTACTCTCTCTCTTTGGTCCTATGGCTGACTATCTTTTTTCTAATTTCTAGATGTGTTCCTGCTTATTGTATTTGCCTCTTCTTTTTTTTTTTTTTTGGGTTTCTTCGTCAGCAAAGTATAATAATAAATCTAAGTATTTGTGTCACAATGAAATTCAGCCTGACAAAAAATAATTAAAACATGTCTCCTTAAAATTGGAAAGAATTTAATTTTACATGCTCAAGACATATTACGACTTACTGCAAATGAGCATGGAGGTATGATGAGGGGTTTAATTGAATTGAGCCGAGCCGAGTTGAGTTGGATACTTCTATATTTAAATTTGCTTTGTTTATTATTTAGTTGAATTTATTTTATCAAATACTTTCTTATTCGAGTTTAAACTAACTTTTTAAATTTAGAGTCAAAGAATAATTATTTTTTAAGTATAAATTACTGTTTTTCTTATTCGAGTTTAAATTAACTTTTTAAATTTAGTTTCAAAGTAATAATAATTTTTTTAAGTATAAATTACTGTTTTTCTTATAACAAATAATATTAAGTAGAGATTTAATACAATTATTACTAATTATAGTATCAATATATAAGTGGTATCTAATTAATAAGATTTTTATATTTTCAAGCTAAATCAAACATACTTGTTCACGAAGTAACAAGCTGATAATACCACTAAGCCTAAGCCTTAAGCATGACTCTATTTAGATAACAAACTTCACTAAACAAGCTCTAAATGAACTTTTATCGAATCGAACTCCGAGTAGTTCACAAACTTTTATTAAATCGAACTCCGAGTAGTTCACAATTAGTTCATTTACAGCCAAATGCATATGTGAACACAAAACTGTAAATGAAACTTAGTACACAGTGATACAGTCGGTAAAAATCCAAAAAGCCAATGTGCAGATGGATAAATAACAATGACGAAGATTGTAAACGTCCACATATTTTATTTGATCTCATAGATGATGAATACCAAGATGACAAAGAATTTTAAAAGACAGCAGGATTTGTCGGAATTGATAAAAGTTCAATATTCAAAAGGCCAATATGAGTACTCTTCATGCTGGTTATGTTCATGGTAGGAAACTGAGCTCGGTTCGACTGTCTCACTGCGGTTAGGATTGGAACGAGACGAACGAAAAGGCCACAAGAAAGACCACCTCCTCCGCCTTCCTTGATTCTCTGTTGTTGTTGTTTCCTCTCTTCGACTACCCCATCTCCTGCTCCAGCTTCTGCTTCTAATCTGCCCCCACAAGTTGTGACTACTGCAGTCGTTACCTAATCTCTGACCGATCAGCTCCTGTCGACAAACTGGACATGAAGCGCGTTGTTCCAGCCATGGCACTATGCAATCTGAGTGGTATAAATGCTTGCATGGTAGTTTCCTCACTTGAGATCCCAGTTCAAAATCTTCTCTACAGACAGCACACGTTGAGTCAGCACGAACGTGCTTCTTCAATATCTTGATAGTCGGTAAGGCATCAATGGAGGATCTTGAAGCTGGGGGAGGTACACGCTGATCACTCTGAGTCACATGTTCAAGAAATTCTTCGACTCCTGGTCCTACAAAATAGTCACCCCCGTTTTCTCGTCTGAATCCAAGAGTCTCGTTGAGAAACTCCAAGATGCCACCGCTGCCTGGCATTCTAACCGACATATCTCCACTAAAAACGAGGAGCGAATTCCATGAATTACCGTCAATCACCTCTGATATGTTGCTTCCCACAGCCCTTTGTTGTGTGAGGAAATTCGAGAGAGCTTCCATAAACCTCGGTCTTTGGTTGTTTTCTTCAGTATTCATACTAATTGCATCATCAAGCTCTTGAACAAAACCTCTTTCACAGTTTGCACAAACCCGATTTTGGCCCCTGAGAGAAACAGGTTCTTGGCAATTATAACACCAATGAGATCCCCCTACGCTCGACATCTTTGATCTCTCTTGCTCCTTCCTAGCTTACACCCTAGTTGCCGAAGGTTCTTTTAAAGAGTTTGAACTTCTAGGTAACTACAAATTTTGCTATACAGCAAATAACCTGCTAAAAATGCGACAAATGAGGTAGCTAAGCATAGAATCAACACAAAAATCGAACAATTCATCATTCTCAATGAGTTTGAACTGCTAGGTAATTAAAGTTTTGCATGACGAGCACATAACCGGCTAAAAACGCGACAAATGAAGTAGCTAAGAATATAATCGACACATAAATATATCAAACATCCCATCACTCTCAATGAGTTTGAACTGCTTGGTAACTAAAATTTTCAATGACGGCAAATAATCTGCTAAAAATGCGACAAATGAAGCAGCTAAGAATAGAACAAACCCAAAAATCAAACATCCCGTCATTCTAAATGAGTTTGAACTGCTAGGTAACTATAATTTTGCATGACGAGTAAATAACCTGCTAAAAACACGACAAATGAAGTAGCTAAGAATAGAATCAACACGAAAAATCAAACAAGTCACTTTATTTAATATATCGCTTGGCATTCAATCTACATAATTATACACTCCTACAACTGAAAAGAGGCAATTGAAAGCTCTTCATCGACTATTAGGCATTGATCTTTCCTTCTTCCTTACCATTCTAAAGAGAAACAAAAGGCATAAAAAAACATCATTGATGAAGAAGATTATTGCAATTTGTTACAAACAGATTCGGTCCATCAATCTCCTCAAAAGAATTAAAGCCAATTACTGCACCGACAACAGATTAACTCCAACAAACGACGGCGACAACTGACAAAAGACAGATCAATGTAAACAATCAAACACAAATCATTTTCTCAAACAGTTGATATACAAGAAAAGCGATCGCCATCACAGTATTAATTTCACAATGCATTATTTCAGATTAGCAATTAGAAACACTAAATTCGAAAAGAATATCAAGAATTCACTTCTCCTACACCACCCAAACAATCCCATCACAACAAATCAAACTAGATGCATTCCCTAAAAGACTAAAATTCTACAAATGTACTTTGACAAAAATCAGGAAACAAAGAAATAAAATCAACACATTATCAAAAAAAAAAAAAAAAGCATCTTGGATGTGCGTACCTCTGATCCAGAAGATAAACGACAAGAACAAAAGTGACCCAGATGGATTCTACACAAATGAAGCTGATAACATTGCATTATATGTAAAGTAACACATAAACATATATTATAAATGTATATACACAAATAAAGCTTATGTTGAGATTGGAGATGTGTAGGAAAAGACTGCAAAAGCAACTGTGTGTGTGTGTTTTAGAGCTTAGCGGTGTTTTTGTTTTTCTTTAGTGTGATGATAATTACACACACATGCCACATGACATCTGTGTTTTTCTACTCACAAACTCAAAAGTATAATAATGGTGAACTGTACTGTCTTTATCTGTTGCTTCCATTATAGGATTTGGGCAGCACATGCCTGCCTTCATCATATAATGGGCTTCTTCTTCATTCCTATCTTAATTTGATGAGCCCATTTTTGTATTTAGAAATATTCTTGAATATTTTATTTTAATGGTTAGCTAATTCATAATCTTTTCCCTTTTCTTTATTCCTTGGGCAATTTTGACTACCGATGAAAAAGTGATTGCTTTATTCTATTGTACATTTGTACTGTCTTCTTCAGGCTCATGTGTACTTGCTTTTTCTTCTTTTATTAGGCATTTTTTTTCTGTTTTAGTTGTATTTGGATTGAAGGACCTGACTTTATGTAAACAAATTCAAATCTTTCTAAATTGGATGAGACTATTAAAAATAATCTATACCTATTATAAAAGAGAGAATTATTACGAAATTGGATTTGTCTAATAGTATATTCCTATTATTATATTTATTTTAATGGCAATTGTGTAAATCTATATTAAATTTATTAAAAACATAATAAATTAATAATATAATCATACTCCTATTTCAAATATGCAATGTTCTATTACACAAAAGTGAAAATGTAAAGACAATATAAATTTTGATAGCTCGAGATTACTTTATTATGCCAGAATTTTGTTGAAGTTAATAGTCAAAATTAATAATATTACAATTTTTTTTTTCAAATATATTATCTTAAACAAAAGGTTATACGTGCAACACACGTAGTAATCTCTCTGCTATAAGAATGGATTTGCTAATTAGTATTGATTAATTTTCATCGTAGTAGATCATAGAGTTCTTTCCAAGAACCTAGATTATGATCTTATCGCGTACAGAGTTTGGCTTAGAAAACGAGCATGTAATGAGTAGCGGCTGTTGGTAACTCTAAAAAAAAAAAAGCGCGGCGCCTCAACTAGAAGAGAGGAACCAAGAATTCAGGAATTTTGTCTTGAGGCCTACAAACATGTAGCCAAACAAGATAGAGTGGAATAATGAGCCAAACTACGATAGAAACATTGGAATTGCAGGTCAAATAAAATCAAAGTTTTCATCATTTAAAGAATATTTGCTTGGTTAAGATCACAGTACTATGTGAAATGGATGGCCTCATTGCATAAATCCAACAAACGTAACGAACTAAGACAAGAAAAATGACATAAATATAGTGATCACATCTTAATTATGTGACTCCTCTCCATTAGTAAAACAAATAAATCAAAATGCAACGGATAGAAATCAACAAGAAATGTGCTAGTAATCTCTTATATATTTCACACACAATTCATCAAGCTAATAAATGGAGCAAAACGAATATATTATTCTCTTTAGTCTCAAACTCTCTCACCGTCTGCACCATTTAGGTGATTTTCTACTCGTTGAGCCTGTGATTCTGTGCTCTTACATTGTTCTTGATATTAGCTTTGTTTTGGTAACTTTAGAGTATTATTATTTGGTAATATGCTTATATTCTTTTGTCAAATACAAGAAGGTATTTCTGTAAGTTTTATGGCTTATCAAGATTATTACATCTTGAGCTATTTCTAGTATGAAATCAAACAACTATTCTTTGGCTATGACAAGAATTTATGCAGTATTTTCACTTGTGCAAAGGCCCTTAAAACTTGCATGTTTTTACTATTAGTCCTTGTCTAGTCCAAGAATAGGAGGCTAAATAGATGGTTTATGTCTGAAGGCACGGTGTATCTTCTTCTGCAACACGAACCATGGCAACGAACAGACAAAGGGCACTGATCATTCATGATGCTTCAAAGCAACTCAGTATTTCTCTTAGGAGTGTTGTGATGGAATTATCACTGAAATATGGTGCCAAAATCAAGCTTCTTGTGATCACTGAAGCTTTTACTGATGAACACAGATTTCATGCTAAGAGATGTGGCCTAATGCTAAGTAAGAAATCCTTTATCAGCTCTGTGATCTTGATTTATTATACTTTTCTTATGTGGTTTTAGCATATTTATGAATGAAAATACTGTGAAAAAAGTTTTTTACTAATTCACGACCTCTTATAGAATATAAGACGCATTCAAGTGCAACAATTAACAAACACAAGGAAGATATCGAAGAAGAAGCTCACAAGACGCTTGCCAGATACTCAAACTCTGCCGAATTTAGAGAGATGCTGATGGCTGCTGATGTGTTACAGGTTATTTATCTAAGACAACACATTTTTTTTCTGGCTATAATGTTAGGAAAGAAGACATTTTGGTGCCTTTTGAATTAAGATTTTTCTCATATTGAAAGCAAAGGGAGGATAAGCTGAAAATCTCATGGCTATATAATGACTCTCCTCTGTAACATAATGTTGTAAATGTGCAGGTTGAGTTTGGGATCACAGTAGAAGCAGGCATGCTGAAAGAGGTTGCAGTCGAGTACGCCAAAAGCTTCCAGGCCACACATGTAATTCTTGGAAGGTATTTGTAAATTCTAATATCAGTTACTCTAGATTATACTCAACTGAACTAGGACAATGTAAGATTATATATTTTCAGATGATTGAAACCTAGGTAAGTCTTGAAATCTCAGTTCAATGATCAAGGACCAACTTTTAGTTGCATATGTAATACTCTATAAACTTGCTTATTCTGAAATGATACAGGAAACTGAGGAAAGAAGTAAAATACTTCGTCGAAAACCTGTCCTGTGGAATATCTAGGATCAAATCTAACAACAGCATTGAGATTATAAGGCCACCTCAGCTTGATGAAGCTGGCACAATGGAGGAGGCTACTACTAATCACAAAAATAGTAAGTTTCACACATATATGTGACTCTGTGTGTGTGTGTGTGTGAATGAATGTGCTAAGAACTAATGAGGAAAACTTCTACTTCATTATACTGAAGGTGAAGGAGAAGAGTGGGAAAGCAACAACTTGATATGTTCTTCATGCAGAAACACAAGGCCATGGCATAAACCAAAGAGGAAATTCACTTATGCTGAGCTGCAAATTGCAACAAATGGCTTCTGCACTCAGAACTCATTGATTGGTCATGGAAATAAAGCATATCTTGGTTTGTTAAATGATCAGAGGAAAATCCTGATCAGGGAGAGCCCTTCAGTAACAATGAGAGAGGACAATTTTCAGAGAGAGGTTCGGATGCTGGAGGGAGTTAGGCATTCGAATGTGGCATTGCTGATAGGATCATGCTCAGAAGGATCACACAGATCTCTTGTGTACGAATACATTTGCAACGGTTCTCTCAAAAAACATTTATTGTGTGCAGAGAGAAACAAGGAACTGACGTGGGAGATAAGAATGAAAATAGCATATGGTGCTGCTAAAGGTCTTGAATATTTGCATGAAGTAGGAGTTTATGGTAGCATGAGGCCAAGCAACATCCTCATCACTCATGATTTTCAACCAATGGTAAAGTTCATCATTACTAATATACATAAGTAAAATATTAATGAAATGGATATAACATGTACCTTGTTATGTGGATCAGCTTTCCTACTATGGTCTTATTAATGAATACGAGGCGTTAGGACAGCGGTCAGAGCAGCTCCCTAAGATGTCAGCAATGAAGACTTTCGAACACTTAGCACCGGAATATCATGAAACTGGGAGGGAACTAAGCAAAGCAGATGTGTTCTCGTTTGGCGTTGTGCTTCTAGAGCTGATCACAGGAAGAAAGACTTTACAAGACACAGGTGGCCAAAGCTTCTTGAGATGGGTAAATTTGGAAAGTTCATGTATACTTATATTTGCTGAAAATATGTAAATGCAGAATGGTAATTAAACCTATATTAATTATTGCAGGCAAGGCCACTGTTAAGGCAAAAGAAATACACAGAATTGACAGATCCTATTTTGAAAGATAGCCCTGATGTTTATCAGCTCTACTGGTTGGTTCGAGTTGCAGATAAATGCCTTAGCTTGGATCCAAAGAGTAGATACCCAATGAAGAAGGTGTGTTCTTCATCTGCATATATTAGTCTCTTTTATTGCTTTCTATTCAAATTTTATGGTTTCAAGTTTGAAATTAGCTCATTTATCATAAGCCAATTATGTACAAAAAATATGACCATTTGCTTATCATTTTCTTTGATGACTTGGGCTCAGGTTGTGAAAGCACTGTCCGACATTATTAATCGATCTGGTGTTGAAGGATTCTCTCCAAATGAATCTGAATTGTGACCCTTAGTTGTGATGATTGATTCTTGAGCAATAGGTTAAAGTAGGTTCAATTCTGATGATGAAATATGTTTCAAATTAAAAGGTTGGATTACCATTTTATCTTATCTATCTTATGAGACTCCAGACAGATTTTTACAAACCATGATAGTCATACAAGTAATACAATTTGATTCAACATGTTTTTGCTTGATAATACAAACAAGGGGAAGATAAAAGACATAACAAGAAAATACTCTTCTTACAACCAATATAGAAAGAAGTGACACTTTAACATCTACTCATAAACTTGTAAAACAATGAAAAATGTGAATTAGTAACTCTACAATCTTCTCATGTCCCAAGGAATCTCCACATAGTCGATCTCTATCTTTCGAATTGATCTAATCTTGTTCCAGTCTGGACCTTCTTCTAATCTGCATCTATTTGTGAGAATATCGCTATCTGAAATTATCACTTCTCCAAGCGAATGAGGGAGACCATCATCTGGCAACGAAAGAATTTGAGGACATCGATTGATGTTCAAAGAATGAAGACAGCTGGTATCTACAAGGGACGGTAGATTGGTAAGCATTGGACAATCATCAATGTGAAAAGTGTGAAGGCGAGGAAAGCGGCTGCCACGAAACATACCCCATGAAGTCAAGTCTGGAATGTTTTTTATTGTGAGAGACTCCAATGATGGAAACCCAGAGAAATCTGGGTGGACATGTGACCAGTTGGACATGTCTTCGATCATAAGAGATTTTAGATATTGAAGGTTGGCAAGAGAGGTAAGGATATGATAGTCCTTGCAACTCTGCAAGTTAATACTTGAAAGTTTGCAGAGTGGACTACTAAACCAACTAGGCAAGAAAACACCACTATAATTGGTAATCAACAACTCCTTCAAATTTTCATGTGGCCGAAGACCGGCAAGAATCTGTTCATGATGATTTCTCGCTCCAAAGCCATTCCATTCCAATTCAAGCCTATCAAGGAATGGCTTCGTGTCTAGCATAGCATCTTTGGCCTCGTTCACATTCGGCACATTTTCAAGATTCGTGATGCAGAGACATCCTCTTAAAAACTTCATGTTTTTAAGCTCTCCTATGCCATACCCTTTAGTTCTACCCACAATAAATGCAGATAGAGATTGCAGATTGACCAACCTTCCGAATTCCGGTGGCATGTCATCAAGCTGCTTTATGTCCAAATGAAGATGCTGCAAACTAACCATGTCCTTCATATTTCTTGGCAAGTCACGAAGGCCAGGACAGTTCTCAAGCTTTAGTATTCGTAGACCAAAAAGACTGGTAAGCGACTCGGGCAGCCTTTTAAAGTCATTCTCAGAGAGATTGAGATAACGAAGATGTTTCAAGTGCTCAACCGACTCCGGCAGCTCAACAAGGCCTACACGACTCAAATCTAACACTCTCAAGAATTTCAACTTCAAAAATAGATCGTATGGAACTTCAATGTTACCAACATATTCAGACATGACCTTAAGTGTCCTCAAGTTTTCATACCAAACCCAACCTTCTAACACTCTTGGTTGTCGGCTTGGACAATCCAGAGAAATATGACGAGTAGTTTTGAAAAATGTGTGATTGACATTTGGTTGGCTATCATTCATCTTCATGTGCAAACAAGTTCGGGCTGAGATTAACTGAGCCATGCTATGAATAAGATCATGCATCTTATACATGTTTTGACCACGAACATTGACACCCGACGACTGAAAAAAGGACCTCCAAAGTAGATTCTTGAAGTATTCATTGCCAAGTTCTTCCATTTGCTTATTCTTAGCAGGACGCACGAATCCTTCCGCTATCCATAAAGAAACCAACTCACTGGTTTCAAAGTCATAATTCTTGGGGAATATGGCACAATATGCAAAACATTTTTTCAAGTGCGCCGGCAAATGATAATAGCTTAAGGCTAAAGCTGGGAAGATGTCATTATCATCACTGTGCAAGTCCCACAATTCACTGTTTAGAACAGAGATCCATTCTGTTGGATCATCTTTGAATTGAAGAATGCCTCCAAGAGTCTTGGCTGCTAAAGGCAATCCTCTGCATTTCCTTGCTACCTGCCTTCCAATTTGTTCCAATTCCCATGTCAAATTTCTATTTGAAGTTGCTCTTTGCCTAACCACTTCCCAACTGTTCTCATCACTTAAGCTCCCCACACCATATGCAGGAACTGTGCCCACAATTCGCGACACTATCATGCTTCGAGTGGTCAACAAGATTTTGCTTCCATGTGCTCCAACTCTGAAAGGAGAAGATAAAATATCCCAATCTTTGTACTCCTCACTCCAGTAATCATCCAACACGAGTAAAAATCTCTTCCCACGAATCAAATCCTGAAGTTCAACTTGAACAGGATCAAGGTCGGACAGTTTGCATCTTTTCCCCGATGCAGACTCTATAATCGACTTTGTGATGCGAATGGTGTCAAAATCTATGGACACAGAAACCCACATTTTCACAGCAAACACACCTACAGCGAGTCTAGCATCATTGTAAACAAGTTGAGCCAGAGTCGTCTTGCCAATCCCACCCATACCAATAATAGGAACAGCAGAAACTTTGTTTGTGCTCAAATGCGCATCCAACAACATTTGAACAATCTCATTCTTCTCTCTTTCACGTCCAATCACAGATTCCTCATCCACTAACGAACTTGTAGCACAAGAATAACCATTGTAAGCTGGCCTAAGCTTCAAAACCGTATTAGACCCTAATTTTGTGAACTCAGTCTTATAAAGTGCATCCATTTCTGTAGCAATCTCCTCCAAATCCTTCCTAATTCCACTTACTTGACGAGGAACGGCCAATTTGAAAGATGAAAGAATCGTGTTACGTACCTCGCTGTCTCGATTGACATCTGGGGAGAGATTGGCGGTGCGCTTTGCCAGATCTAGCGAAATTCCATCGAGCAAGTCATCGGCGGAGTAGGAGAGCGCCTCCACGTCTTGTAGCCACATCTTCCACGCCTCGCTGCTCATGCTGTTGGAGAAAAAGGAACGATTTTCTTCGACGTGACCGACCATCGCTCTGATCCTTTCGAGTGTTCTTCGCAGCTTCTGAAATTCTTCGTCTGCGCCTAGTAGTAGGCTCGTCTCTTGCACAGCTAAAGTTGTAAACCTGTCGATTAATACTTGCAACGGCGCCGATACAACGCCTGCTTGAAGAAGAGAATCCATGTGTTCTGAGATTAATTTTGTGAAGCAATGGAGTAAACGTGGAAATGAGCTTGCACAAGCTCTATATTTTGCAGCGACGACTCCCAAAGCTCGAGTCTTGGCCTTGAACTAGTAAATTCGAGGAATGACGCTCCCGTTAAAAATATACTAGGATAAATGCATGTCGTAATTTAATTTTTTTTAAAGTCAAATTCTCCTATTTAAAATTAGATTTTTGAGCTGTAACCAAGCACCAACATAATTTAAAAGGGTACACCGCACAGCACGGCCAAAGGAAGCCGTTTTGACTTGAAGATTGACACACACACCATTCATTATCTTCCCGATTCGTATTATCCTTCAGATTCAGAGCCCTCTCTTTGCATCGCCTAAGGTTCGATCTTCACGATCTTAGTATTCAATTCATTTTTCTTGACTATATATATATAGGATCGAGTATATTTATTTTAAGCTTTCTTAATAGTCAATTCGAATTATTCAGGTTATGACTCTTCGATTTCATTAGTTGTTATTGATTGTAGCTATAATTTCTCACGGATAAAAATAATGTTTGGAGATTTTTTCTTCTGATTAGATAAGGATTTGTTGTTTTCTATTTTACTTTGATTCAATTCAATTTGTGCGATTCTTTCATGCCATACGCAGTGGCTGCTGCTTCTTCTTCTTCTCTCTCTCTTCATTTCCGTTTCAAGTAGAGTTTAATTATTGTATACCATTGGAAAGAGTGTGATATGAGGTTTAATGGCTTGTAAAGAAATCAAAGGAGAATCTTAACCATAGCGCTGCAATCGAGAAATAAGTTATTCCTAGTCCGGTGTGTTAGTGGCAAACCTTGTTGAAGTTTTGGATTTTGTGAGGATGGAAAGCGAGCGTGTTGAGTTACAGAATTCACTGGTAAATGAGATCAGCAAAGGGTTGGAGCAAGTGAAGCAGGTGAAAGTGTGTTGTTCCAACAAGGAGAAGGAGAAGGAGAAGGAGCAGGAGCAAGAGAGAGTTTTAGAGAGAATGTTGTCTTCTTATGAAGAGGCTCTATCGATTCTTACTGGCCGTGCTCCACAGGAACAATGTCAGTCAGTGATAACATCATCATCAGATCCTCCTGGCTCTTCAACTTGTGTAACTAAAGTTACTGAATCAGAAGGTGCAAGGCGCGGTCGTTATAAAAGGTGGTAATTATTTGTCTTGTCAAGCACATTATATTATAGTTGAAATATAAGGTGAGTTTCTTCAAACTTTGTTGATTGGCTTTGTAGGAAACCTAGGGATGTTACTTGGACTACCAGTATTCAGACATCGGAAGGAGTAGCACCGGATGATGGCTATAGTTGGAGGAAGTATGGGCAGAAAGATATTCTGGGTTCCAAGTTTCCAAGGTGATAAATTTATCCTCATAAATGATGAAATCACTTGTGTTTATTTGATAGTATATATCAAATAAGAAATGCACTTATCCGATGCCAAATTCCTCATATTCTCTGCTGTTGCTGTTATGTATTTGCTTTATGAAATGCTGCTTCTTGTCAGTGATATTTGTATTATTATGAGTCTAATGACAAACATTTTATTTTATATGCAGATCCTATTATAGATGCGTACATCGTCTTTCTCAGTATTGTGTGGCTACAAAACAAGTGCATAGGTCAGACAATGATCCCACTATAATTGATGTCACATACAAAGGTAAGCATACATGCAAAGCTGGAGCCTTAGCTTCAAAACCGATATCATCATAGGAGCCAACTGTTGCCTTGTTAGCGTTCATGAGACTAATGCACATGTAAATATTCTTTCCCATCTCATCTTGTTTCTGTCAATAGATAGAATGGAGTTGAATATCTGAATCCACAAGACAACATCCAACACACATTTCTAATTACTAAATTTAGCTTTCTTCCAAAAAAGTATGGACGGAAAACTATCAATCACCACTTTCTCTCTCTTTTTTATAGGGACAATCAGCAGCTTCATGAGAAATGGGTTGAGGGAGGCTCAACCCTATCGGTCACACACTATTTTCAATTCCGAGTCAATCGGAACTATATTTTTTTCGGTCCTAACCCTAACCCTAATCCTTCAGTTTTTGGGCTAGCCCATAAGAGATTTATGAAAAAAAATAAATAAATGTATAAATATCATTGATCCATATGCTTATAACAAAAAAAATATAAAGTATTTTCTTATCAAAAGCATTTGGTCGTATCAAATGCAAATAATAAGTAATTTCATAATTTGATACACATTTTTTACTATGATTTTTTAATTTTCAAGTCATAAAATTTATGATAAATCAAAGCACATTTTACAAATATTTGAAAAAAAAAACCTTATTATAGAAATTCTAAGCAAAGTAATGAAATTTAACAACTAAGTAACGAGAAATTTTGGTTAATCGAGCCAACCCACACGATTTTTGGGCTAGTCCTATCGGGCTCAGGCTAATTGCAGTTCAGTCCAGTCATGCTAAATTTTTTTCGGGCTTGAAATTTTCAGCCCTAACCCTCCTCGGTTTCATGTCGGTTTGGGCCAACCCGTCGGTTTCTAGCTAAATTGACATCCCTAACTTGAATGCAAGTGACACATACTCAGAAAACTATGTAGATGGCCAAATTAAGTACTCATTTCTTACGAAACCATCTCAATGATTAATCAAATAAAGAACATAATATAATAGAGTAACTTTGGCTAAGATAAAAATGAGTATGGTATCATTGGCCAAGATGTAACTAATGGTAAAGCCAAATATTCTGACAATCCATCGAATGCTCAGAAAAAGAAATAAAAATGGACAGAGTACAGAGAAGCTCTGTTCCTCACATAAGCTGGCAGAAGCATGGGCTACAGACCTTAATCTAGAGAAATTTTCTCCAAATCAATCCATATGTTTTCAACAGAAGCAATCTTGGACCAATCTACTCCTCCATCCTTGCGGCACCTCTCGTTTATTCCAGGGCAACCTCTTATTATTAGAGATTCAAGTGAACGAGGCAATGACCCTTCTGGCAAAGAGATCAACTGCATGCAGTTACTTACTTCAAAATGTTCAAGAGAGCACAGAGGTGTCAGAGATGGAAGAAGGCGGAGTTTTGGGCAATATTTGATGGAGACATGGCGAAGGCAGGGGAAATCACCATCCTCAACTCCAGTCCATTCTTCAAGGGCAGGCATGCTGTCAAGAGTCAATTTCTCCAGCCTTGGAAATGCATTAAGCACTTTACTTTCACGATTCCTGCAGAAAATTGTGTCAATGTTCCTTAAATTTTCCATGTCGACAATGTGGAGAATCTTAAGAGAAGGCAGCACCCCTATGGAGGGCAGGATATCACAATTTATGCACTTGTACAGAGTTATACTGGAAAGATCAGTGTAGGATGGATTGCTTATCCACCTCGGAAGTTTCGATCCACCATAAAAAGTTAGCTGTAACTCTTTCAGGTCAAAATGTGGTTGCAGGGATTCTAAAATTTCAGCTGTTTCTTGAAAATTGTCATTTCCACAATTGTGCCATCTCAACTCCAGCTTGTCAATATACTTTTTATCTAATAATGCGGCTTCCTTTGCTTCCTCTGCATTGGCGACATTCTCAAGCCTTGATATACAAAAGGATCCTGTGATTTCATTCATGTTTTTCAACTCTCCTATGCCACACCCATCATTCTTTCCAACAATGAACGCTCGTAAAGTTTGAAGCTTTATTAAATTTCCCATCCCTCTGGGCATGGACTTCAATTGGCTAACAATGTCAAGATCTAGATGGTGGAGATTAACTAACCTCCCAAATCCCCTTGGTAACGTAGAAATTCCAACACAGGCTTTGAGATTTAGTGTTTGCAGACTATAGAGATGATCCACTGATTCAGGCAGCCGTTTGATGGGAGTCTCAGATATGTCAAGATATTGCAGTGATTCTAATTTTCCAATTGAACCTGGCACCTCTGATATATGAGTGCGACTCAAATCCAATGTTCTTAAGAGCCTTAATCCCAAAAAGATGTCATTTGGCAGTTGGCTGATCGGAGCAAAGCAATCCTCATGCACTACAAGAGTATGCAAATGTTTGAGATTTTTCAGAGCATCAGAAAAGGTTCGATCAAGCCTCTTACACTGCCATGTTAGATGCAATGCCTCACCGTGGATCTCATCCATATTACTTGCATTGATCCTCAAATAATTACCTTGTTGAAGGAGCCCATCTGACACTTTAGATGTATTGAATTTGTATTTCATCTGTCTGTGAACGTTATCGAACTTTGAAGGTACAATGATTTCCTCCTGGACCAAAGCATCAAAGTACAAGTTACCAACATCCTCCATCCTTTTAGTCACTCCCATTTCAATGCATTCTTCAGCGATCCACATCCGAACCAATTTATCCTTCTCAAATTCACAATCTGGAAGAAACAGTTTGCAATGTTCAATGCATCTTTCAGGAATTGCATGAGGTACTCCTCTGGTAGGATCTTTTGGACTTTCCACATTACATACTCCATCCTCATCCTTTATCGAAAATTTGGGTTTTTTCTTGATAGGATTCATCAGCTCTTCTCTTTCATGAACAAGATCCTTCTGCAAAGTTCATGAAAACTATTATGGTTAGTTTAACAAACAACAAGGCACGGCAACAGTAACACAAACAGAACAAGAAATGAAGATTTTCCATAAAACAAAGCAGTCCAACATTAAGAGGACTATAAACCTGCAAAACTTCCAGTAGCATGCATGAAAATTGTCTCATTGGATCGATATTTTCTGTTATCTTCTAGGCCTATGATATATCCATTTCTGTATTATTTTATGTTAATGATAAACTAAATGAGCTAGATAGCTTTAAACATGAGGCTCACAAACAGGCTCTATCTTCCCTCGCAAGTTCCACCGAAGATCAAGTGAAAATTGAATAGACTTCAATTCAAGTTTTATATTGCACTTTGATCAGTGTAAACAGATACAAAACTGAGTAAACAGAAACATAATTGAATGAATACTTGGTATAATTTTTATAACCCAGAGATTAGTAATTCTAAGCATTAATTCGTAAGAGATCTAACCTCTGTCTTCAATGGTGAAGTTTGAAACTCTTTCTTGAATGGTGAAACTTGAAACTCTTTCTTGAATGGTGGAAGTTGAAACTCTTTCTTCAATGGTGAAGTTTGGAACTCTTTTTTAAATGGTGGAAACTGAACCTTTTTCTTAAATGTTGGAAACTGAACCTCTGTCTTAAATTGATCAAAGAAGGGATGGTGAACAAGTTGTTCGGCCGTCCATCTCTTGAGTGCATCTGTCTGCATGCAAGAAGTGAGAAGTCTCAACAGCTCTAGATTCCACACCGGAGCTCCCTCATTAGCTGAAGAAGAGAATATTTCCATGCCAGACAAATTCAAATCCAATTCTAGTGACAATTTCCGCTTTTCAGGCAAAGCAGGAACAGATTCTGAATCTCTGCAACTCAAATCTTGAGACCATTTGAGAATGCACAGCCCCACACTCCATACATCCCAAGAAAACTCATCATGCATAGCTCCGATTTCATTAAAAAACGATGGCGTATTAGACAAAGTTTTCCCTAAATAGAGAAGCTTGATTTGACGCGTATGGGTGAAGAAAATAGTGGAGTGTTTAATATCTCCGTGAGCAATCTTATTCTGGTGGAGGTAAGTCAACCCCAGGAGAAGTGGACGAGCGAGACTTACGAGTTCAGATTGACTGGAGATATTGTAAGCGGCGAGAGATCCTTCAAGGGGCTCGAGGATCAGATAAATGAGGGCATTATCGGCAGAGATGATGGCGTCGTAGCATTTGACGAGGTTGGGGTGATCGAATTCCTTGAGCATGTCCACTTCGCGGCTGATTTCTTCGCGTCGGGAAGCATCGTAGGGCAATTCAATTAACGCGTAGGTCTGGCCGGTCGGCCGATTGACGACTCCGTAGACCGCGCCGGAGGAGCTTTCACCCGCTGCTGCAATTATGGATGTCAACGCCCAATCTGCCAAGATGTTGATCGATCTTGACGGTAGGGTTAGACCCCTCCCACCTGTGGATGTCGATCTCGGCCTCTTTATTGTCGATCGTAGTCTTTGGGCTGCGACTATCACGTTCTTCAATCTTGTCCATCTTGATCGAGGAGAGGGGACCGACGAAGAGTGGGTAACGGGTGATTCAAACGAAGACCACCATCTTTTAGCAAAGAGTAAAGGGAAGTCTGGATCTGAAAATGATTCAAAAAATTGGTCTGGAGGGTTTTCTGTTCCCGAAAAAGATGAAGTAGCCGTACTAATAGATTCCTCTTTAGCATGCTCATGGTCTCCCCACATCGCCAGGGTTATACTTGTCCGACTTGATTCCCGTGCCTGCTTGCTTGCGTCTTTCCTTTTGTAGGCTTCCATTTGCAGAGCTTCAATTTCTATTTCCGCCTATTTTGCCAAGGCCAAATACAAAATGCAACTTCTAATTGAAAAAACTAACGGGAAAATCACTTCACTTTTTCTTTTATATGGAGGATCCAAAAAAAAAAAAAAACCAGTGGCCTCGATTCCTCGGCACATCTAGACTATTCCGCCATTGACTCCAAAAGCAAGGATAAGTTTGTGCGAGTGTTCAAATGATGTTGTTGATGTTTTATAGTTTGATTTTTTTTAGAACGTTTGATTTCTAGTACTCAATACAATGTACACAGCTTGTCAATTTACTGTTTTAGTCCATTTGAATTCTCTTGACCATAATGTTAGGTTTCTAACTCATAATTTGAATTCTTTTGACCATAATTTTTTTTTTAACAAACATTATAAGAAATTTTAAAGGCCGCGTGACGGTGTACTTGAATCCGTGACCTTTGACTCGGACATCAATCACTCTACCACTAAGCTAATACACGCACATTTTGACCATAATTTTTGGTTTCTAACTCATGTCAATCTTGTCTATAATAAAGATATTTCGGGTTAAATCTCTACTGCCCACCCTTCCCTTTCCCAAAAAAAAAAAAGCCTCATGTCACACTATTAAATTAACTATTTTAATATATTTATTATAAAAATTAAAATAATATAATGAATCCTAATTAATAGTATTTATTATAAAATAATCGTAACTTAAAAAACTATATACCCTAATTACGGAAATAATCAACGCTAATAATTTATTAACTAAAAATTAAAAGTTAAAAAATAACTATGAATCATAATTAATAATTATCAAATTAAATTAAAATATCAGAAATTGAAATTGAACAAAAAAAAGAAAAAAAAGAGCTGTGTAACAACAAAAAGTAGGCTAAGGATCCAAATGCTCTCATCAAGGGCAATCATGTGATTATAGATATAAATTACTATTATTTACATATTAGTATTATTTTATTTTTTTAACAGCGTAATCAATAGTGAACATGGGACACAAAAAAATTGTTGGTCAAAGCATCTACAACATTTAACTTTTTAAAACCTAAAAAAAAATGTGATTAATTTACATAATATCTTAACCGGTCTTTATTACCTTTTGAATTAACACTCTTAATTACTCAAAATTCATTAAAGCTTCATCTTTTGAGATTAAAATGTAGTCATTTTTATTTTTAATTGTATTTTTATTTACATAAGATGATCCATATAATATACTAACATAAACATATATAAATATCTACTTATATAATAGTATTATGAGTTTTTTTTAGAGAATTACATAGGTATATATATAATATCAAATAAAGCACTATACCACCATATAGGTGGGACATCTACACCACACAAATGTGAGATTACTACACCGCACGTAGGTGGGACCACTACACTACCAAATAAAGTGGAAAAATACTACACCGCACCCAAGCAGAATTGAACCCAAAACCTCTTACTAAGGATAAACTTGTGGTACTTCAGCTAGCCACTTGAGTTATGCCTCATCGGCTAGTAATATGAGGTCAGATTTGCTTATTTTCAGATGGTGAAGGAGTTCGTTCCTCCTGCCGTTCTATCCTATTCACTGGTAGTGATCATCCAAATTGAAAGTTTTTGAACAAACACCCTTCAAATCAATTCCCAACCATTTGAACGAACTACTGCACATAAATGGACATTTTAATACTTAATGCAACAAAGCCACACATAGAGGACTGGGCGGTGTAACATCACTAATTAGGAAGTTAAAAATGCATGGTATTAAGCACGGAAATCTTGATTGAGAATTAAAGGAATTAAGGCAAAAGAACAATCATAGTAGAGAAGCTCTGTTCCTCACAAAAGTGGATGATTGTGCTGGCAGAAAGAAGCCTTAATCTATTTTCAAAATCAATCCATACTTCTCTAATCTTGGACCCGCCTGCTTTTCCATGTTTATTCATTAGACATTCAAGCAATGACTCTTCCGACAAAGGATTGAGCTGCATTGCTCAAGAGAGCGGAGACACGGAACAAGACGGAGTTTTATGGAGGCAGGGGAAATCTCAAGGTCCTACTTTCATGATTCCTGCAAAACAGTGTGTTAATGTTCCTCAAATTTTCCTTATTTTGTGCCTTTCCAATTGAGCACGGCACCTCTGCTACACCAGTATGACTCATGATGTGGGATATTTATTAGCAAAAGATTTTTTATAACAAGAAGGTAGAGGAAAGAACGAGAAAAAGAGAGGTTAGTAAAAGGAAAAGATATTGGCCCAAATCTGACAGAGCTGATGGGTTTTAGGAACTGTAGCAGATAAGGAGCCTGGAAGAGGAAAGGAGCTCAGCTCTGACAGGGCTGGTGATTCAACATACAGGCCTGAAGGTACCGTTTTGCTAAACACACGCGATCATAATGAATGAGTTAAAAAAGACGTTGCTGTCATTTAAAGAAATAGAATATCATGTCAGAAGATCCTTTATGACCACGTGTCATTCTAACATTCGTGAGCTTTTTGGAAAAGACCCATTTCTCCTCAGATATCTTGTAGAAAGGCTAAATTGCCCTTGAGCAACTAGTATAAATAGGGTAACAGGTATCTTTTAAAAAGGACTTTTTTCTGATCTAGTTCTAGGGATAAAATCATTTTTCCGTTCATATTCTAACTTGCTCGTCGGAGGGCCTTGACCGGAGACTTCTTCCGGCTCAGTGGGCTTTTTTACAGGAAAACCATTATCCAAATCGGACGATTTCATATTCAACCGAAGGTATAGCAAATATCTCCAAACTCTTGATGTAGGAGCTTAACCCAGCTCTTACAACTGGCGCCGTCAGTGGGAAACTTGAGCTGTGACGTGATTTTTGTTTGTTATCATAAATCTTTGTAATAAATTTTCTGGGATCTGAATGTCTTTATGGTGTGATAGTAGTTTTGAGAAGAGGAAGTATGAAAGGTAAGGGGAATAATGTTTCTTACCAAAAGGTAATGAGTGCTGACCCCGTTTTCATTCTCTCTTCAAGGAAAAACTCTGCTAGGGGAGGCTTTTCTTTTGGATTTAATGATTATCTCCAAGGAAAAGGAAATAAATTACGCACTTAAAGAGTTCAGGAACATTAGCCTTTTGGTAATAAAGGGCCACTCTGTGCGATACCTTAGGAGATTTTCAATTATCTTTTAAGGTAGCTTTGATAAGAGTTCGTTCTTGATAATGCCATCTGCGAAGAAAGAAAAGTGGGTTAATAGCATTGTTAGTAAAAGGCTTGTAGTAACTTATAAGAATGACCGAGGTGCTTTTAAGTAGGGGGAATTGCGGCTTCGACTTAGCACCCCAAGGATAAAAAAATCAGGAGCTGAAGCCCTGCCGGACTCCTGTGCGAAACAGGAGTGATCCAAGCATCTTCTCTCCGAGATCTGATGATAAGGGGAATTGCGGCTTCGACTTAGCGCCCCAAGGATGAAAAAATCAGGAGCTGAAGCCCTGCCGGACTCCTGTGTGAAACAGGAGTGATCCGAGCATCTTCTCTCCGAGATCTGATGATAAGGGGAATTGCGGCTTCGACTTAGCGCCCCAAGGATGAAAAAATCAGGAGCTGAAGCCCTGCCGGACTCCTGTGCGAAACAGGAGTGATCCGAGCATCTTCTCTCCGAGATCTGATGATAAGGGGAATTGCGGCTTCGACTTAGCGCCCCAATGATGAAAAAATCAGGAGCCAAAGCCCTGCCGGACTCCTGTGCGAAACAGGAGTGATCCGAGCATCTTTTCTCCAAGATTTGATGATAAGGGGAATTGCGGCTTCGACTTAGCGCCCCGAGGATGAAAAAATCAGGAACTGAAGCCCTGCCGGACTCCTGTGCGAAACAGGAGTGATCCGAGCATCTTCTCTCCGAGATCTGATGATAAGGGGAATTGCGGCTTCGACTTAGCACCCCGAGGATGAAAAAATCAGGAGCTGAAGCCCCGCCGGACTCCTGTACGAAACAGGAGTGATCCGAGCATCCTCTCTCTGAGATCTGATAATAAGGAGATATGAGAGATATGAGAGGCAAAGTCTGGTAGTTAATTTTTGAAAATCTGAGGATAATTAAAATATTGTGAGAATGTAGTGGTCAGACTTTGTATGTTTACCAAAGCATTTTTTTCTCCTCAATAATGACAGGAGAATGGTTAGGGAAGATAATGCTAGAGTGGAGCCTCAGGAGGAGTTGGAAGTAAGCGATGATAGGGAAGGGCAAGTGGAAGGCATCACTCCAATCATAGATAAAGGGAAATGAAAGAACATTGAAAGTGAAGACGAGCTAAAGTTGCAGTTAACAGCCCTTCAGTTGCAAGATCTGTTAAGTAAGGCCGCCAAGGATGTTGTGGAAGCAGCCATGGCAGCCATGTGAGGATCTCATATCCTGGTGCCTAAAAACCTTTCCAAGAATTTGGAAGAGGAAATGGAAGATGATTCTGGGAGAAATGTAAGTGCAAAGGAACAGTCCGATGCATTCGGTCAGACCTCCCGATTGGAGGGAAGGAGAAGATCTGAGGGACGGAACGCAAATATACGTCGAGAGGAGGAGGGAGGTGACAGCTCTGGGAACATGGAAATAGAGATGAAAGAAGAGAATGATAAGAAATGGCAGAGAGCTATAGTTAAGGAATTAGCAGCTATGAAGGAGAAGATAGAGGGAAAGAGTGTTGGCCCTCGCAGAAGCCGGAGAACACCATTTTGCGTTGATATCATGAACGATCAACTCCCCCGTAATTTCAAGCAACCGGACTTGACTTATAATGGAACTTCTGATCCCCAAGATCACTTGGACAGATTTGAAAATTTGGCACTGTTGCAGGGATATTCTGATGGCGTTAAATGTAGGGTATTGCTGGCTACACTAACAGGAATGGCGCAGCGATGGTTTAACCAGTTGGAACTTGAAAGTATTGAGACCTATGATGATTTCGCTTCGCAATTGGAAAATCAGTTTGCTAGTGCTAGAAGGCAAACGTATTCTGCCATGACGCTATTAAGTTTTAAGCAAGAAAGAGGGGAGAGCCTAAGGAGTTATGTAATTCGTTTCAACGCGGCAGTTCTGCAGGTTCCTTCAGCTTCCGAGGAGATCAAGGTTAATGCTCTGATTCAGGGATTGAGGAGCAAGGAACTTTTCCAGACCTTAAACAGAAAATCCAGGGGTTTGACAAATTATTAGAGCGAATTGACAAGCAGATTGTGGGAGAAGAGGCTTGGAAAGCCAAGCATATTACAGATCATGGCAGGAGTGATGGTGGAATGATTGAGAAAAAAGATGTGGAAAGGAAGGGAGACAGAGCAAAAAGAGAATCTTATGATCGCAAACCCATTTCATCTTATGAGCAACTGGCGCGGGGATCAAGGATCCCTCGCTTTGGTTTGTACTCAACTCCTCCAGAGTCTGAATCCAAGGCGGGATATTCGAATAAGGCATGGAGCAAGGTGTCCCCTGTGTACACGGATTTAGTGGTGCCGCCTTCTGAAATACTAAGTATAGCTCCCAAGATGTTTCGTCCTCCTTTTTCTGCAAAGGCAGGACCCAAAAACCCACCGTCTGAATTGTTTTGCAGATTTCATCGAGATTATCGGCATGACACAGATGATTGCAGACATTTGAAAGATGCCATAGAGAGATTGATAAGTGAAGGGAACTTTGCTGAATTTGTGCGAAGAATGAGTGACAGAACAGGAGGATGGAAAAGAAATGATAAGCGAAAGATGAATGCTGGCCAGGGGGAAGGACAGGTTGGGCCAGATCAGAATTTAAACCTGTTAGCGCTCGAGGGGCCCGAGGAAGAAAAGGGAAAAGAGCAATTCCCAAAGAAGCAGAGGTCTATTAATATGATTATAGGGGGTTTAGCACGAGATCAAACGAATAATGCACAGAAAAGGTATGTAAGGGAGGTCAGAGATCCAGATGTGAGGAATGTGAACCTGATAAGGTCGAAGGATGAGAAGCCAGAACTAGTTTTCAGCGCTACTGACTTGGACGAGGTTGCTGCCCCGCATGATGATGCACTAGTTATTACAGCAGAGATAGCAGGGCATGATGTGGCACGTGTGTTGATTGACACTGGAAGCTCAGTGGATATAATCTTCTGGGATTGTTTTAAGCAAATGGATATTAATGAACAACTAATGCATGTGGATACTATCCTGGCAGGATTTTCAGGGGGAATTGTAACACCAAAAGGAGTGGTCAAATTACCTGTGGTGTTGGGAGATGGAGCACTGAGAAAAATGCGTATGGTCCAGTTTTTAGTAGTGGATGCAGTAAGTTCTTATAATACTATCTTGGGAAGGCCTGCATTGAATTCGTTCCGGGCGATAGCATCAACCTTCCACATGAAAATAAAATTCCCGGTGGGAAAGGAAGTGGGGGAGGTAAGAGGTAGCCAGAAAAGTTCTAGATCTTGCTATGCGAATGAGGTGCGACGAATCTCTAGAAGTAAAGTCAGCAGGCCTCTCAATTCTGTAGAGAAGGCAGAGGATAGCGCTAATAAGAGGAAGAAGGATGCGCTTATGATGGAGGTAAAGGTGGAAGAGCTGAATGAGGCAGATTTTGAAATGGGCGATAGCTCTATACCTGTGATGAGGCCAATGGATGAAACCATGACGGTGGAACTCTTTGAAGGGAAGGAGGGTTATACTACCAAGATAGGTACTCAGATGAGCGAGGAAGAGAGGAAAGAAATAGTGGAATGTTTGCGGCGTAATTCTGACGTATTTGCTTTTGATACTTCAGACCTTCTTGGAGTAGATCCCCAGGTGGCAATGCATAAACTTAATATAGATCCTAGGGCCAAGCCTGTAAAGCAGAAGTTAAGGCCATTTGATGAGGAAAAAGACAGGGCCATCCGCGAGCAGGTGGAGCAATTGCTAAAAGCAGGACATATAATTCGCATACAGTTTTCTAGATGGTTGTGTAATCCTGTCATGATTAAAAAAGGAGGAGGAAAGTGGAGAATGTGTAATGATTTCAGGGATTTAAATAAGGCTTGTCCCAAGGATCATTATCCGCTGCCTAGGATTGATCAACTGGTAGATGCTACTGCTGGATCAGAGCTGATGTCTATGATGGATGCGTATCAAGGATATTATCAGATTCAGATGGATCCAGATGATGTAGTGAATGTTTGTTTTATCACATCTGTGGGGATTTTCGGGTTCATAAGAATGCCTTTTGGACTCAAGAATGCGGGAGCGACATACCAGAGAATGATAGATACCATATTTGCAGGGCTACTGGAAAAACATACAAAGGTATATGTTGACGATATCTTGGTGCATAGCGTCAAGTCATCAACCCATGCGGCAGACCTGGAAGAAGTATTCAGAGTAGCCAGGATTAACCGTCTAAAGCTGAACCCTACTAAGTGCACGTTTGGTGTGAAAGCGGGGAAATTTTTGGGTTATGTGGTAACCTCTGAGGGAATAAAAGTTAATGAGGATAAGGTGCATGCTGTCCTGAAAATGTCACCCCCAAGAAATATGAAGGAAGTGCAAAGCTTGAACGGGAAGATGGCGGTGCTGAGTCGATTCGTTTCCCGGTCAGCAGAAAGGAGTTATCCTTTTTTCCAGATCTTAAGGAAAGGAAGTAGGTTCGAATGGACCAGTGAATGCTAAGGAGCTTTTGAGAGTTTAAAGCAGCATTTGGCTAGCTTACCTCTGTTAACCAAGCCAAAGCTTAAAGAAACACTGTTCCTGTATTTCGCGGTGGGGGAACATTCCTTAAGCTCAGTGCTGATAAGAGAGGAAGGTGCGAAGCAGATGCCCATTTACTATGTGAGCAAGATGTTACAGGTATTATTTATTGAGGGAATGAAATATCATAATTGTAGGTTCTTTCCTTTTTCCCAGGAAAATATATTTATGAATTTCATTTCATTTAGGGAGCGGAAATTAGATATGCAGAAGTGAAAAAAGCAGCGCTGGCAGTGATGATGTCGGCTCGAAGATTAAGGTAAAAAAAAAAGAGAGAGAAAGGACAGATTGCATTCAATTGTTGCTAATAGTGAATTTGTAAGTGCAGGTGTTACTTTTTGGCACACAAGGTTGTAGTCAGAACCAATCTTCCATTTAGACAAATCTTGAGTAGGCCTGACTTGTCTGGAAGAATGGTAAAGTGGGCTGTGGAATTGGGGGAGTATGACGTGGAATTCGAGTCTAGAACTGCCATCAAAGCGCAAGTCTTGGCATATTTTATTCAAGAAACCACCCGCATAGAAACGTCGGGTGTGTGGGTAGCGCATGTGGATGGGGCAGCTAACATCAGTGGATGCGGCGTAAGGATTGTCATTACAAAGCCTGATGGGGAGGAAATGCAATTTGCTATCACCCTGGAGTTTAGGGTTTCAAATAACGAAGTAGAGTATGAAGCCATGATTCGATGACTTAAGATGCTTTGGGAAATGGGAGCTCAAGAGGTAATCATAAAGTCTGATTCCCAGTTGATCACTCAGCAAACCTTGGGGATGTTCGAGATTAGAGATGAAAAGATGGCCAAATATGCTCAACAGGTTGAGTGGTTCAAACCTAGGTTTGTAGAGCTGAAAATTGAGCAAATTTCCAGAGATCAAAATATGAAAGCAGACTCTTTGGCCAAACTAGCAAGCATCGCTGATGATGGAGAAGGTAGAATCGTGTCGATAATATCCTTTTGAATATAAAAATAAAAGTGTTATGATAATATTACAGGGTAATAAATTATATTAAATTCTTGTAATAGGAAGTGCAATTGTGATGTTGAGAGCGAAGAAAAGGTTCGGGGGACCGGTGATGGAATTATCGAGCTGAGTCAGAAACGAGCAGGTACCCCTGACAGTGTGGAAGGTAGCGTGTAAATGCACATATAAAAGATATATATATATATATATATTGAAAATTATGCAAGCTGGCATATAAGATGACGGGTTATTTTGATTTTTATAACAGGAGGTGAAAAGGATGTTGTGATGCTCAGAGCTGAAAGAAAGTCAGAGATACTTGAGGCGGGAGTTGTAGAACAAAGCCAGGACTGGAGAGCGCCTATCATATATTTCTTGCAAACGGGAAAAAAGCGGCAACAAGAGGGGTCAAAGGAAAAAATAAACTATGCCAGGTATTGCATGGTGGGGGACCACCTTTTTCTCAGATCTTTCACGCATCCTTATCTAAAATGCTTAAGTAGAGAGGAAGCCAATTATGCAATGAGAAAAGTGCATGAGGGATCCGCAGGCAGTCATGCAGGGTACAGGGACACGGTGAGAAAAATCATTAGGGCTGGTTTTTATTGGCCCACTTTGGCAAGGGATACTAGGGATTATGTGAAGAAATGTGACAAGTGTCAGAAGAATGCAAATACAATCCATATTCCGGCAGAAACCATGGGTGCAATGTATGCCTCTTGTCCTTTTGACAAATGGGGAATTGATATTGTGGGACCGTTTCCAAAGGTGGCCAGAGGCAAGAAGTTCTTGATCGTAGTCATTGACTATTTTAGCAAATGGGTAGAAGCAGAGGCTGTAGGGAGGATCACAGAGACATCGGTCATGAGTTTTGTCTGGAAAAATATATGTTTTCAATTTAGAGTCCCCCGAATTCTAGTATCTGACAATGGATCTCAGTTTAACGGAAGAAAGATGGTTGCCTGGTGTAAAGAAATGAAAATTGCACAACGTTTTGCAGCGGTGAACCATCCGCAGACCAATGGGCATGTAGAGGTGACAAATAGAACCTTGGTAAAGGGAATCAAAGCCTGACTCGAAAGTTGTGCAGGAAATTGGGTTGATGAATTAGATTCAGTGCTTTGGTCTTACAGAACTGGGGTTCGGTCAGCGACGAGAGAGCCTCCGTGCAACCTGGTGTACGGAGCCATGCCTGTTGCTCCAGTAGAGATAGGGGCGAATTCGTATAGAGTTCTGGCATATAAGGAGGATGATAATGAGGGTCTCAGGAGAGAGGAGTTGGATCTTGTCGAAGAGGTAAGGGCGGCGGTGAAAATGAAATCTGATGCATATAAGGAACAAATTAAGGCTGGGTATAACCGGAGAGTGAAGGCAAGAAGCTTTGATGTGGGAGACCTGGTTTCACGCAGAGCTGATGCGTTGAAGGCTAACAAGAAGCTGGATTTAGCTTGGGAGGGTCCATTTAAGGTGGTTAAGGTCTTGAATGGAGGACATATGAGCTTCAGGATAAAAATGGGAAATTATTACCTCGACCATGGAATGTAAACAACCTGAAGAAGTACTATGCATAGAGAGGCGACTGAATAGAAAGAAAAGCAGTAGTCATCTCAGATATTAAATCAAGCGTCTTTTGTCTTTTTTGCCAGAACAGGGGTGGGTCTTGAGAGCCCTGTCTTTTCTTTAATTTTTCAATCAAATGTCTATGGACATGAATCAATGTATCTTTTTGTTTCAGATGAATGAAGAAGCTGTGGTATTTCTTTAACTTGTAATTCTCTATAAAATGTGATCGAGTTGTTAAATCAATGTTTTTCTGGAACATTTGATAGATTTATTTAGAATTGTGATTAAATCAGGGAGGAAAGTGGAATTTACATGAGTTGGTGGAAATTAATAAAAGCGACAGATTAATCTGTTGATATGCTGAAACCAATTCAAAAGGCACGCGAAAGAGTCTAAAGTTAAGGAAGTCAGATCCCTGTAATAAAGCATATAGTAAGAAGACGAATTTAAATTGGAAGTAGGAATATTAACGGATTAGACAAAAACATTCATAGACTAGTAAGAAAAATTATAACAAAAATCAAAAGGGCAAAAATTGTTCAGGAAAGGAGATCTGATGCTGCAGCCGCTGTGTGTGATGGTGAAACGGCCTTGGGCACTGGAGGAGTTGAGTCTGGTTTTTCAGGAAGAGTAGGGGCAGAGCTAGAAGCTATTTCCCCTTGCACGCGGAAAGTGGGATTAAGAGATGGAGCCAGGGTGATGTCAAATTCCTCATCACTGAGGAATTCATCAACAACCTTCTCAACGGGACCTATCCACCAGGGGGAGCTCTGGTCGGAAGAGGTATTTCCATCCCAACCCGGAGGATTGCAGGGGGTCTTGGCTACCATATCTTTTTGAACGGGCCGAGTTCCTCTCAGAGAAAGGGCGTACTTCACTCCTTGGGCATATCCATCCTGAGTGAAGTAGAGAGTGAAAGGAAACATGTCTTTAAGGTATTGGGAGCTGTTGCGGTAGGATTGAATCAGTCTCTCCTGAAGTTTAGTAAGGAAGGTCTGACCACGGTCAGTTAGGAAAAGGCGACGAAAACACTCCCTGATCCCTGCAGCTTTCCCATCGGCAAAACTCTTGGCCATGGCTTCGGGTAGCCTGCTCTCCAGATCTCTGATACGAGTGGTCAGGCTCCCGATGGTAGTCTCAAAATTGCTTTTCTCCTTCAGAAAAAACATGGTTAGATTCTTTCAGAACAACATTTTGATCTTCCAGAACTCTGATACTGCTGGTCAACTTTTGGAGCTGGTCAAGGTGGCGTTTACCAGACTCCAGTGCTTTGGATTGCAAATCTGAGATCTGCTGTTCTTTGCGGATTAGCATTTGCTCCAAGACATGGCTATCCTTGCGAGGAGCCAGATCTTCGCTCAACAGAGTCAGGGCCTTGAAGGTACACAATAAAGAAGACATGAATGGATAAGCGGAGATAAAATAATAATAACAGTGGTGTGTGAAAGGGGGAAAGTATCAATAAGTTTACCTGAACAAGGCGATGGGCAATGCCGAGATGGCGTGTTTCGGAGGGCATAATCTGAAGATCTTTTCTATCTTCAGAAGAGCCGAAGTTGCTCAGAAGTTTTAGGCATTGTGCAGGAGGAAGCTCCATGTATTTCATGCCCTCTGGTTCTGATGGGGGTATCCTTGGAACGGAAGCCTGCGGAACAGCTTGGGGAATAACCGGAGGAATTTCAACCATTCTCTGGAGGTCAGCTGCAGGGGTAAGCTTCTTTCCGACAACGGAAAGAGCTGATGTTTTTGGGGAAGGAACTGATGTATGAGAAGAAGGGAGGGCGATTCTAAGTCTTTTTGGAGACTTTTCAGTGATAGAGTCATGATGAGGTTTACGACGATTCTCGGATATTTGATTCTTTGCGGGAGAAGTAGAAGAGTGTTTTTTGAAGAGTTTCTTTTTCTTGGGAGAGGACGCAGAAGGTTGATTCTTCAAAGAGGCCAGAGGAGGAGCTGCAGAAGTATCAACAGAGGAGGCCTGGGAGGGAGGAACCGTGGTAACTGGATCAACGCTTAGTGGGCCCTCCAAGGGCAGGATCGTCTCTGCAGGAATCTCGGCGGAAGGCTGTGTTACCTCTGGGATGTCAGACATCAGTTGGTCGATGTCAATGTGCAGTTGAAATTCTTGAACCCATTGCTGATCCGCCATAGCTGTCAACACAGAGCATTAAGAGAAAAGATCTAGATTAAAAATAAAATAGATGGATGATAGAATGACAATTAATAAAAAAGGGGGGGGGGAGTAAATAACTACCGGATTTAGCTAAAGGAAGAAGGCCTAGAGCGTCATCCCAGAAACCAAAATGATCCAGAACAGAGGGAGACCTCAACATTTTACTAATGTTAAAGCGGTTAACTTTATCATTAGTAGTATCTATGGAAAGTTGGCTAAGCCTTTGCATAAAGCGGATATCTAAATGAGAGATCTGTTTAACAGAGGGTCGGCTTCGAGGAGATCTGGCATTGGGATTCCAGTGTTCAGTACTAAAATTCCATCTACCTGAACAAGGAAGTACTGCAAAGTAGTACTTAAGCTAGTCTTTGTCTATACTCTCCTTGGAGATAGCAAATTGGGCAGGGCTCCCAGCCCTGGTGCGGAAGCAGTAGAAATGACCTGTTTTTTGGACATCGAAACAGGTAACAAATAGCTCTGCTTCAGGAGGGTAGCGATAGTTGGAAAAGATGATGTAGAACCCGAAAATGGTTCGAATAGCAGAATGAGTCAATTGATTGGGCATAATCTCTATCAGATTGCAAACCCTAACTAGAAAGGGGTGAATGGGAAATCGAATACCGGCTGTAATCTGATTAACCCAAAAAACTAGGGCAGGATAAGGAAGTTGATTAGCAGTAGTGGAAGGTCTCACCATGGAAAACACGAAATCCTCAGATTTCACAAGTTTCTTCACAGATTTAAATTCATTTGCGAGAAGCTCGCCAATTTTGGTAAGAGAATTGTTTGCAGGAACATCTAGTAAGCTCTGAAGCAAGGCTTTGCCTTCATTAATGCTATTCAACACTTCGAGATTAGAATATTTGGAGGAGGAAGATGAATTTGCAGAAATTGAGGGGGATGATATATTAACTGGAGATCTACCCCCAGGAGTATGTTTAGGAGAATTGTTTGTGGATTCCTGTGAAGAGTACGAAGAACTAGCAGACATGGTGAAAAATGCTGAAATTAAAGAGAAGAAGAAGAGAAGGTACCTGAAGAAGGAATCGAGAAATGAAACGACGGAGATCAATGGCGGAGGAAAAGGAAAAGATGAATGAAGGATGAATTTTGGGGAAAAGAAACTCGAAGGATTGTGAAGAAAGAGGGGAAGAGAATGACGGCGAGAAAGGTAAAAAGATATATAAAAGCGTCTGTTATAAGTTAGAGGACAGAATGGGGCCACGTGTAAAGGGTAAAAGTATTTTATTATGAGAAGTTGAAACGAACGGTTGTGATAAAGGGAGATGAGCGGTTTTGAGAATCTACGGGTGTAATTGCACAAGGCAAGAAAAATGGCGCGCAAATCTAGAAATCCAATATTTAAAAGAAAAAAAGAAAATGAGAGAGGGGAAAATTGTTCTCTACTCCAACCAATGTTCCAGTGCTGAATCATTACTCGGAGTAGGGGATGGTGGTTGATGTGGGATATTTATTAGCAAAAGATTTTTTATAACAAGAAGGTAGAGGAAAGAACGAGAAAATGAGAGGTTAGTAAAAGGAAAAGATATTGGCCCAGATCTGACAGAGCTGATGGGTTCTAGGAACTGTAGCAGATAAGGAGCCTGGAAGAGGAAAGGAGCTCAGCTCTGACAGGGCTGGTGATTCAACATACAGGCCTGAAGGTACCGTTTTGCTAAACACACGCGATCATAATGAATGAGTTAAAAAAGACGTTGCTGTCATTTAAAGAAACAGAATATCATGTCAGAAGATCCTTTATGACCACGTGTCATTCTAACATTCGTGCGCTTTTTGGAAAAGACCCATTTCTCCTCAGATATCTTGTAGAAAGGCTAAATTGTCCTTGAGCAACTAGTATAAATAGGGTAACAGGTATCTTTTAAAAAGGACTTTTTTCTGATCTAGTTCTAGGGATAAAATCATTTTTCTGTTCATATTCTAACTTGCTCGTCGGAGGGCCTTGACCGGAGACTTCCTCCGGCTCAGTGGGCTTTTTTGCAGGAAAACCATTATCCAAATCGGACGATTTCATATTCAACCGAAGGTATAGCAAATATCTCCAAACTCTTGCTGTAGGAGCTTAACCCAGCTCTTACAACTCATATCCAATGTTCTCAACAGCCTTAAACCCGAAAAGATTTCATCAGGCAGTTGGCCCTTGACATCCCAGCAATAATCCCCACTCACTACAAGCGTATGCAATCCTTTGAAATTTACCTCTCACACTTCCATGTTAGATGCAATCTCATCCATATGCCTTGCATTGATCGCCAAATAGTGAAGCCCATCCGACTCTTCCAATTTGTATCATCTGTCTCAGAATTCTATCAAACTCCCAAATGCCTTGCATTTCCTCTATTCTTCTTTTAGTCCGTTCCTGTTCGATACATCCTAACCAACTTGTCCTTGTCAAATTAATACATGCTTCTGCAAAGTAGTTCCTCAATAATATTACCGTTACCATAACAACGACCACTGAAAGACGACAAACAGAGCAACAAAATCAACATTTTCCATGAAACAGAGAGGTCCAACATGAGAGCTATCGTGCACAATGATTTTGAAAATTATTTTACGGCGGTGTTTACTTTGCGTGATAGGATAGATTGATAAAACATATGATTGATTATATGAAGAATTAGATGATCAAACAAGTTCAAAAGTAATCAATCTATCGAAGTAAACGGTGGATTAACCTATACTATTTTTATCTATGTATCCTATCACTCAAAGTAAACACCCCATTATAATCACCTAATCCACCCAAGATGGAGAGAGAACTGAATTTACATCAATTTAAGATTTACTAGTAGAGAATTACGTGCGTTGCACGTATAACCTCTCATTTAACATGATTAATTTATGATAAATAAAATATATTTTATGATAATTTTTTTAAAATTATATTTGCCTAATATATCCTTATTATTATGTTTATTTTAAGGGCAATTGTGTAAATTTATATTAAATTTATTAAAAACATAATAAATTAATAACATAATCCTACTCCTATTATTACTCAACTTAATAAATTAATCAACAATATAATCCTGCATGTTCTATTACACAAAAGTGAAAAAGTAAAGACAATATAAATTTTGATAGCTCGAGATTACTTTATTGCGCTGAAATTTTGTTGAAGTTAATAGTCAAAATTAATAATATTACGATTTTTTTTTCAAATATATTATCTTAAACAAAAAAAAAAGCGGAGTGCTACAGAACTAAAATTCTAGGTATAACAAACTTATACTCAGAGCCGAACCTCAATAAAATATTTCTGGGTAAAATCAAAGTGGGAAAATCCCATAAAAGAAAAAGAGTGTCTAATTAATTAAGTGACCTTAGAAGAAACAAAAGTACATATTATATATTTTCAGCTACAATGTGATTAAGTTGCTTCCATCTTAAATATTCCCAATTTTTAGATCTTAAAGGTAATTATTATGATGACTTCAATTACTATATTTAAAAAAAAAAGAGTTCTTCATATGTTATTGATACTTCGAAAGTGAAGGAGAGTAATGGTATCAGGAAACTTTTTTTTAGAATTCATTTCTAAATATTCTTGTGAATTGTCACCCAAATACTTTCTGCTTCAACTATATGACGTGGGATAAATTGTTCGTGATTATTTGGCGAGCAAAGATAAGATAGGTGACACATTTGATCATTTATTCTAGTTTAGATTAAGTAATTTTTATTTATTAGTTTCTTATTAGGATTTTGTTTCATTTTCGTATTAAGATTTATTTTTAAGTCTTTAAATATGTTCTCTTGATTTATTGTGAAGCAGTCTTTGAGAATGTTTGCCTTATATATACACCATCTCGTGTTAAGTGAAGACCTTTAGCTCTCTTATATAGTGATAGTTGATATACCATTATAAAGCCTAAAATTTTTCTACTATGCATAATTATACATTTAATATAGGATCAATTATTGAAAAAATACGTAATCTTTATCTTTATTCTAAATATAACTTTTGAAATTGTAACCATCACCCACCGTCCCTTCCTCCCTCACCCTTTCACAACCACCACTACCACCCGTCAGTACTAAATATTATTAACAGATAAGAACTGTAAAGTATAATAAATTACATAAATAAATAAAATAAAATAAATAAAATATAAAATAAAGTTTTGTGAAGAAAGGTTTCAATGATAAAGAGAAAATATTGAAATATAAAGATGAAATTTAATAATAAAGACTACAAGTTAGAGATAATAATTATTAAATTATTAACTTTATAAAAATGTAAACTTTTATCAAAATTAATATACAACCATTAATATCCTAATAAATTTTATCACAATTCTCAAAATTTATGTTGTCTTTTTTTTTTCACTTTTGAGCTATAGTATAAGTAGAAATATATTATTAATTAATTCATTAAGTTGAGTTATAATAGAAGTAGGACTATTATTAATTTATTAAATTTAAAATAAATTTATATATTATAGATTTACACTATTGCCCTTAATATAAATATAATAATAATGATATATTAAGCAACCCCAATTTTGTAAGAATCCGCTCTTTTATAATAGGTATAGATATTGCAATTTCATTGGTGCTGCTGTAAACAGAAACATAATTTAATAAACAATTTATATAATCCACGGACTGGTAGTAATTCTAAGCATTACTAATTAAAAAGATGTAATGTAACCTCATCTGTTTCGTGTTCAATGGTGGATTTTTTTTTTTTTTTTTTGAAATCATTACAAATATTAATACTCACACACCCCATCTAGGGTTTTTTTGTGGCCGAGAGTACTCGAACCTCTGACCTATTGGTCAACAGGCAACCACTAATGGTGGATCTTTTGTGGTCGAAGTGGAGGCAGAGGTTGATAAAAGAAGGGATGGGGTGGAAGTGGAAGAATTCAAGGGATGGTGAATAAGTTCATCATTGGTTGTAAACGAGCCGAGTATTGGTCTGCTCAAACTAGACTCGTTTAATATTCTGTTGCTCGAGCTCGACTAAAGTTTTTGCCATCGTGATCGAACTCGAACTCGATCCAAAATTTGTGAGCTCGAGCTCGGCTCGAGTTCGAGTCGTCAAATACTCGATAACGAGGTATTCGAGCCGGACTCGTCACTTGATTATATTTAAATTTAGCTCGTCAACATGTTAATTAAGCTCAAGCTCGCTTAAAGCTTGATACTCTAAAATTAAATCTGTTAATGCTGTCATTTTGGAGGGGGGTGATTATGGATGGTTATTTAAAAGCATATAGTATTTGATGGCAAAGGTTCAATCCTTATTCCTTACAAAAATCTATTTTTTGTTTTGCTTATGTACAAAACTTGATTGTTAGACTCGCGAACAAGCTCGACTAAAATTTGTTTTTTAGGCTTGCGAACATACTCGATTGTAGGCTCGCGAACATGCTTGATTAAATACGAGCCGAACACGTTCGCGAGCCTGTCGAGTCGAGCAACACAATGCTCGAACTCAAGCTCAATTTTAGGCTCGAACTCGATTCGATTAGTCATCGAGTCGAGTGCCGAATGAACTTTTTATGAGTCAATCGCCGAGTAGCTCACGAACGACTTGACTCATTTACAGCCAATCATCAGCAAACCTCCACCATGGGCGGATCTATGTTATGGCTGCAGTGGGCTCCATCCAAAATTTCTCATATAATATATAGATATGCTCATGTATTAAAATAAGCCCAAAACCTAACCATTCAAGCCCTAAACCCAAAGTTCTCATATATATTTATGCTCATATATTGAATCAAGACCAAAACCTATATTTATGTCCATATATTAAAATAAGCCCAAAACTCATTCCTTCAAATAAGATTGCTTTCAATTAAATTCATTATTATTTTTTCTCTCGAGAACCCTAGGCGGCGCGTTTAGGGTTTTTTGGAAGCAGTTTTTCTCTTTGAGATCTAGTATTCCTCCATGTTGTGAAGAGTAGTAGAGATATCACCAAAACCTAGGGCTGGCAAATTTCCGGGCCGGGCTGGCCCGGCCCGAAAATTCACCGGGCCGGAAAATATGGAGCCCAGCCCGGCCCGAAAAATCAATTTATAGCATATTTTTACCGGGCCGGACCGAGCCCACCGGGCTTTTGCCTATTTCGGGCCGGGCCGGCCCGGCCCGAAAATTCGTCGGGCCTGAATTTGCTGAGCCCAGCCCGGCCCGAAAACAGGACGGCCCGTCGGGCCGGGCCGGGCCGGGCCTGTTTTGACAGCACTACCAAAACCACGAAGGTACCATGGATCCGAATGAGATTGCTCGTCTTGTGAGGGATTTGAAGATAACAGTAGAGAATGAAGATCAAGTTGACTTGGGGACTGCGTTAACCATTAATGGAGACATTAATGGTGGTATTCTTTTAAAAAAGTTTGTAGTGGGTAAGATTTTTGATTCCAGAGTCATCAATAGGCTGACGTTACAAAATTTTTTGATCCACCGAATTCGTGCTCAGAGGATGAAAACTCTCGGTGGTAGAAGTTTCTTTGGAGTTTTAGTCTGCCGCAACGTGTCCGGATTTTTGTTTGGCGAGTGTTTCGCAATATTATCCCGTCTGAGATTAATCTTTTTAAGCATCACGTTCCAGTCTTCGGCTGATGTGGATGGTGTAAGAATGGGTGGGGTTCTACAGCTCATGTGCTCATTTTCTGTGAAAAAATTCGGCATAATTGGCTAGAGTTTGAGTTATGGGGTATTCTGAAGAAGTGGGAGGGATGTGATGTCTCGGAGATTGGAGGTGCAATGCAGAGTGGGGCATCGAGGGAGAGCTAGCTTTGAGCAATGGATTATGGGGATGTGGCTGATTTGGAAAGCCCTCTGTGCTGAGAAACATAAAGAGCAGAGATGTTCATGGAGTGACTTGAAGAAGGAATGTGCATGATATTTATATAGATGTTTTTTCTGCTGCTAAACAACAAGCGGCCTGCGCAGCCAGAGAAATTCCATTGGAAGGCAGTCGATCATGGAAAAATCCGAAGAGAGGAAGATTTAGATTGGATGTGGATTATGCTGGGGACGACGGACAAGAAAGAGGAGGCGTCGGGGCTATTTTGAGAGATGATTCTGGTTGTGCTATATTTGTCATGTCAAAGCCAATTTTAAAGCCTGCTACTACGTTACATGGAGAGTTGAAGGCCTTAGTACATGGGATTCGCCTTTGTGTTGAAGTAAGTGTGTCGCTGGTGGAAGTTTATACAGACTCTTTGCTAGCGGTGATTGCTATAGCTGAAGAAGATGTCGATTCTAGTATTCTTTATGAGGATTTTTTTGCAATGGTGAAAAAGCTCAATGTTATCTCTGTTAGTCATGTTCGTAAAGAAGCGAATCGCGCGGCTCATGAGCTTGCTAGATACGCTAGATCCCTAGAGTCTAGCATAATGTGGTTTGATTGTTGGCCTTCTTTGTTGTTGAGTATTATCTTTGATGATTCGAAGTGATTAATGAAATTGTTTTCTTTCTAAAAAAAATCATTATTATTGAGTCAATAAATAAGATAACTTTTTTTCTTAAAAAAAATAAGATAACTTTTTCTCAAGAAATGTTATTAAAAATTCTACAAATATTTCAATTAAAGACAAGAACATTAAGATAACTTTTTCTCAAGAATTGTTATTAAAAATTCTACAAATATTTCAATTAAAGACAAGAACATGGAAGAGAAGATGGTATACTTATGCGGAACAATTAGGAATTTAATTATTTTTATATAGGTGCTATAAATAAGAAACATTGCTAAATTAAATCTCAATAGGTTTCTTAGAGAAATTGACACTTTTTTATCCCACATAATGATAAATTAAATAATCCCTCATATGACATATAATTGCCTTTAATTTTTAATTAATAATTTTTATATTTCTAATTACCTTTAATTTTTAATTAATAATTTTAATAAAATATCAAGTAAAACGTAATTTTCTTTTTTATTCCTTCTCTTAGCGATTTACCGTATTTAAATAGGAAAAAGTGGCAATAAGGAATAATCACCGTCATATATAAATTCGGGTTTGTTTTGGTTTTAAGGAATAAAAACGTAACACCGATAACATAAGTTTTACACGTTTTGCAATTTTAAGAGGATTTTCATTCTACGGCAATTAGCCCTTATAATAATAATACAATACATTCAAATGGAACATAAGCTAAACTTGCAACCCTCAAATACATGATATTATAGCCAGTATATACTATTCTAGTAATTATAATATGATAATCAATTTATCACATCAAAGAAAAGAATTCCACACAGTGAAGAAATAGTTGAATTTTCCCTTGATCTTGTGTTTGGTTCTTTCTTCTTATTCTGCATCATTTCTTTGCGTAATAAAAGGTGCAGAGAACTCCATAGTGCAACTAGCCCCTCTCAAAGAAAAGAAAGGAAGCGCCTACACCCTAAAACCTCGAACAAAACCTCCTCCATCTAGACGCTAAGTACCTCCACCAAACTGCGTCTGGATGTCCTTGAAAGATACTGTCGCGGATCCCCTCTTCTTAGCTTTTTGCTGCGACGGGTGCTCCCTCCATCCAGTCATAAATATGACCTGAAAATGAGATGCAATCAAGTCCACAAACGTGAGGTTATGACTTTCGAGGGAAACCCTGCAAAACTAGCATGAGGGCAGGAAGGGGATGACACCGTGGTGCTCAAGTATATATAAACATGGGAGTGAACTCCTCCGGTTCAGTGCTGTTTGCATGTCATGTCATGTCATGCTTTGCAGACAACCTCCAACATATACGAGTAAGTTTTCACTTGCAATATCAACAATGCAAAAGTATATAAAATCAAGCCAGGCGTTATCTTTTGGGTTCAAGCGAGATTGTCGATGAATTTTTTTTAAGCAAATTTCTTCAACTTAAAAAGTGACACTGTAGCTTCAGGTTGAAAAGTGAAGAATCCATGAGGTAGCCTTGAACAATTAGACACCAGTAGAATAGCATGAGATGTATAAAATACTGTTCAAAATTACCTGGAATGTTGCTGGGATGGTGCCATCTTCTGTACCAAACATCGATTCATAAATAGCTGCTGTAGCCAGTGCAGTATCCCTTTTTAAACTCTGATTTCATTCAATTTCAGATGAAATATTAGAGTGAGGAAGAAGGCTATCTTGAAGCTAGATATTTTCCTTTTCAAAGACATATAAGAAATCATCAAATTTCAAACGATGTTCAACTGTGAATAAGTCTTACTTGGCTCCTTTGTAACAGAGCATTAGTTTCACCCATAGAACGAAGATGCTCTATCAACTCCAGAGCTACCTTGAAAGAAAGAGTAAATCACAAATTATGCATGTCCAAAGGTAAATTCATGATATAAAATGATCTACAATGTAGTTTGCTTCCTTCTATTATCCCGACATGGTACTAGATCGTTTTTTGTTAAAAAAGTCAAATACATTTCCACAAGTAGTCATATTCCAAGATCTGCTATCAAAGAATGAATGACAAAACAAACAACAAACTGGGAAGTTCAGAAGACACCAGAATTTTCAAGTGAGTCAAAGTGACTGTAGTCATAAGTGAATATAATTTGACTGCCTAAAGTAGCTAGAGCAACATAAATCAACAACTGTGCAGAATCATAAATTTCTGGCTAGAGTTTACTACCTTATCATTTAAGGTTCCAGAGTTCATATAGTATAAGTCTTTAAACTTAGTTAAGATACTGAACACCGGAAGAGTATTTATTTTTGCCAGTAGCATTTTCACATGAAATAGTAGCTCCACGATAGATGATCAATTAGTATTCTAAGGTTTCCAACACCTGTTGCATTGTGTTCCATAACAACCACTACCTGTCATGTGAAACTTCTCTGTTAAAGGTCTACCTGTGGCTACACATAAGTGATACCAAGTGCTATTTAGTTATTCTTAATTAGGCCAACTAGAAAGTTATGTTGCTTAGGCAGATTAAATATTAGAACTAGATCTACCCAAATAAAGACAAAAGAACGAAATACTTCAAAAGAAACCTTGAAGGTACACAATAAATGCCTAAAAGCAAGTTTCTAAGTCAGATTGGATATTACTTGCATCACCTCTAGTAGAGAAATTCATAAGAATCTTACAACAAAATAAATTGTGTGATTCACTAGAACTTTAAGCTTAGATCCAGAAACCGTCAAGATATATTACATACCGCTGTTGTATCTCACAGTATATTCATCAACATCGACTCCAGGAAGGGTGAATCCAGCCCTAGTTAACAGATTTCCTGCATCACGTACCTATGAAATCAAATCAAGAGTGCTTTAAACCACGAGACAGTAAAAATATATCGCTATATTTGTTCGTCTTCTTACAATAATTTCCTTCGTTATTCTTTCTCTCAATACAGAAAAACATATCTTTCAATATATTGGCAGAAATCAGTATAACGCAACTCAACTGAAGCTGCATTTTGGAGCTGTGCAGATTAATGGAAAAAAAATATGTGAGCATCCAAAAGTTCCTTTGTCCTAACAGATCCGAGTAATTCTGGTTCCAACTCGTAGTTTCAGGGAGCATATACAAGAAGACAACTAATAAAACCCACATGAAGGTCAATAAACTATCATATAGCCGATAGGTCTGGGGTCAAATTTGTGGAAGACATCATGTTTAACTAAACAGTTAAAGAAAGAACCACGAAGGTAAACCATGAGCTGGGATAAACATACTTAGGAAGACATGCTGATGTTCATGAAGCTTTACAAGACATCTAACTAATAAGGCTTCTTTCTACACTGAGGGTTGATCTCAAACATTTCTGGATTCTTGAAGCAGGCATCAACATCAACAGCAACAGCTGTGAGAATAATAAAACCACTAGATCGATCTAAAGAGCATGTGATTGTCTATGAAATACCTGGGCCAAAGGTGATAAGCGAGGACTGATTCCTCCTTCACGTTCCATTTGAGCCACAGTGCACGCTATTCTCAGCTCTCTGAAAGACAAAAATTAATGCCTTCCACAAAACGCAAAGAACTCCAGCACATCAAAGAAAAAACTTGAAGATGTAACCTTAAAGTCTCTCCACCAAAAATAGCTCCCAGAAACAGGCCATCGGGCTTAAGAGCCAACCTACTCTGCAACGAGCGGAATAAAGCAAATATCTTTGATGACAAAACTATACATTTTCTGATTGAAATAATTTACGTTGAATGAAAAATAATTTGTAAGAGTAAGGAAGATAATTTCATTCAAATTGATTATGACACAATAATTTAGATAACTCATTTACAGGCAGAACCTGTATCATGGCTCCAGGGAGATCATTTGTCCAATGAAGTCCCAAGCAACTAATGACCAGGTCCACGGAGCTAAACAACAAACAAAAAGGAATTGAACTTGTCATTCTCATTTTTTGACGAAATTTGAAAAGGTACTAAGAACTAAAAGATGCAGAAAACAAAGACCATCATGCATACCTTTCCTTCACAGGCAAATACTCTTCATCAGCAATAACAAAAGATGTTTCAACATTTTTATTTGTTGAATTTTGTTCAGCCTGCTGACATAATTTCACCATGTCAACTGAAGTATCCATCATTGTAAGTTTTTCAATGCCACCTGAAAAGGATAGAAACAAACCCCTGTTCAGTAGAGAACTGACACTACTAATGCTGAATATACATTCACAAACCCCAAGCTATAAGTTGTAAACTGCATTAAGAGGATTGAACAGCAAGAAAATATTTTGACTCTTACCACGTCCATTCAACAGCCGCCTAATTGCTTCCAGAGAACCCCCCATGCATAACGCTGAAGGAAAAGTTTTTTTACAGTCCTACAAGGACAAAAGGATAACGATCGTGGAGTTATCATGGCATGTCCTCTAACCGTAACAATAATGGAGCTATCAGGGCATGTCCTCGAACAGTACATAAACACAGTTCATGAAACCATACATTGTGCAAGTCCAAGATTAAGAAAGACGAGAATCTCTTGAACACATAGCTCATTTTTTATGTACAACCAACCTATCCAGAATTGTAGATCTGTTCCAAGATCAGAAAATTAGGAAAAGAACCATAAATAGCTATTGTTCAACACACGATGTCAAAAAAGAGCTTTTACTGTTACACGCGACATCATGAGACTAGCCGTTCCTTACTCGTCATGGTGGGTTCGACACAAACATAAGAACTTAAACTACATCAATGGGCAAATGCCAATCCGGAAAGATAAAGACATAGGCCACCACCCATTTTTAGAATCCATTTTTCATTCATCCAGTATCCCATTAAAGCAAAGAGTTCTAAATTTAGTGGCTGCATACTCCATCAAAATGTCATTTAGCTTCACAGCACAACACATTTTATGAATGCAATTTAAAAATATAGAGGCATGCATGCAGTCAGTGTGCGAGAAAATGTCTATTTAGCAATACTTTCCATCTTAGAATCCAGGAAAAAACACTATGAACTGCAGTGTTGAAATTACTAAATCATAGATACTCAGCATCTGTCACCGGCAGACATATGATTCTCAAATAAAGCTAATATCAATTTGATCAATATCAAAATCTAATTTACATAAAGAAAAATTCATCTGAAAAATCACCTCCAACCGATCCAGTAAATTCTCAGCTACTGCATCCACCAAAGAATCCTCGGGGCGCAATAACCACGCGGCTCTATCTCGCTGTACATATCCGTATCAAAAAATAAATATAATAAAGAAATTAGTTAACGAACAAAGTCGATAGGCACGTAATTTGGAAAGAGGAACAATTAGCTCCGAACTTGTTTGCGCTTGAGATTGCGGTCAAAAATTTGAACTCTGGAGCTCTGTTCTGTACTGTAGAATCTGATGTTCCTCCATATAGAACGGCTTAATCTTCTCCGGCAAAGATCGACGTCGGCTCTCATTTTCCAAACTCGCCGGAAAACCAATTGCAGTCGGTCGTCGGTATGCGAGTTCTGGATATTTGGTGTTATTCCGGTTAGGATCGGTCGGATTTCTAAATAGTAAATGATGAATTGGGCTCAAAATCACGGGTTTCATGCTCTTCATATTTGAGCGTTTCGTCAAATTTTGGGCTTTAATATTCGTGCTTTGATTTCCTAGCCCAACCCAAAATACTTATTTACAATATTTTGTAGTATTATACTAGTATAAATTTTTTTCACTAAAACTTATATGCGGCCGGTTGAACGGTATGCGACCGAACCCACCCCCTATCGATCATTAAGTCAAGCGCGTGCGATACAGGTGCCCTTCAAGGCGTGTCCAAGCGCCTAACAATTTTTTTTTTAAGTCGCCGTGTGTAATACACGCGCCCTACTTTTAAATTTTTTTTAATTTTTTCAATTTTGTTCCATTTTTTAATTCTTTTTTTTCAGTTTTTTTAAAGAGTCAAGCGAGGGGAGCCGAAGGCCTCGGAGCGAACTAAAAGACATTAATGTTGTCATAATTATTATCTATAAATTAAAATCGGATCAGAAGGGCGGAGAAGAAAAAAAAATTAAAAATCAAATTTAAAAAAAAAACTGAAAAGTCAACGGTTGACCCGGTTTGACCAGGTCGGGTCAACCCGGATCTGATTTCATCCCATGAGGTTGGTTGCATGAGAGAGTGCCTCTATTTTTTTTAGTGGTGTAAGCATAAATATATAAGTTTTTGTTAGAGGTACAATATACGAGCTTTATTCGTATATAATATTGAAGCATATAATATATACACAATCACAAGGATGCATTTTTTATATTGGAAAAAAGATCTCAGAAGACCGCGAGCCAAGGATAAGTTTAATTTTAATTTTAATTTTTTTGGTTTTTCATTCTACAATCCAAGTATAAAAAACTAATCAGTAGGGACTAGTAGTGTTATGTTTGTAATTTGATGATGTAAATGCACCAAGTCATTTGTTCACTCAAATCAATTGATACTTGTTTTCGAGTGTCGAGTAATCATATTGTGTCTAACAGTTCATTATTTATAAGTTCAAATTCTATTACATAACTAAGTCGAGGTAGCATTACATCGAATAAAACATCATTAGTACAGTAGTACTTAGCAATAAAATTGTAGATCTTCATATAAAGTCACAGGCGCTCTCTTTCTTAATTTCTTTTTTAATCATTAAACAAAAGAAAATATCAATTCATTTTGATCGGTGGCAAATTGCTAACTTTAGAATTTTTAATTTCCAGCAAAAGCAATTACTTTCAGAATTTGGAATCTTCTACAGATATAAAAAGCACATATAATTTGCTTTTCCTTTGTTGCCAAAATAAAAATACCTCACAACGTCACTCGTGTTAACATAAAAAATCTTCGATCTTCTGTTTCAAAAGTTAAGACAAATAAATATATAAAATAAATATCACCGATCCCGATAAATAAATTAGGAAGCAGAATGTTCTAAAAAGTTGAAAAAAGGAAAATAAAGCGAGGTGGGAGAGGCTCTTTTTAGTGCAATTGTTTTCTGCTTTAATCTTTATCCCTTTCTTGATCTGAAAGGATTCCTCTAATATCCAATCTCATCACATTATTATAATTTTGCTTTATATCCATTAATTTATTTCCTTTTGGCCTTTATCAATTTTGATGTAATTTTGTTGGCCATCTTTTGCTGTTTATAGGACCATGAACGAGGGAGGAAATAAGAAAAGAACAAAAGGCAATACATAAAGTCTGCACGGGTTACGTGAATATATATCATAATTTTTATTCATTGTGCATGCATCATGACTTCATGAGTTATTTTTAAAATAATTGAAAAGGGTTTTGGGTAATAGTAATACCTTATTCACGTTTTATTTATTTCAAGATCGAAAATATTGCGCAAGGGACAAACGCATAATTTAATCTGTGAGGGGATGCTTGAATCATAAATTCCAACAACTCATGGTGTGTTTACTTTGATTGTAAGGAAAAATGAGGGAAAAGAAAATTCTCTTCCTTTAAATCCTTCATTTCTTATCCCTCCTTTTCTATAAATTAGAATTTCACCATTTCTTATTCCTTCTTTTTCACTTCTAGGAGTGAATATATTATCATGAGGTATTTGGTGTGATATTATCTAAATTCACTTTTTTCACTAAGGTTGTGTTTTAATTTATCATGAGAAAAAGAGGGGAAATAAATTTATCTCCCTTCACTTTTGAACTTGTTCTTGGAGTATGGAGCCTGAAACGAAGCGAATTATTCCACGATTCCGACGATTATTCCACGATTTGTGTTGTCGTACAAGTGTTTTTGGGCTCTACGAGGTTTCCTAGTTTTACTAAGATTAGGGCTCAATTGTTTGCTATGGCCCCGTTTGGTTTACTAGACAAGATAACAGTCAGATATAGTATGGGATAAACCAAGACTGAATCACGGCTGAAAAAAGTTGTTCGGTTCGACTGTCAATTTTTATACAATCTTACAATCATGTTTGGTTTGCAAGATTATATAGTACTAATTTATTGTTCATTACTGTTATACCCCTACGTAATATACCTCCCAAGAAAGTGTATATTAAGTTTTGAATTTCACATCCGAATTTCTTACTTTAACTTGAAAAATATTTTGATATAAAACTAAACTATAAATTAAAATACAACTTAAATTAAATTATAAATTATAAATATCTTAATCATGAAATACTAAAACTTGCATTGAAAAATAGTAGTATAAAATAAGTCTAAATAATTTTATAAAGGATGCCTATATATATTCATCAAAAGCAAAACAGGCATTGAACATAGCAGTACAAAATTATCTACACGGTTTCATAGCAGAGGCTTATATACATTCATCAAAAACAACCCAAATCATCAAGTTACGGTTATTAACAGATTATCAAAAATACCAAAAGACAATGATCCAACTTTTGGCAACCTTACACGACTTACCATTACACAACTAAACTATATACATATGCATCTACTAATAAGCTGCACTTGAGTTTCATTACCACACCTTGTTGGCTAGCATCATTTTCACAAATGTGACTCGTTCGCCATCAGAAAAGTTGAGGAATAAGTCCATTACACTTGCATATGTCGCCATTTTGTAAGCAAAATACAGCCGAGTTTCCTCCGTAAGAGTACTTATTTTGCTCAATGCTTCAAGAATGAGTTTTGTTTTGTCAACAACTTCAGGTTTGTTGTTGGCTGAATTTTCACCTCGTTTATCGAGTTTGTCGACCAAAATACTAATGGATTCATTCTGTTGTTTGAAGAATTCATCCATAAGATTAACAATAACTGGCTCCTTCGATGTTGAGTCAAGCCGGCTGCATTTTCTAGTTGACGAAATTTTCTTGCCACCATCCATTTTTTTCATGTTAACCGAGTTGGAGTTGCATTCACCTGGAGAAGAGGTATCAGCAATATCCTCCTCAATGGGTATTTCTTCATGTGGGAACTCATTGTGAACGTGTTCATTATGGTTGGAGTTGAATTCGCCTTGGACGTGTACATTGTGGTTGAGGGGAAACTCATCTACATCAAAGTGAGGTATATACGGCTCTTCATTTGCAGCTTTAGCAAGATCTTCTAGACCTTGCGCATTTTTTCCAGTTGCACGATCCTTTCCAAATATCTCGACCCAATCTTGAAAGTATCGGTATGACTTGAATCGTAATGATTTAACTTGAGGATGGGCCTATACGATAGAAAACTTTCATTATTAGAATCTTTCAGAGTTAGATAAGTAACCTCAACAATAACAAGTATTGATGCAAATACAACAATGTTAGACAATATATATATATATATATATATGTGTGTGCGTGTGTGTGTGTGTGTGTGTGTGTGTGTGTGTGTGTGTGTGTGTGTGTGTGAGGGACGAAACTGAATTAGGTAGCTAATTTCATAAAATTTGAATCAGCAAAAAAAAATAAGAATAAGAGAATGGTGAAGAAAAATTCATAAGTACTGGTTGATAATGCAGCAAAGGTCCATAAATTTCTCAATGTGAGTCATATTTTAATTTATAAAATTATATGAAATTTAATTATCATGTTTTAGTATTATACAATTTCATAATTAATTCGTAGGATTGTTCCTGGTGCTTATGCAAAACAGTTTCTTAAGCTCCAAAGACAGAATCAGTAATTTTTACCTTAACATACTGCTGCCATACGTCATCTTCGACAGAAATCATGTTGCTTGAGTCGTTCCAACCAAACCCGCTAGTATTGATCATGTTCAGCACCAAATAGTATTGTCTTTTCCATACTGTCAACTTAGATGTTGCATTTGTCGAAGTCAAATCAGTACCATGGAATCGCACCTGCAACTCTTTCTCAATAACTTCTAGATAACCCGTGCGAAATGCATTTTCCTGACTCCATCCGTCAATCACCAATTTTTTCAGAATTACAATTAGAGCATCTCCTTCCTCACGCGTCCAAGTTCTTCTTTCCTTGCTCACGACATGAGACGGTGGTGGTGGCAGTGGTCGAGGAGTTGGGGCCCTCGAGAAGTTGTTGTTATGCGAGGAACTCATATGGCTCCTACATGTATCAAACTGAAAGTAGTGACTAACGATATAATACAAACACGTAACTCTAACTTCACTGCAATGAGCATGACATTTTTCTTCTTTTCTTGAATATATTTATCCAAAAAATATGCAAAAAGAAGTAATACCATATCATACCTCATACAACAAAGTAAATCAAATATAGTCAATCATGTTTAGTTATTACACCTGTCAACGAGAATATATGGCTTATGCACATATTTTTAATAATCAAATCTTATAACTTTCGACCAAAACAAAGCTATCATGCAACATACTAGTCTTTGAAATTGACTGATCATGATTCAAAAGACCAAAGAGTGAGTTTCAGTGAAATTACAAGATAATTTACACAAACCAACAATATCATAATATATTGTTTACATATCAAGTCCAAAGTACAAGTTTAATTTTTATTCTAGCGATCTAGCCACATTTGTTGTGCGAGTTGTTCCCTAAAAGCACTCCAAGCTTGTGATGGTTCGACAACTTCAATATACTCTCCATTTTCCTCATTATTAGCTGTCATGACTTGCTCAAGTTGGATGATATATTCTTATCATCTAACACGGGGTCGTACTCCATATTATACTTAATAAAATTATGCAGATAGGTGCAAGCCATAATTATCATGTTCTGCGTCTGAACTGGATAATATGAATTACTATGTAATATGGCCCAACGACTTTTCAGTTGTCCAAATACGCCCTCAATTACATTCATCGCCTTAGCGTGTTTCATGTTGAAATGCTCTTGGTAATTCTGAGCTACTCTATGACCTGCTTTCCACTCTCGAAGATGGTACCTATATCCACGGTATGGGGCTAGAAATCCTTCACAATTTGTGTAACCACTATCACACAAATAATAGGAACTTACATAAGGCGATCAATTAGTGTAGTTACCACACAAAAAAATTACTATTTCTATAGGACATAGCTATTTTTAAATCGTAGAAACTTACGTGTTGGCACTTTTAAACCATTCTCCCTACTAATTGCATCTTTCAACACACGTCCATCAGTTGCGGACCCTTCCCATCCCGACAATACGTATACAAACCGCTCATTTCTATCACATACTCCTAAAACATTCGTTGCAATATCACCTTTTCTTGAACGATATCTAGGTTTATCTACTACTGGGACTTGCATTTGGATATATGTACCATCAAATGCACCTAGACAACCCTAAGAGACATGAAAAAATGATTACTAATTAAGTTTTTCCTACATTCCAAAAGAAACACCTCTAATATTTTCTAATTATGCTCATTAATCTTACCTGAAAATATCTCAATGATCTATCTTCAGAACCCTCCTCAACTGCTTGGGGTGTGGCTAACATGTATGGATGCACAATCATGACAGCACGCAAGACATATTTTATGCATTTACTTATTGTGTCATATGACCTCATGTATTGAAAACTTATTACTCTAATCTTAGTATGATGAGCTATAACATTTAGGAAAATAGCTACTTGTTCTTGAATAGAAACATGTTTGGATGATTGTAGTCCACCATGAGTTTGAAGTAACTTACACAATCTACTGAAACAACGACGATCCATACGAAGAATATTGATGCATACAACATCACTAGTTTCAATAAGGTTGTGCAAAAATAATTTTTGACCTCTAATTCGCTTTATTAAGCTATACCTAATTTCAGGTTTCCCTTCACTTAATTCAAAAGCCTCTCCCCCATAGAAATAATAAGCAAGCAAAATCATAAAGAAAAATAAATTTTGCCAAATTAAATGATGTAAGAACATAGCTACAAGCATTTTATTATAAGGATCCATATGCCACTGTTGCTGATTTTGAAATTCTACACGTATATTTAAAATATCATAATCAGTACAAGAATTAGACCAAACAATTGAACTACTAATTATAAAGTTTAATTTCTAATAATAATTATTATGATAGAGGAAGCCAATTACATGTTCAGTACAAACTTTTAGAATTTTTTTTAAATAAATATCCCAAAATCAAGAATAAAGTAAGAAAATAAAAGAATAAAAATCGATTTTATTAGGATGAAATCCTTCTGCAAACTCATAAAGCTAGAATTAAACATAATTTCTCAAATTTCAAGAGATTAAGGATTCCAGAGAATAAAAAGAATACGGGCTCCAAAATTCTATCTTTTGCATACAATATATATTCATACAAAGAAATTTAATTGCAAAGAACCCAAACAAGAAAATATTTATCACGGTGCAAAAATATCTTCCTCTCCAAAATATATAAGCAAGATCGAACTCTTCTAATCCCAAAGAAAAGTCTAATTTTAAGCAATTTATGGAAAGAATAAGAACCCTAGAAAGAAGAGTTTGTGTAATTCTTACAGAGATTACAAAAGCCTCTCCCCCATAGACGATGTGCAGAGAAGATGCAGAGGTGAGATGGTCTTCAGCGTGATATACGAGAGAGAGGGAGAATGAGAAAATGGTAAAGTTTGCCCAAGACAATTTTATCGCAGGGGGTAGCCTCCGATATCAAATCAGGGTAATAGTGACGGGCCTACTTATCATGGGATTAAATCATGGGCATGCATGTTAATGGGTCTTATAAACCAAACACAAGATAGTATCTTATATGGCCTTTAGTCATGGCCAATATAGATAACCGAACAGGGCCTATATATATATAGTTGTTCTCTCATTGTAAATTGTATCCGAAAATATAGTAAAATCCCTGGCTTGGCATGGCCCCCAGACGTAGATACACATCGTATCGAACTGAGTAAACAATTCTCGTGTCTTTTTATTTCGTGATTGTGTGTTTATTTCCTAACACTTGTTTGATCATTTAATCCTTCATATAGTCAACACTATATTTTATCAATCTATCCTATCACGCAAAGTAAACGCCCCCTAGAGAATGAGGGAAAATGAAGGAGGAATTTAAAGGATGAAAATTTATTTTTCCTCTTTTTCCCTGAATAAATTTACAACCAATTAAATACAACATAAATTGTTAACTCTATCCACATAACCAACAAGAATTAAACGGACACAATAAAAAATATGAATCTACGTATACCCGATTTTTGGATTGACGACTGACCCCACAAACCATCAGAAAGTTTTTCAGGAGGTCACCCAATTTGAAATTGCAGTAAACCAAGCACGCTTAACTTTGGAGTTCTTCCATAATAGGCACCAAAAAAGAAGATGCATCTTGATGATATGAGTAACACCTATCAAATCCTTTTAAGCTCTCCTCGAATATGCAGTCTCATTTCTGCATATTCTCGAAATCCTTCCCGTTCGATTATGATTCAGTTCATTCATGCCCCCTCCGCTTTGAAATCTTATTTTAGGAGTCGCTCTTTGTTTATACCTCTACATCGACGATCACTCCGTACTTCTGTTCTGAGCGTCACTATATATATATGTATATATATATATAGAGCGCGTATCAAATAAGAACACTTTCTTAGGTGAGAAATAAGAACAAATCTGGACCCTTGATCCTTGTTGATCTACGGTCCAGATTTAACCGTGCATTTAATTACTCTAATTTATGCATTTAAATGCTAATGCATTAAGTTATTGTAATTTATGCATTAAAATATTTATGCATTTAGTTTCTGCATTTTATGCATCTCCGATGTAATAAAAATGTATTGTTCTTACGTTCTCATATAAAATGTGTTCTTACCAGATCCACTCCCTATATATATATATATAGGGAGTGGTTCACATGAAAACTAATTCATATGAGTTAACTAGGATCCATTTATGATTGTTGATTGTATTTATTTCTAAGGTCTAGATTTAATCTTAATAGTGTCATTAGGATTGCAATATGGTAAATTGGGTATATAATTGACGCATGTCGTCTCCCTCGCCGATAAAATAGGAAAGAGATAAACCCCCTCAAAATAAGCTCGATCTTTTCCATTACATAAAAAAAATCCTATAACGTAATATGTATAGTTAAAAAAAAAAACATTACATGTATGCATCTGCATATTTATACATGCAACACATGATCTAATGCTTAATTGTACTATTAATATTGCTTCTTTTCTCTATTTATTATAATGCTTATGACTTATAATATCTTGATTTATATAATACTGATTCAATTTCTAATTGATGACAAGCCTTGATTACTCAAAATTAAAATACAAATAATATTGCTTAAATCTAATTATAATATTGCTTAAAATACAAATTTTTAATGCTTAAACCTAATTATAATATTGCTTAAAATACAAATATTTAATGCTTAAATATAATTATAATATTGCTTTATTCTCAAAAAAATTATAATATTGCTTAAACACAATTTTTAATGCTTAAACCTAATTATAATATTGTTTAAAATACAAAATTTAATGCTTACATCTAATTATAATGTTGCTTAAAATACAATTTTTTAATGCTTAAACCTAATTATAATATTGCTTATTACATATTGGTTAAATTTTTAATAAATTTTCGTCAATTTGAAATTGAACTAAACACTAAACAATTCGCATATAATCAATGCTACAATTTATTTTAAAAATGCTTCAATTATATTTTTGTAAATATTTTATTCAAAAAAAAGGAAATTTGGAGATCTAATTCATATTCTATCGAAACAAGTGAGCATGCCCAATTAAATAAGAAGAAGGATAATGATATTAATACGAAACAACTATCTATAATTAAGGAATCTATCCCACTAAATAAGGAAATGAAAGTAATATAATTGTACTCTCCTCTCTGCCGTTACACTTTAAATAAAGATCCTACATAATCTAAACCATAGATTAACATAAATGAACGTACAAGATTGGTTCCTAGTTAACTCAGGAGAAAAAGTTTTTATTTGAACCATCCCCTATATATATATATATTGTAATTTATTGAAAGTGTTGTTTGTTGTTTTCTGATAAAAATAGGGAGCTTAACTAATTCTATTTTCTTAGGGGTTTACTTTAAAGGATATGATAGATTGATAAAATATAGGGTTGACTATATGAAGGATTAGATGATCAAACAAGTTCAAAAGTAATCAATCCATCAAAGTAAATGGTGGATTAACCTATACTATTTTTATCTATCTATCCTATCACCCAAAGCAAACACACTCTTAAGAAATAATAATATATTTAAATGAAGAACAAAACTGAAGGGCTTTTCTGTTTAATTTACTAGTTTTAGACCCATACGATGTGTGGAGATTTATACTGCGTATGTTAACATATTAGTAATTTTTTTAAGTAAATACAACCAATATAAATAAATTAATAATTTAAGAACTTAACTAAACACTTCTGAAATCTTATTTAATAATGTCTCGCATTTTAGTTTTTGACATGTTGGTACACATTGTTTTAATTTTTTAGCATATTGATTCTATGGGTTGCCCCGGTTGTGGAATAGGGAGAAAGAGACAAGAGGGAGAGCAATGAGCATCAATATTTTTATATTTTAAATTTATTATTTTAACTTGCATCAAAACGTCGTTTTGATTTTCATGTGGACATGATTATTTCACATCATGCTTCGATGATCCTAATTATCTTTCTATTGCCAAATTTTCGCTCTCGTCCCATTAGTGTTATAACGGGGCAAATATCGGGTCATTTATGCGTATTTCGAAAAGTTATATCATAAAGTAACTATGGGCCAAAGGTCGGACACTAATATATAATTAAATCTTTTTTCTGCTAACTTCTTTATTCATTAATGCATATCATATTTCCATGCTTTTGGTATAGAGTGATGCTATTCGGACATAAATATCCGGACATAATCTAGCTAGTTTAGGTAAATGAATCGGTTCGATTCGTTTAACTTATTTATTTAATTTTGTAATTTCTCCACATTCATTCAATTTATTATTTTTTGAGTAATCTAATTCAAGTGAATGCATAAATATCTATTAAGTAATAGTATTTCCGAAAGATTAGTGAAAATCACAAAATAACTTTATTAGTTTAATTTCGTATTTTTTGTATTCATATTTCTCTCTTTAAAAATGACAGTTTAGATTAATTAAATAAATACATTAGAGCACTAACCAACATCATTATTTTATTTGATAAATTATAAGTTAAGATTATTAATATATTCATTTTATGTCCGGACAAATATGTCAAAAAAGTATTAGTGTTTGGTATAAATGCTAATTAATTTATTGATTACAATGGCTAAATATATAAGGAAATTAGCGGTTTAGAATTGAATAGCAGCTAAGTACATAAATATATATGTATATAAGTATATTTAATTCAGAATTAAATGATAAATTAACAATTTTTTCAGAAACAGAAAAGTATTATCCTTTTTTTAGAGAAAGAAAGATATTATCCTAGACAATATACAATTTCGAAGAAAAACATGGGTATAGATAACATCGATATTACGACTAACATGACATATACTTCAAGGAAAAAATACAGTCTATAATCCTAGAGAATAAAAGAATATTCAAATTTGAAAAGCATGACATAAACTTTTTTCCTGACCATGAACTTTGTAAGAAAGTACGAAAAATAATTTTCAATGCTCTTGTGTGGTAGTTTCTTTGATATCAATCTTGCTTTCTTTGGTCTTGAAAGATGAAATGAAGGCGGACAAAATATGAAGAAGCTTCTTTCATAACAATTGTGCTTTCTTTCTTCTTGAAAGGCGAAATGAAGGCGGACTAAACGACGGAAGTTATTAGAATTACAATTGTTGAGAAGCATAAAGATAATTGGAAACTTGTTGATCATTCTTGCACAATCTAAATCAATTGCTAGCAAAAGAGTACATCTATACAAAGAAGAGGGAGTGTTTGAGTATTTTTGCTTATAGAATTCTAAATTATGTAGGCACAAAATCAATAAAATTAGGAAATAAATTAATTTGTACCATTAATTTTGATTTTGTAACGTCTTTTATTAATTGCATGATTGTAAATTATTAATGAATAATTGTAATGTGCCATTTTTAATTATGATTTTCAGAATCGAAAAGTCATAAATTGAAAGAAAAAAAAATTGAAAATAAAAATTTCTAAAATGGATAATCCGGCCTTGCTATTATAATTTATAAAGATTAATGGACTCATAATTACCTTTTGTTAAAGTTAAAGCAGCACACGTGTGGTCGTTGTACGTGTAACCCATTGTTTCTCGACTTTTGAGGAGGGGAAAAGAATGAACTTAAAGTCTTGAACACCGTTTATCGGTTTCATTTCAAACTGCACGAGTGAAAATGTATGAGTAACGAGTATTTGGTTATAATGTGGCTAGTCATAATTTGACTAATTAAATGAAAATAAATTAATTTTGTTAGAAATTTAATTTATATAAAAAGTATGATTATATATTTTATGTTAGAGTTTATATTTTTGACTTAAATTCTATTATGATTAGTGTAAATATATTATATCTATTGAGATTTATGTTACATCAAAATCCAAATATATCAAAATAAATTGTATAAATTAAATATTTTAAATATTAGAAGTCATTTAAAGCCAAAAAATTGAAATAAATCAATTTTTTTATTATTAAATGAAATTATGGCTAGCCATAATGTGGCGGTATAGATTTATTCTTTTTAAAATGTGAGATTAGAGATTTAAAGGGAAGAACTAAAATTATTCGTTTCACGTGTTTGGCTGTGGGTGGAATATAGTGTTGGGAATAAATTATATTTAGTGGAAAAGCATACTATTTTTTTTTATACATATTGAGAATCAAAAGGAAAGGAATTGAGAAAACTTCTTATTGTTTTGAATAAATAAAACATAGTAGAGAATCTGCTAAAATTGTATTTGAGATCCCCCTTCATGGACATTGTGATCGATAAGCATTTAATTATACTAATGATGTCCAATTATAGAATCTTTAACATCTAATTCGTATAAATCAATGGCCTTTTTCTTTTTAGAAAATATGCATAATTAAGAATTAATACATATAGGGATAAACAGATGATTTTGTATACAAAAATTGAAATTCATTGATAAATATATTCTCTGAAATTCATGACCCAGAATTTAGCCACGGCGTGGAAGACACGAATAGAGAACACCATAACTTTGTATATAATACATATATATAAATATATATATATATATATATATATATATATGGGTTACCATAGGAACTATTCCCCCATGAAAACTTGAATACATACTTAAATTTATATATATTCATGCTTAAATTTATATATAGTCATTCTTAATGAAATTCATGCTTTTTTTTTTATAAACAAGTATGCTTGTATAAAATCATGCTTATATATTTATATATATAAACCCATTCATATATATGTATATATGGATGTGGTCCAATAATTCACAAAGAAAATGAATGTTTTGTTTGTATCCATCTAACACGGAATTACAAGAACCATATATATAAGCAATTAAAATTTTAAATTATTTGCTCCTATATAACATCATATTCAATTTCATCATAATATGTGTATAGCTGCGATGCGCATGCATGGGTGCATGGGTAATACATAATTTTTTTTTACTCATACATGTACAGTATATATATATATACTCGATATATATTAGAGAATTTGTTATTAAAAATGATTTAGTAAAGAATATATATTTTTATGCCTGATTAATATTTAAGTAAAATATTATTTGAACTGAATTATATTATATAAGAAGGTTCGCATTTATTCATTTATTTTTAAATGCGTACTTTGCATATGGTTTGTACTTTGTATTATTGAGACTTCTATTTTATTACCCCATGAGTTGACTTAAGGTCATATCCAAAATAAATGCACCCTTATTTCGTGGCACTCCATGGAAAATTACATGATCTCATGCCTCCACGCACACAAATTAATTAGATAAAACATCAAATCTCAATCACATAATTTTGGTTCCAAAAATGACCACAATTTTATCACGTCTACTTTTTTTTTTTTAAGAGAATTACATGAATTATATATATATATATATATATATATAATAAAATAAATCGCTATATCACATATATAGGTAGACCACTAACTACTATACCACATAAGGTGATAATACTACACTACTAAATAAAGTGAGAATATATTATACCACACGCATGCAGGATTGAACCCAAAATCTTTTACTAAGGTGAGACTTATGGTGTCTTAGCTAGTCACTTGAACTAGGCCTCATCAGTATCTTATCTACACTTTTGTATTTGAATTTATTCAGTTCAGGTCGTTTTAAGAGCTAGTCACGATCAATAATTGTCTCAATTTAGATGTAATCTTGACAATCACGCATGCTAGCTTAAATAATTAATTTGTCATAGCTTTTCATATATTATAATGTATAATTATTAAAAAAAATGGAAATACTAGTGTATGATTAGAAGCCGTACGTGGGAGAAGAAATCTTAATCATGATTTAGATGCATGGTATTGAACCAGTTCATTAGTATACCAAATTAATCGTTAAGCGAGCAGCTAAAAGAGTTTATAATTAATACTTGTGGTGTAATTTTAATATTATTCAGATCAGTGGCGGAGCTAGCCCCCAAGCATAGGAAGGGCAAATTTCTTTGCCCCAATTTTTTTAAAGTTTTGGTGGGACAAAACATATAAATTTGAAAATTTTATACATAATTTTTATAATTATATAGTTAATTAGAAGTAATTGCAAAAATTTGAGGGGGGGAATTGCCCCACCTAAACTATGTAGCTCCGCCACTGATTCAGATCGTGCCAATTATTAAAAGAACATAAGAAAAGTATTAGATTTATTTATTTTTACGGTGGGAACTCGCATCCACTATTTTTTTGTTGCACACAAGAAGCCCCCATTCATGTACAATAGCATGCAAACTACACAGGAGGCGTAAACTACATTTGAAAATTCAGAAATGGTTCGACATAAAGAAAAATGGTTCGAGAATTTAGCATCAAGGACGAGCTTCACGCCATAAAAATAGGAGATCGCACTGTTGATGCTTATGGTCGCGCCTTCAAAACCCTTTGCGACCGTCTTGTAGCCATTGGGCGTCCGATTGACGCCTCGGATATGTCTCATTGGTTTCTTCGGGGTCTCGGACCTCGGTTTGCTAATTTTTCAGCATCTCAAATGGCCATCGTTCCCTTGCCAAGCTTTGCCGAACTTCTTCCTCGCGCAGCCAGTTTTGAGATATGTTCATGGAACACTGAATTTCGGCTTAACCTTTAGTCGTGGTACCTCTTCTACTCTTTTGGGCTACTCGGATGCTGATTGGGCTCATTGTCCAGAAACTCGTCGCTCTACTTATGGGTATTCTATTTATCTTGGTCAAAACTTAATCTCTTGGAGTGCTAAGAAACAATCTACTGTTTCACGTTCTAGTTGTGAGTCCGAGTATAGGGCCATGGCAAATGCAGCTGCTGAGCTTGTATGGGTCACTAATATTCTCCGAGAATTGAATGCTTTACCACCTGATCCGCATGTCCTCTTATGTGATAATAAAAGTGCAATTTTTTTGAGTCAGAATCCTGTGGCCCATAAACGTGCTAAACATATAGACATTGACTATCACTTTGTTCGTGAGCTCGTCACCTTTCCACTCAATTTGTTCCGTCGGAGCTACAAATTGCAGATATTTTTACCAAGAGTCTCTCTCGATCCTCTTTTGAGTTCTTCCGCTCCAAGCTCTGCGTAGGACTTCATGCCACGTTTCGCTTGAAGGGGGGTATTAGCAAGGATTAGTTACTTCTGTCGATAATTCTAAATTATTCTATTAGGTTTAAATATTCGTTGTTATCTTTAATTATCTTTTGTAATCTTGTACATTTGTAATCCTTTATATACGGCAATAAATCATTCACCAAGTGTATGGTGATTTCAACAAATCCTACAGATATTATTTTATAAATGTACACTAATTATATTGGGCTATAATTTTATAGTCGAAATTATACCATGATGAATAATTACATGTACACCTATTATTTTTTATTAAAATTTTGATAATAATTCAAATATACGATTTTTATCTGACTTGACTTTAATATTATTTTTCTATATATGCCCTCATCAAATAGTCATAATCTTTAATAAATACAAGAAAATGCAGTAGGGTTCTTATTGACGTCAAAATCTGGTCCCAACTCCCAAATGTCACAAAACTAGGTTGTCATTTTTATTGAGATATCATATATGAATCAATTATTCTGGGTCTTTGACTAGATGCCCATTCCTTACATAGTTTACAAAAGAATTACACCTTATGGTATTATTAAAAAAAAAATCTTTAACCGAATTGCTAAAAATTGCAATATGTCTCTAATAAATGCACGAATCACTCATGACTCAATTTGACTAATTAAAAATTTGCGATTCCTTCAGCCTATTTGAATATTACAAACTACAAAGTAAAACCATTTATTGCAGATTCTGAAAAAAAAAAAGGATCATTATAAATTATAACTATAATGATCGGTCGATCGCAAATTATTCTCAAAAAAATGGCTGTCATAGGTTCATTCTTAAGTTTATTTTTTTTTCACAAAAACGTAATATTTAAATTTAAACAAATATGTCGCGATTCCGCTAAACTATTGTCAAATAATGTCGGATGGAATTTCAATTATCTTTGCCTAATTTTTCCTACATTCCTGAAGATTAGGAATTGAAAAGGTGAGGGATTTTTCATTTATTTTCATTTCACAAACTCTCTACTATCTTCAAATTTCTTTTCGAATAATATACACTTGATCACATAATCACATTCATATATTACTGAAGTGGACTACCACGTTACATTATTGTCATCCTGTTAAGCACACAATGAACCCACAATCAGATAAAAAAATCAACCAAGTAATGTCGAAATCATTCTTTCAAAACATATTTTTAATACTTCATGAAAATCATGTCATATTTAAAAAATAAATACATATTATATTATATGTTACAGTTAAAATTTCAAAGCCTGACTAGGAAAAAATAAAATTACAGTCTTGAAATTTTGAATCCTACCTGCAGGCGGTAAATTTCTTCTGTTTAAAGATCAGTAACATATGACTATCGAAATGAGTAAAATTCATCCTCGTCAAATTTCAATCTGTGCAGAGCGTGCAACAAACAATTCTTAGATTTATTAATTAACTTGGTCAAAATTTACTGCTGTAGTTTTGTATTCAGACAAATTATATTGTGAAGAACGCTTTCATACTGATTTGAGGAATATTTCAGCAAGAGACAAGGTAAGATTTCATTCGAGACAGACAAAAAAACAGGTCGCAGAAAACGCGTTGTTCATCAAAAGTTTGCAGCTTATTATTATTACTACAAGTGACAAGAGTCGCTGTTTAGCAGACTGTAGCTTATCTTTTATTATATGCGACATTGATTGTGCCTATTTTCATGAAATTAGATTTATAGATCGGGTGGTCAGAGTAGAAATTAAAAAATTAAAAAATCTTTTTGTTACGATGAGAAAAATCGAATTAGAGAGTGTACCTTAAATAAACCTCATTCCGATGTTAATATGAATTTTAACATAAATATATTAAAAGTGAACTAATATCAAAATAACGTTGTTTTATTGCCTAAAATTTAAAAGTAATAATATTTTTTGTCGAGCCATCTTCATGTGGCAGGAATTTGGAGTTTAGGATAATTTTTATAATTTTATGATAGTTCAGGTATTTAATCGTAATTATGTCTAGTTCATGACATTTTTATTTAAGGATCAATAGTTCAAATATTTAGTTGTAATTATGTATAGTTCGGGATCTTTCAGTTAAAAAATTATAGTTCGGATATTAAATTTTAATTTTCCACCAGAGCACATAATTAATACTTTTTGTTACAATCCCGGATATTTATAGTATTATTTTAATACAATTATCATATCAAATTTTGTAATAATTTATTTTTATAACTAATTAAATAGGTTATATTGTCTAAGCTAAAGTAGAATGGGATCGATTAATTTGTAAAGTGAACCTATAATTATAGTTTTTTTTTTAGAAACCTTCTAATTATACTTATTTGTGCATCGTCCCAATGATTAAGATCATGCAAATTATTACCCTCGTTCTTTATTTTTTCAGAAATAGACACGTCGATCTCGTAACATTAATTAATCAATGTATTTAATTTCGGATATCTTGCTATTATGATCAAGTCAACAGCAGGGGTCCATGGCGTATCGTGTATGTTAATACAGGAATTTTATTTTCAAAACGAAAATAAAAAATACGTGAATTTTAAAGTCCTTGAGATATTATTTCAGATATATAACATAATAATCTTTATAATATCCATATGCGTTAGGTAAAATCATAGAATTCTATAATTGAATCTTTCCATTCATGGTGTAGAACGAATTCTTCTATTCATCTTATTTATTCTTCTTTAAAATAATTATAACAACTCGAATCCTTCCAAATGCTATAATGATATATTTACACATCTCACGTACCCTAAAGTCGTAGTGTGATTTTCGTGCAAATATGATGAAGTACATATAATTAATTAGAACATAACAACTGTCAAATAACGGCATTTTCTATATCTTTTTTTTTTTGGTGAAATGTTTTATATATCTTGTTCTACAATAAAATATGAGAATATAAATTGGTGCACTATTGGAACGAGAGTTACTAACAACAACAATGTATGTGATAACTTTTTAATTATTCAAATTGAAAATATCAGTGCAAACGTGAATAGACTTTATATTCATTTAAGTTAATTTTATTTTATAAAAAAACAGAGTCAAGTCCTAAGTCTGTCTCGTGATGATTTATTTATTAATTTTTTTTAGACAACTCGTGAGGCTTAATTAATTGCTTGAACGGGTGAGATTGTTCAAAAAATTATAAATTCGAATTTCAATAATATTTTTGTGCAGTTTTTAAACTATTGCATGATACGTGAATAAATTTGCAGTCAATATCACTAATCTTCATGTAACTTTTACTTTTCCCTTATTATATCATGCCAAAAATTTTGGGTGCGGCTGGTCCAAGACTCCAAACCCCAATTAAACTATTAATTCTTTAATTATTTTCTAATTTCAATATTAATTATCTTTTAATTAGAAATTAGTAATCTATAATTATAATTTATAATTTAATAAATGAAAATTATAGTTTGATTTTTATGAATGCACCGTGCCTCCGTTTGCAGAACAACACAAAAGTCTATCTTTTACTCATATTATACCATACGGTAGTATGCTTTATTTGTTTTCAGTCCCACTCGTGTAGCTCGCTAAATCAATTAATTTTCATTCAAATTAAATGGTTAAAGTTAATGCGGGATTTGTAGTCAATAATTTGACTTTTTTTAATAAATAATTTGACTTAATATCACTTGAAGTAGTATTAGAGTTGAGGTATTAACGGATACTATGAGTATTAACGGAGTATAATCATGCCTCTCTTATTTCGGAAACAGAACAAAAATGTTTGTATGCAAATTTTTGAGTGAACCGCGTTAACTTTATGGTGTTTTGTTCTGTTCATGTTTTTATAGTAAAAGTTATAAATATAAATTGTAATCTTGTAAAATCATGTTGATGTGTTTTTCTATGTCAATAAATTTATTTTATCTCTCTAAAAAACAATTACTCCCTCCCATTTTAATATAAGTCTTTTTAGAGTTGTGCACACAAATTAAGAAAAGTTTATTTTGTCAAATTTATGCTTAATAAATGATGAATTGAAATTAATGAATAGTGAAAATTGTGAATTTGAGGTAAATTAATTAGTGGCAATTATGAATTTAGGAGGTTAAAAAAAGCTAGAAAAACATATATTTTGCAAAAGTTATAAAAGTCTAAAAAGACTTATATTAAAAATGGTCCATATATTTACGGAAAAAAAAAACTTTAGTGGTCCATTTAAACTTTCTATACCCAAATAAAAGAAAAATAAAAAATTCTGAAATCACTATATACGCATCCTCATTCCCATCTATTTTGATACTATCGTTTTGTTTTCTTATCCAAAGAACTTGCTTGGGTGACCCAAGATATATTGATACAGTGTTATGTGTAGTGACAGAACAAGAAAGAAGTAAGAGGGTGTTTCGATTTATACCAGATAAAAATATTATTTTGTTCTACTATAATTGAAGATTATTACTCCTTCGTCCCATTATTCTTGTCTTGTATTTCTTTTTGGGTTGTCCCGTTATTCTTGTTCTGTTTCCATAAAAAGAAATACTGTGATTTTCTCACAAAAAGTTATGGGCTTCACCACTTTCTATCTTTTTACCCTTTAAACACCCTTCTCCTTAATACACGTGCCCAAAAGAAATGAGACAAGAATAATGGGATGAAGTAGTAATATTTTACACACATTGTTTGTAAATGTCTATACTACCAAATTAGATTATATAAAAATTATCTTCTCCAACTCGAAATTTTAAAAACGCAGCCCTCAACGCAATTAAAAAAGTAGAATCAGAATCGAACTCAAAAACGACAAACTAAATTCCTGAGCATGTAGGATAAATTTGTCTATCATGAATAATCATTAAATCCAAACGGGTCCAAAGAAGAAGAGGCAAATTATGCAAAATCAAAATCATGTATAAATAGAAAAAAGAAAAAGAAAAAAGATTAAATTAATAGCTTAGCCATAGCGACACTAGCCGAGCCGAGCCGAGCCAGAAGAGTCTTGGGCTACAAGCCTGTCCGTGTATCGGGAATAATGAAAACAAGCTTTCGGTGTAAGCATCAAAACTATCAAGTCCATCCTATCTGTTCATCACATAATTTTCCCATAGGTCACGCCACCGTCATGCCTCTATCACGATGACGTCATAGATGGCGCCTTCTTCCGTTTGATTTTGAAATATTGAAAATGAAATGAAATTTACTCCAATATTCCTTCTAGAAAGCCAGCCTTTGGCTCCATTCTCCTACAGGTTACCCCTAATTTTCCTAATTAAGTTTGTTTAATTATTTATATTGAGAGGTGTTTTATAAATTATAGTCCTTCCATCCACAAATATTGTTATCTACTTTTCTTTTTAGTCCGTCCACAAAGATTATTCCATTTTTATTTTTGTACATTATTCCACCATAAATTATTTTATTTTTTCCACTCACAACAGTATACCACATTAAATGTGGGATTGTTTCACCACTCACAATTCACTCACTTAATTTTTATTAAAACCCGTGACATCCCTTCTAGGAAACAATTTTCATGGACGGAAGGAGTAAATGCTAAAAAATAAAAAAATTGTAGGAATAAATGCCAAAATTTACTCAATGTATATTCTTTAAAATTGAATAAATCAGAAAGGTTTCCATAAGATATAATCACAATTCTTCTTATATGAAATTAGCGATATGCATACCTCAAAAAAAAAAGAAAAAGAAAAAGAAACTAACGATATGCATATTATTAACGTGAAATAGTCGTCATACTTATGTTTAAACTTCATATACATATCAATGATGAAAAGGTCGTGTCGATCGATTGTAGTTTGAAATATTAATTAATTAATCTATTTCAATCTGTTAGGAAAATAAAGAACATCATGTTTATTTTGCAAGCTTAATTGTTTATCTCCTAAAATAAAGTTTTTGTCAGTTTGTAAAATTCAATTAATCAATTTTCAGTATGTAAGAAAAATAAATAACATCATAATTATAGTGGAAGCTTATCCATGTCTCTTCTAAATTTACTTAAGATTTTCGAAAGCATGCATGTCTCTTCTAAAATAAAGTTTACGTTGTTTTGTAATATTTCAAATACTAATATTTTATATTTAAAAGGATTACGAATTTACGATCATGATTCCAAATATTTGGTCTCCATTTTAAGGTGTATTCGGATAATATTGACGCACCTAAAATTCATTCACGGTCAGTCAAGACTCGAGAATGTTTAGATCAAATTTCATCATCAAAATCCAAATCATATAAATCCAAATAAAAATACTACTACTAGTATTCATGACGAACAAAAGTAGTAGGATAATATTTTAATTCACGGCTAAAAGTGAATTAATTCAAAAAGATTCTTCTAGGACCCCACACGGAAAATATATGGATAAAAATAAGGGGTGAAACGGGACACCACATGGGGCTTCACCTTAGCGGGCCCCACACTAAGGCTATTGCAAAATTAGATTTTAATAGAGTACATGATTCATCTATTTTTACCCTTTCTGGTGAGATCGAGATTTGCGACACTTCCCCTATTTGTATGCTTAAAAAATTGGCAGATAATGGTAATATTCCGTCAAAGTAGAAACAAAACATAGTTTTTTTTTTTTTTTGAGATAATTACAAAAGTATATATAATGTCAAATTAAACACTAATCATTATATAGGTGATACCTCTACATCACATAAAGGTGAAATTACTACATCGCACGCATGTGGGATCACTATACCACCAAATAAGGTGGCAAAATACTACATCGCATGCAGAAAATAGGAGTAGCAGTTATTCTCCAACAATTATAAAATTGTATCCAACATATACTACAAAAATGTCGAGATTGTTGAAATGTAGGAGCCATTAAGATGGCCAATTTAATTTCATTAGTCTTGAGTGTTAGTTGTATGAAATTAAGAAAATTTAACTTACATTAAAGATCATCATTGAACCTATTTTTCCCAATCATTTCAAGTTATTTCAATAGTGATTAGATAATGTTCAGATTCTTGTACTTTTTTTAATTGTTAACGTATTAAGAGACAGAAGCTGTTCAATTCCATCAATGTTAAGTTGTGTTAAAGACTGTTAAAAAAAATCAAGATATATGAAGTTATTCGATTGAACTCCTTCACGTTTTGGCTCCGCCTTCATGAAATTTCAGGAGCCCCAAGAATTCTTCGATCTAAATTGCTGGCATATAATTCGTTCATCTCTAGTATTGAAGATAGAAGGAAAATTCATCTTTATTTTTGGCTTGCAATAAAACTAGGGTCTTGATCGTGAAAGTACTAGTTCTATCTATCCACCTCTCGAGACATAATAACTTGAATCTCTATGATGGTGATTAACATTTCAAGTTTGACTTAATAAATACTAGTACTTATATATATTTATATATATATATATATATTAATGGAATTTATCTAAATTAAAATTCTGTAGTGAGAAACTCGGAATGGTTTTGTACTTTTATAGTTGAAAAAATGAACGGCAAACTTATTTTTAAAAAGGGTTAATAGGTTTAAAATACATGAACTTTACATTCATTTTGGTATTTCACATGACCTTTCAAAATTGTGTCAAAATACATGCACCAACTTAAGATCCTTTTGGAAATTTTCCATGTAAATATTTCCGACGAAAATCAGTGCTTACATGGCAGCTGGAATCTTGATGTGGCAGCCGGTTTCTTGACGTGACAATGGCTTGTATTTAATTTAAGTTTAAAATACACAAACTTTACACTTATTTTGATATTTCACATAACCTTTAACATTTTTTTTTGAAAATTTCATTTTTTTGTAATTAATCATAGATTATATATGTCTATTTCCTATAATTCTTAGATTATTGAACAATTGAAATCTCGTCGCCATAATTCAATAATTGAAATTTTATGTGAAATTTTCAAAAAATGTTAAAGGTTATGTGAAATACCAGCATAAGTGTAAAGTTTGTGTATTTTAAACTTAAATTAAACACAAGCCATTGCCACGTCAGGATTCCGGCTTCCATGTAAGCACTGATTTTTGCAGGAAAAATTTTCATGTGAAATTTTCAAAAGAATCTTAAGTTGGTGTATTTTGACACAACTTTAAAAGGTCATATGAAATACCAAAATGGATGAAAAGTTCATGTATATTAAACCTATTAACCCTTTTAAAAATCATTACTTGAGAACTTCAAAATAACAATGGACAAGGGGAATTATTCTAAAACGATGGAGTATATCAAAACTCGACGTCTGCATGTCAAAATTAAGAACGACATCAAACATTTCAAACTTATCATCTATGAACCTTCCTAACTTATAACATTTGTTTAAAATTGGATATATGTTTAATTAGTTCTAGAAACTAAAAACCAATATGATAATCAATCTTATCTACATCTAGCCATTATCCCCTTGCAACTAATCCTAACAAATATTAACTTACTTCCATGCAACTAAATCCAAAAAACACATTAGCTAAATTTTCAGAGAAGTTTAATTGGTACAATTAATTTTGACTAATATATACTCTCTTCATCCCATTGATATAAGTTTGTTTTCCTTTTTTTCAAATATACCAATTATATAGACTTATTTATATAAAAGGTACTCCCTCCGTTCCATTTCAATAGGCCCCATGTCCGAGCACGAATTAAAAAATAAGTTGTTTATAATAAAGTTGGAAAGAGAAAGTAGTATTTTTTTTTTGTATTTATGTCAAACCAAGTAGAAAAATGTATAATCAAAGAATAAATTAATATGAGCATATTATGAACTTTACTGCATAATTTACTTTTCCAATGATTTTTCTTAATTTTAGTGAAAATTTCAATCAGCCTGTAGACGGATGAAGTATTAATATAAAAAAAGTTCTATTTATGACACTTTAACTATGGGTAAATTTTCCACTTCAAGAAAGAATTCTATATGTCTCATTTATACAGGTTTGTTTTCCTTTTTCGAATGTTACAAATATATAGGTTTGCTTCTATTCAAAGTTATAATGTTGTTTAGCTCATTTACTAATATATTTCTATTTAATTTTTTGATTAATTTATGAAAAATGCATAGTCAAAGAGTAAATATGGACATATTAAGAAGTTTATCGTATAATTTATGAACATATTAAGAAGTTTATCGTATAATTTATTTTTTCAATAATTTTTTTAATTATTATAAAATTTTTAATCAAACTTATATAAATGGAACGAAGGGAATATAAGATTAGAGGTAAATTAAATTGAAAATTAATCATTGACGGCAACATGGAGTGATAAAATCCGAAATCTGATAACGCCTAAATTAGACAAAACCAAACACGGTCTTATGACGCCGAGCAAGAATGAAGCCGATGAGAACGGCTGCGCCGTCAAACACTGCAGCTTCTTAATTAGCTCAGTAAATTACTACACTCACTAAAAAAATCCGTCTCCATATTAATAAACCATGGTTTACTATCCGTACATCTCTAGCTGCCACGTGTCCCGAGGAACGCGGTTCCTTCCTCCCTTCACCGCCCTATTTATTATCCCTTCTCCCTTGCCTTCTCTCCTTAATTTCTTTCCTCGCTTCTCCTCTCTCTCTCTTCCTCTAGATTATCACCATTTTTGCAGCACGGAAAGAACTCCGGAACACCTCTAACTAATTATTTTTCCACATCTTCTCTCTGTTTCATGGCTTAATTGAAATCAGTTTGGAATTAAAATTCGGTTAATTTCGCTATTCTGTTTTATCTTTATTGAGGGGGAAGTGTGATTGTGTTCTTCGGATTCGGGGGTGTAAGTTGAAAGAGAGACGCAAAAAAAAAAAATGGCGTCTGATAATTTGATGGCGATGGAGCAGCCGTGGATGTTCCGCCCAACATTTGCCGACGCTTGGATCGCCGATATCTTCACCAAGGAAACCGATACTCTAACAAAAGCTCTGCAGAAATCGATCTCAACGACGTCGTCCGACGGCGACGCTTTATCTGCTGAAATGGTCGATTCACTCTTCGCGAAGGCGGAGACTGCGGCGCCGCTTCAAACGCCGACCGCCTCCGGCGGTTCTGAGAACGACGCCCCCGTTTCGAAGCAGCGCCGGAGCATGCCGCCGAGCGGCAGGGTCGCGAAGAGGAAGTCACGCGCATCGAAGCGCGCGACGACGACGTTCATCACAGCAGATCCGGCGAACTTCAGGCAGATGGTGCAGCAGGTGACCGGGGTGAGATTCGGCGGCTTGAACGGGCAGCTGCAGGTGGCGACGGTGCTTAAGCCGGAGCCGCAGAGGGCATTCGGCCGGCTTCAGCAGGGTAGTGCGTTGCCAACGCTCGACACGTCGACTAATTACTTGCTGGATGGTTCCGCCGCGTCTCTGGCGGCGCCGCCGTATATGATGTCGGCGGTGGGTGGCGATGGCGGGCCGAGCGCGGCGGGAATTGACTTCGACTCATTTTGTAACTTCCCGACTCTGGAGTCGTGGAAGGTTATGTAGTTAAGGAGAAAATTGTAATTTTAGTCGTCTTTCTTTGTTTCCAGTTAGCCTGCAAAGAAACTTGGGGAGGGGTAAAATGGGGAGATCTGTCGTTAATATCTGTGGTTGGGGGTAGAGGTGGGGTAGGGGGAGAGATCAAGGCGTGCAAGGATGAAACTCTGTTGTTATTTTTTTTTCCCCATCGCTATATGATTAAGTACTTTTGAGTTAATGATGTGTTATTAGTATTAACTATTATGTAAATGGCCAATGCTTAATTGTTTGTCTTTGCAAATGTTTAACACCGTTTTTCTGGCTAATTACTTCTAGTACGGCATCTAATTAATATGGTTTTCATTGGAGGAGGAGATCCAATAGTATTAATAGTATTATGATTAAATAGCATTTGTGTATTATTTCAATATTTACTACGTAGCTCCTTTAATATTTTCACGGTCATAAAAAATTGTGCGAGACAGTTTGGGCTCTCACTGTTTTACGAAACAAGACAGTCTAATTATGTTATATAAACAAAATACTATAATCTAAAAGTAGCATCTTACAATATGTGAAGGTAACATGAATTAAGCTAATTACATTACTTTTATGAATGAAAATAGGGGCAAATTTCTTAAAATATCTTGATCCTTTATTCGGTTCGCGCACTCTCGCGTTTCTTCCTTTCAACGGATTTGATTTTATCTTTTTTTGGTGTAAATCAACGGATTTGATTTCAAATACTCCCCCATCCATGATAAGTGTAGCACAATTTTCTTTTTCATAAATCCATGATCAGTGTAACACTTTCCATTTTAGAAAATGACCACACCACTTACCTTTTTAAACCTCACAACAATTCATTATGATGGTTCATTTCTCCACTCAAAATTAATCTACCAACAATTTTTTAAAACTCGTGCCGTATCCAAAGTGTTAAAACTTATCGTGGACGAAGGGAGTAACTATTATGAATTATTGTGGCTCAGTTATACGATTCTAGCTAGTATCATTCTTTGATTTCATATAAAGATGTGATGTGATACACACCTTCCGTGAACACCTTTCGTAGACATCTCTCTCGTTTCGTCCGTATTAATACTATTCTATTTAATTTTTGATATTGTATTTTATTCTAGTACCTTAGAAATTGTTATTAAAATCGTTAAATTTACAAATCAATCAAAATCAAAGCTCAATTTCTTGTTTTCCCCTTTAACTTTAAAGAAATTAATAAATATCTCCTCCGTCCACGATAAGTGTGCTCCGGAGGGAATGCCACGGATTTTAAGAGTGAGAGAGTAGGTTAGATAGATGTATTGTGAGTGGAATGTGACACCCATATTTATTGTGAGTGGAGTCATTTCCATTTAAGGAAATGTCACATTTATTGTGGACGGACGAAAAAGGAAAGAAGACCACACTTATTATGGACGGAGGGAATATGTCAAATCGAGCTTTAATTTTTATTGATATGTAAATTTAACGATTTCAATAACAATTTATAAGGTATTAAAATAAAACTCAATATAAAAAATTAAATATAATAGTGTTAATATAGACGAAATGAAAGATGCCCACAAAAGATGCTTAGAGAAAGTGTATAGCAAATCACCTCTCTTATAGTACGAGAATACATATTTAATTATCTTGATGATACATTCTGAAAAGTTTCAAATCCGAAGTGCGTGAAGTGCCAAGTGCTACGTGTTCCTCTTCCATGTTAGACAAATCATTATAAAATAATAAAAACAATATACACATATGTGTGTGTTTTTTAAGGGTTCTGAATACTTTTTTTTTTATCAACGATTAATGAAAGTACCTTGTAGTTGATATTTGAGATGTATACTTGAAAAATTATAGTTTGTGTACATTAGCATGTAAATCACAACAAAAAAATAAACTATACACAAAAAAAAAATGTGACAAGCTTGATGATTTATAAGATATTGATAAAATTTGAATACTCATTTCTTTCTAATACAAATACATATAAGTAATCGAATGAATATTGGAACAAGTTTTAACCTTGACGAGAATGCATTTTGGTCTTGTTTACTTGACCGCAGTCAAGTCTAGTTCAATAATTAGTTCATCTAATGGCATCCTGATTAGCTGTTTTACGCATTGCTATTCATAACTATTAGTAGCTTTATATAACCACTAATTACACTTCATTATAGTTTATGAGAAGTGTATATATTCCATTATCGTAAATTTATTTATTTTTTAAATGAAATCCACTTAAATATTAGTAAAATGATCATGAATCCAAATTAGGAATTTTAGATCCACGTACTTTGTTTATTTGCGTGTAATTAGCATAATCATGACGCAGTGAGGCAAGCTACCCTGAACCAATATTTAAGTTTGGTAGTCTATCACTTGCTAATTATAGTTTTGAACTCATTTAATTAGTAGTATAAATTCAATACCGCTGCCAGCTATAAGCACGTTGCTAATTTCTTTTATAATCGAAACAATAAAATTGGGACATCTGTTCTTTTGCCACAATTATATTGATAACAACAGGTTCGATGAATGTTATCTAGTGTTCTATTTGATGAAGATATATAGTGATGTCACGACTAAAAGTTATGTATTTAATTCTCATCAATATTTTATATGTTGGCTATCTAGAGTAAACTAACGAATATGTTTACAATGATTTGGCATATGAAATTCAACTAATTTTCAGAATCAAATCGGAAAAAAATTCAGACTCGAAACTCTTTACAAGGTGATCAGTAAATAAAATAGTATAATTAGTAGATCAATTTTCTGAGATTTTTAAATGAACCTTAAAATCAATTTCGATCATAATTTGATAATAATAAATCTTAAATGAGTTGTAGAATAAACAATGTTGTGCGATATCATTAATGCGACAATACTGTGGGTATGTCTATTTTGGGAATTAAATTTAAATTTATTACTAAATCGTATTGAGATTTACTAACTAAGACATAATAAGTGAAAGACCGGTTTACCATATGCTACAAACTTTTTCTAATAATGTGTTTTCCAACTAATGACATGTCACATGCCTAAACTAGTTAAAGTGCAAGCATACTTTATTTAGATACCGTCATTAAATAAATAAAGTAAATTCACTATAGATGGGTACATATTCATTCCTATAATAAACCACATATCTGATTTTCTTCTAAATAAATCATAAAGTTTTTTTTTTTCTTAGTAGGAATAAATCATAAAGTTAATTCACTATATATGACAACATATTCATCATTCCTACATATGGCCCACGCAACTTGTTTAACGTCCGATGAAAAACGAATTAGTCTTATTATTCGTTGCGAAGACTTGTTATGCAAAGATCTTCACACAATCAAACCGTTCAAAATCAAATTCCTCCAAAATATATAAAATTCCAAATTGTTGTAATCAAAAAATCAAAAGATACTTATTCAGAATGCTGGATCAATTAAGTCAAAAGTATCAGCAGAAATATTAATACTTAAGTAGCATGTTAGGTAAAAGCATTAGGTTGACTTGGGTCTCGAGATTTCTTTATTTTTGTCCTATTTAAACAAGTTGAAGGTTTGTCGATGCGTTATCTCGAGGAAAGATTATTTGAATTGATTTAAATTGACCTTTTTCGGTTAAATAAATATATTTGGAGTATAATTAAACAATTTAAATTTGAAGTAGATAAGCACTCTATATTATTGTAGCATAGATCTCGCAGCTATACAAGGGTCAACATGAATCTCATCCGGTGCCCACTGTTCTATTAACTAGTACTACACCCGTGCGATGCACAGGGGTAAGTTGAATTTCGATAATTTTTGTAAAAATAAAATAATATGAGTAAGGAAAATATATAAAAGAAAAGAAAAGTATCAAACAATATAAATTAAAATTAAATTTTGTTTAAAATTCATATATCTATAAATTTTGAAAATTTTCCCAGTAAACAATGTTCATTATACATGCACGACTCTTATTATTTTTATCACATATCACGATCTTCAAACCACTTCGACTTTGTACTCGCGATACAACGACGTTGAATTTTGTAAATGATTCCATGTATAGAATATCATCTGAAAGATTCTTCCAACACTTTTTCCAAATAATTAATCTCCAGTCTGTTCATTGAATTAACAATAGTAGATTTGCAAACATGTCTCAGAGAATGAGCAATACTCTAGTGACTTGCCTCTATAATTCCGTCAATGTATTCTCTATCATCGTCTAACAAACCCAATGCATAGCACACGTCACGGAATGATGTGTATTGTACACCATTTACGCCACTTATCTTCGTAGAATTTCGGTCCACGTACAATATTAAGAAGCAATCTCAAATAGTACATCTCTCCATTTCCTGGATGTATGTAGAAAATCCTCCCGATTGATTTTCATTGTTGTAGAAAATCCACACCCGTATGATGACCGGGTTAAGTTTAATTTTGTTTTTTCTTTGTATAGAAGGATCTCAATGCTCATCTAAAAAAAAAACACAACTCATGCAAAAAATTGATCACACAGAATTAACAAAAATGTCAAATGTAGATAAATTTTGAAACAATTGAAATAGAAAAATAAAAGAAAATTTTCATAACATTGATATTGCAACGTTTACAACTATATGGAGATGACAACCAACCGGACCAAACATTTTCATACCATTGATATAGCCTTTGTTGCGGCCGGTAATTATTTTTATTAATGAAATAATGAAATAAAATAAAAATAGAAAACATTTTTTTTTAATAAATGGCAATTAATAGTTGCTATAAATATGAGTATTACTTAGATTCGGCCAACGGTTCTTACTTTCTTCCATCCCTTAATCATATTTTGAGTGAAACAATAAACAAATTATTATCATCATTGCATTGATGAAAAATTAGCATCTAATGACTACATAATTTAACTCATTTCATAATATTTAATCCATTTCAATTTCTTACTTCTCGATAGACCATCATAAAATTAAAATTATTCATCTAATTTTGTAAGTATTAATTAATTGTGAAATGAATTAAAATTAAAATCCGAAACTGATCCAATATATGTGCGTGTAGGGTCAAAGTCAGCATATCAAGGCATATTTGAGAGGAAAAAAATTGAAATTTTTTTCTAGACTTCTGAAATATGACATTTCTTTTAACATGATGAAATATGGTGTTGGGAAAATTAATAGAGTTTTGATTTGATACCAAAACCAACTGTTCTCCAACCGAGTAGATGATCGCATCAACCTAAGTAGTGTTTTCCAGCTCGCCTGTTTGAGCTCTAGATTTTCTAAGTTTACAAGTTCAGGAAGCGGAAGACAGCGGAAGCGGAAGACATCAGAAGCGGAAGACAGCAGAAGATCCAGCTGTGTTTACAGCAGGAGTCAACTATCAGCTGAGTCTTCCAGCTGAGCTGAGTTCTAAACGGAGCAGGATCAAGCTGAGGATAAGCTGAGCTGAGTTCAAGACACAGCTGGTCCAGCTATACAGAACAAAGGGAACTAACTCTGAAGACGTCACTTCAAGTCAGCTTACCCAATCCAGCTCTAAATTCAAAAACCCAGCTCCAAAGGCAGAGATCCCGGCGTCAGAGGAAGTCAACATACATCGACCAAGGAGGGATTTCCGAATCAGCATCCTAGACTTCAGAACCTAGGATGTGACACGAATGAAGATAGATACAGAAACGCCCAACGACAGATTTCGAATTTAAGAAGAATAGGTAAGATTCAAACGGCTCATCCAACGGCTAGTCTTGAATCTCTACCTATATAAACATGACTTCAACCTTAGGATCAGATACGAAAAACTCTCTACAAGCTTTCTGTTGGTCCCAAGACAATTACCTTGGTGTAGAGGGGGGGTGAATACACCAAGGTTTAAAAACTTTTCCCAGTTAAAACTCTTTTGAGAGAGCCTGCTGTGTCCGATCCAGCTGGATGACAGCTTGATTGACACAGCTGGCTGTGTGAGTGTGTGCGGAAGTTGGTGGGTTTGGAAAGTCCGTCTGTTGCTTCAAATCATATTGCAAAGCTCTGTTTCACTTTTCAGTTAGTCAGTTTATGCAGCTTGAAATGTATGCATGAGAGGTTAACTAAATGCATAAAACAAAGCGATAAAGAACAGAGCAATTTTAACGTGGTTTGGAGTAACACCTCCTACGTCCACGACCAGGTTCACTGGTAATTCACTACCACTTGGTTTCCAAGTACCAAGTAACCAAGCAACTTCACAACTCTAACCCGAGCTGTGTTCCAATAGTTTGCGGGCACTGTCAAACCTACACCTTCAGTTTCCGGGTACTGAAGAACCTAACCACTCGAATTACACGCTTCGAGCAAGCATACCTTTACCTAACCTTTCTGGGTTTGGGTTTGGGTTTGGGTTTGGGTATGGGTTTTCCAACTATGAACGAGTTCTTACAATAAAGAACAAAGGATAAGATGAACTCGTTCAAACTAGGCTTAAGATGTTTCTTTTCTGATCTATTCTGCCTATGACTGAACATGTGAACAACTAAGAACACAGCTGACTGGCTGGGTGTTCTTGAAAGATTTGGCTATGAAGATTGTTGTTCATTTTTCTATTTGCTCTTTTTTATTTCATCAGTCGTCTCGTCGGTTCCCCCTCTTTTCTTCAATGGTGAGGAGATATATATATAGGTGGAGATTCAAACTAGCCGTTGGAAGAGAGCCATTTGAATCTTACCTATTCTTATTGACTTCTGGCCATTAACCTACGAAATAGGTCTGCATCTGCAGAAGCTATTTCTTCTCTGATTTGACCGCGTCAGACAAGATCTTCTGACATCGGGATCTTGTCTTAAGAAGGTCTTCATCTTCGAGCTGCTAAGCGTATTTGCTGTGTCTTCAGCGTCTTGGACTCTGCTATGATTTGACTCTGCGCTCTGTCTTAGACCTGAGCTGTATCTTTATCCTTAGCTGTGACTTCAACCTGAGCTGTGTCATTAACCTGAGCTGTCTTAGACCTGAGCTGTGTCATTGACACTAAGCTGGGTCCTTTACATAGAGCTGGGTTTTTGATATTGAGCTGGGTTTCAGTCACTGAGCTGGGTCTTGATACTGCTGGGTCTTTGACTCTGCTTGGTCTTGCTTTGCTGAGTCTGTTCTGCTGAATACCTAGGTTAGGTCTAGCTTAGTTGTGTCTTCTGCTTTGGCTTCTGCTGTCTTCAGCTGCTCTACCTGTAAACTAAGAAACTCTATAAGCTCAAACAGGTGAGCTGAAAAACGCTTTAGGCTTTGTGCAATCATCTACTCGGTTGGGGTCAGCTGGGTTTTGGTATCAAATCAAAACTCTATTAATTTTCCCAACACTTTCATTGTCTAAAATTCTCAAGACTTCAAAAGCTCTCAAGCAGTTCTACATAGTTCAAAGAACACTTTATCTTAAAGTGTTTCTAGTCCAGAAACTGCTCAGTTTTTCGTCTGATTCCTAGGCAGAAATCATTGTATATCTTAAGCCTAGATCTTGAACGAGTTCATCTAACTCTAAGTTCTTAATTGTAAGAACTCGTTCATAGTTGGAACCCCAAACCAAACCCCTCTTTACCCAGAAAGGTTAGGTCAAGTTCGCTTGCTTGAAGCGCGAAATTCAAGTGATTGTAAGGTTTTTCAGTACCCGTAAACTGAAAGGTTAGGCTTGACAGTGCCCGCAAACTGTTGGAACACAGCTCGGGTTAGAGTTGTGAAGTTGCTTGGTACTTGTAAACCAAGTGGTAGTGAATTACCAGTGAATCTGGTCGTGGACGTAGGAGGTGTTACTCCGAACCACATTAAAACTCCGAGTTCTTTATTGTTTTATTTATTTTTCTGTATTCTATATTTAAAGAACTAACCGCATTAACACAGCACAAGTTTTTAAGCTTAAAAGTTCTCTGGCTGTGTGACCCAGCCAGCTGCATTTACTTTCAAATCTGCATACTCAGCTGCTCTCCAAAGACAGCTGTGTTTTGACTATAAACCTGCATAACTTGACTAAGTCAAAAACGCAAAGAATACTTTCAAGCTGAGTTTTTCTAAGTAACCGAGCTAAGTTTTCAAACCACCACATTCCGCACCGCCAGCTGAGTTATTTGCCCTGCTGACCCTCCTCAGCTGGATTAATAACTGAGCTCACCAACTCTGTTTTTAAACTAGAAAAAGTTTTCAGAAATCTATCTTTGGTGTATTCACCCCCCCTCTACACCAAAGACCTAGCTCAGGGACCATCAATTGGTATCAGAGCAGTAGTTCAAAAGACTGTTGTTTCTGAATCAAGAGATTTCTCTTGACAATCTGTCAGTGGTCAACTGAACAGATCATCTTTTGAAAAACTCATATTATTACATACTGTGCATATCTCCATGGATTCTTATCTTAACAGGAATCTTTCCATCTTCTCGGTCGATGATTATGCCATCTGGAAATTCAGATTAAAAAGCTTTCTTTGTGCGCATCATGACATGATGTGGGACGTCATCACAGATGGACCCATCATCATCTACAAACAAGGAAACGAGCTTGTTCTAGCTCAAGATGGTGGACAGCCAACGTATCAGCTCATTCCCAAGCCAAAGAGTGAGCATACCTCAGAAGAAATGAAGCAAGCTGGATTAGACAGCTTCGCGAGGAACACCATCTCGTCAACAGTCTCCAACACCTACCTCAGCAAGATCATAAACTGCAATACTGCAAAGGAGATATAGGAAACCCTAGCAAAGCTATGCGAAGGGTCGGAGGAGATAAAAGAGAATAAATTCACAATCGCCTGCCAGAAGTTTGATAACTTCAAGCAGCTTGTCAACGAGTCCATCGAAGGGATGGAACTCAGATTCTCAAGCATCGTGGTAGAAATTAAAACCATTAGAACTGGGAAATACACCCAGCGAGAAAAGAATCTAAAAGTCCTTTCAGAGCTCACAGCTGAATGGAACACATATAAGGTGGTACACCAAAGTCGAAGTGACTTGGGTGATCTTTCAACTGAAAGATTAGTCTCCCTGCTCAAAGCCAACGAATTCAACTTGAAGATTACCATGAAATAATCTTCAAGCAGTCAGAATGATGGAGAGCTGACACCTGCGCCAAAGGAGATTGCGTTCAGAGCTAACTCTGAAAAATCCGCATACATGCAGTCAACTGAGTCATCAAAGAAGGACAAGAAGGACATGAGCAAGGAAGAGCTACTTAAAGAGATAGCCATGCTGGTCAAAAACTACAACAGACTCAACACCAGCAAGGGCAAGTACAAGAAGTTTGCAAGAACTTACAGAGATAAATACGCAGCAGCTGATGAGAAGTCAGCTGACAAACGAACAGAAGAAGGATGCTTCAACTGCAAAGAACCGGGACACTACCAGCTAGATTGTCCGAAGCTATCCAAGAAAGATAAAGACCAACTGAAAGCTAAGGCAGCTGACTGAAGGAGAGCCTACATCGCCGACGAGAAATCGGAGTGCAACAAAATGGATGATAACATGCCGTTTTCAGACTCAGAAGAAGAAGCACTGATGGCTCATGATAAACCAGAATGGGATACATGCTTCATGGGACAAACAGACGGATTCGATGAAGATGAGGTAATGTCAAGAACTCAAAATCTATCTAATCTCTCACCATCACACGAACACTCTACGCAGGTTTCAGAATCAGGGCTACCTGATTGGAGTTTAGTAGAGAAAGTTATGAACGATTCCAAGGAGCTTCAAGAGATCCTTGACGCCATAATGTGTGATAATGCCGAGGTGAAGATGGAACTAGAAAAGAAAAAGGTATCAGAAGCAGCTGATACAACACAGCTCCAAGAAGAAGTTATTTCACTAAAAGACAAAATAGTGAAACAAGATCAGCTGATGAAGGACTTCTACTACGAAAATAAACAGCTGATGGAAGAATTGGAAAAGGCCACAGTTGAATCGGAAAAGAAGTCAGCTGAGATTTTAGAGCTGAAAAGTTCCGAAGAGGTACTATCTAAGAAGATGGTAGCTCTCATCTAAGCTACAACAACAATGGACGAAATCATAAGTGCACAACGTCCAGCAACACTCAAAGCAGGACTGTGTTACAATGAATCAAAGGATGATGCCACAAACATTGCTTCCACTAGTGGAACAAAGGTAATGTTTGTAAGAGCAAAAGAAAACCCAATTCCAGCAACTCAGCAACTACCGTTGAAGACACAGCAGGCATCAAAAAGGTCAGCTGTGAGACAGCATCAAGCACAGATCAGACAACAACGTGCTCAAACTCAACAAAGATAGCAGGCTGGACATTTCAGACACCAGCAACCACAACAACACGTCGAAAGATATCAACCGAGATATCGAAGAAGATACCCAGCTGGATATCACTCATATGATCACCAATGAGTACCGCCCTACCGAGATATCATAAGAGACAGCAGAGACAAAGGAACATCTCAGCTGGGTACTCAGCTGGATACCGAAAAAGACCAGGACATCAACAAAGACATCAAGCTGAGAAGATACTGAGATCAAGACCCCACCAGCAACAACAGAAGAACACAAAGAATGTGTATATCGACTCAGCTGGAAGGATCATCAGATAAAATGACCCAATTCGAGTCATCAAGCAGATCTGGGTCGTAAAAGGATCTCTGTCTAACCCACAATGACCCAATTAAAACTGGGTACCTAAATTTTAATCTTTTGTATAGGTTGCAAGGGAACGACGCATCATTGAGGAGTCGATGAGAACGCTATAGTACTTGGACAGTGGATGTTCCAAGCACATGACACACTTAAAGCATCTACTCCAGAAGTATATCGAGCGTCCAGGCCCACAAGTAACATTTGGTGACAAATTCGAAGGCCTAACCAAAGATGATAGTACATTTAAAACTAAAAATGTTATAATCCCAAATATTTCTTATGTACAAGGACTGCAACATAACTTGTTTTCCATTAGCCAATTCTGCGACAATGGTTTTTCTGTCAAGTTTGATGCACAGGGATGTACAGTGAAGCACATCAAATCCAAGCAGATACTACTAAGAGGGAAAAGAGAAGGAAATATGTATTTTGCTGACTGGAACAGCAGCCCTCCTGAGACTTGTCTTGTATCGAAAAGCAGCAATGAAGTCAGCTGGCTGTGGCACAGACGGCTGAATCATCTCAACTTCAAGACAATCAACAAACTGGCTAGGAACCAGCTCGCTAATAGAATTCCAGATCAAATATATGACAAAAGTCATATGTGCAGTGCGTGTCAACAAGGAAAACAAACAAGAATTTCATTCTCTCTCAAGCCAGTTCAGTCAACTGATCGAGTTCTTCAACTCCTTGACATGGATATTTTTGGTCCAGTTACTCCAGCAAGCTTCAGTGGCAGAAAATACACTCTGGTCATAGTAGATGACTTCTCAAGATTCACATGGGTGTCATTCCTGTACCAGAAGAGCGAAACAAGGACTAAGCTGCCAATCCTGCTAGAAGGATTGTCAACTCAGAAGAAGTGCAAGATAATGTCAAACAGATCAGATCGAGGAACGGAGATTCTGAATGAAACTATTTATGAATACTGCGAGAAGAACGGAGTTCAACATCAAACCTCAGCAGCACGCACACCTCAGCAGAATGGTGTAGCAGAGAGAAGAAACCGAACAATCAAAGAATCAGCTACCTCAATGCTAGCCAGCTCTGCCATTCCAAAGAAGTTCTGGGCCGAGGCAATCAACACAGCTTGCTTCACTCGGAATCGCTCTCTACTCACATCAAGGCAAGGAAAGACGCCGTATAAGCTATGGAATAACATAATACCATATATTGGATATTTCAAGGTCTTCGGATGCAAATGTCATATCCTAAACAATGGAAAAATACAGCTCAAGACGTTCGACGCGAAGACTGACCGAGGAGTATTCCTTGGTTACTCTGCTGTGAGTAAAGCATACAGAGTTTTCAACAGAAGCACTCAAACGGTCGAAGTAACTCCACATGTTACCTTTGACGAATCATCATTCGAATATAGAGATTCTATCAAACGAAGAAATGAAGAAGAACCTTCAAGGCAGATTCAGACAAGAACTCAAGAAAATCGAATCAGGAATCTGGCCGAACCATTAATATGGGATGATGAGCCAGAGGAGGAACCTCAAATCATTCAGGAAGCTTCAACAGCTGGAAATCAAGAAGAACCTCCAACTCCAAATCAAGGGGAAATGCCATCAGCTGGAAATCCAGACACAGCTGAATTCCCGGCAATATCTCCAGCAGAGCTTCTACAGAAGTCACCTCAAAACTCAATCCAATGAGAGTCTCTTGCTCAAGACTTAACTCCAGAGCAACTCCAAGCCAGACGAAATCTAGCCACTTCTAGCATCAATCAGCTGGAAGAAGAAATTCGCAAAAGAAGAAGATAGATTGAAGATCATCCATCATCAGCAATCATTGGAGAACTATCTGACCAAGTCAAAACCAGAAGTTCAGCTGCTCAAGCTACATCGGAAAGTTAAGAAGCAGCTGACACAGCTCAACTCTCAGTAGAGCTAGAACTGACGGTCTATGATAAAGACACAGCTCTAATGGCATGTTATGTAGCTCAAGTTCCAGAGCCTCAAACAATTCTAGAAGCTTTAAAAAGCGTACCCTGGACTAATGCCATGCAGGAAGAGCTAAATGAATTCCTCAGAAATTGTGTCTGGGAATTGGTCGACAGACCTGAAGGAGTCAAAGTCATAGGACTCAAATGGATTTTCAAGAACAAACTGGATACCCTTGGAGTCATCATCAAAAACAAAGCTCGACTAGTTGCCAAGGAATACACACAGCAAGAAGGAATTGACTTCGAAGAATCATTCGCTCCAGTAGCGCGATTGGAAGCAATCAGACTTTTTCTCGCTGATGCAGCACATCACAAATTCAAGGTCTATCAAATGAATGTGAAGTGTGCATTCTTAAATGGAGAAATCAAGGAAGATGTCTATGTTGAACAATCTCCAGGATTTGAAGTAGAAGGAAATAAAGTCTACAAGCTAAAGAAGGCGCTTTATGAATTGAAGCAAGCACCTCGAGCTTGTTATGATACTCTATCAAATTTCCTTATATCCAAAGGATTCAAGAAGGGCTCAGTAGACAGAACACTCTTCACCATCAAGTTGGGAGAAGACATCCTGGTTGTTCAAATCTATGTAGACGACATCATCTTCAGATCAAGATCAACATTCTTATGTCAAAGATTTGGAGAGATGATGTCAGAACAGTTCCAAATGTCTATGATGGGAGAAATGAGATTCTTCCTAGGACTTCAAGTCAAACAATCAGCAGAAGGGATCTTTATAAATCAATCCAAGTACGTGAAAGACTTGATCACCAAGTATGGAGTCCAATCCAGCAGAACAGTAAAGATTCCGATGAACGCCAACTGGAAGATTGAACCTGGAACTGAAGGGAAGTCGGTGGATTCCAGCAAATATAGAGGGATAATAGGTTCCCTGCTGTATCTAACAGCTAGTCGTCCAGACATCTCATTCGCAGTCGGAGTGTGTGCTAGATTTCAAGTTGATCCAAAGGAAGCACACATGCAAGCAGCCAAGAACATTCTCAAATATCTCAAAGGAACTTTGAATGTTGGGCTGTGGTACCCCGCTGAAGACAATCTACAGCTGACTGGATATTCAGACTCAGACTTCGCTGGAGATCGATTGGACAGAAAATCAACTTCAGGAACGTGTCAGTTCCTAGGAAGCAAGTTGATCTCGTGGTTTTCAAAGAAGCAAACGTGTGTCGCAACCTCCACAACTGAAGCAGAGTATATGGCAGCTGGAAGCTGCTGCTCACAAATTCTCTGGTTGAAACATCAGCTAGATGACTATGAAGTGAATACTGGACAAGTTCCAATTTTCTGTGATGGGTCAAGTGCGATTGCTATATCAGAAAATCCAGTACTTCACACAAGATGCAAACATATGGACGTGCGCCATCACTTCATCAGAGATCACGTGGAAAAGAAGGATGTGATTGTTGAGAAAATTCACACAGACATACAGCGGCTGATATACTCACAAAGCCGCTGATAGAAGCAAGATTCAAGATGCTGTGCGGATTACTTGGATTACTTAACCCAGACGAAGCTATATCCAGCTGAATGAAAGCAGACCCAGCTGAATGGAAGCAGACCCAGCTGAATGGAAGCAGATCCAGTTGAATGGAAGCAGATCCAGCTGGAATTCAGAACCAAGCTCAAAGAATCTAGCTGAGAAAGAATCAAACTCAGCCAGACGCCTAAGTTGAAGGATTATTCAGGTGAGGGGGAACCAGCTGGAAAAACGATCACTCAACACAACTATTCACAACCGAGGTATCAGCTGACTACAATGATCAGCTGAGAGGTTTGCAACATCATTACATTCACCTCTTAATTCTGTTTTCAGTCAAATCATATCTTGTCATATCTAATCAAATTTAATTAAAAGTCTGCAAAGAACTGAAACATTGGAGTTTCGAGGCAAAAGTCAAAACGCCTCAACCGTCCTCTCACGCGCATTAACTCGCATGACGCAAGAATCACTCCCAGTCGTAGATCTTCTTATCAATCTAAATCTTGATCGTCAATTCATCAAGAAAAATTGATATAAATATGCTAGAAGAGATACGCAAACACTTGCATTAACCCTAAAAGATTTTTCAGCACTCTTTCTTCTTTCATCAATTCTACTAACAAAAGTTGCAGAAGAAGAACATGGAATCTAGAAAGATATCTCCAGAAGCCGATCAACATGAAGAGTTTGTCAAAGCTTCACTATGAGAGTTGCTTAACTCTCAGGAACCACAAGAAGATGGAGCTCCAGGAGAAAATAAAGCTCATCGACAGATCCGATCTAACGCAGTAGGTGACTGCAAAGCTCAAGAACATTCACCAGGAAGTTGCAGAAATCTTCCTGGGCATGTCAAAGGAAAAAGACCTCATCCGCCCCACAATTTCTCTTAAAATAAAAGAGAGAACGGGACACACAACTCCCTGGGATGCGGAAATCAACGTCAACAAGATCCTGTCAAAGGAATTCAACCTGAGAGGAAGCCCAGTTAGAACTGGACGAGACGTTGATAAAGCCGGAGTCTTTAAGAGCAGTCTTGTCAAAGCTCTTGCTCCGCCACAGGAGGCACAGAAAAAGATGCAGGAGACAAGGCAGCATGCATCTACTTCCTTTCCAGCTGGGAATCGGAAACAACTTGAGGAGACAAAACAAGCTGAAGCACCGTCTTCAAAGAGAAGACTCAAGTTAAAGGTGCTCAGTCAGTCAGCCGAGAAGCCAGCTGACATTAAGAGAGAATTCGTAACTACTCTCCGAGGAGCAGAAGGTCCACAAGCGGTGGTTTCTTACGGTGGAGAAGAAGTTCAGGTGCCTGCGTGAACATCATCATCGCCACCACCACAACGACGTATTCCAGCTAATCAACTAAGCTTAAACCCCACAGCAGATGGAATACTTCAACCGCCTTCTCCTCAATTTCCTTCAGCTCAACAGGGACACCAACTTCAAGATCAACTTATGGAAGTTGGAGCTCAAGCCCTGCACCAAGCTCAAGTGGAAAACATCATCCAGCCAATGATCACTTGCAGCTGTATGATACTCAAGTCCCTCAAGAGTTGCACGTGACGCCTCCATCTCAAGGTTTGAAGACCTCAAGGAGTTACAAACGCAACTGAAGTGCTGAATCAGACTTTCTCATTCAATCTAATGAAGTCTGAAGAAGCAAAATTGCAAGGAATGAAGTTGTGCCCTACTTCGAAGATGTCATCTCTAGTGCCAACTCATACCTCCAAGCACTCAGCTGGACTGAACCAGCTAAAATAAACCAGGGAAGCTGTGTCTGGAATCACAGCTGAGGCTAATGCTATTGAAGAGGAGCCAGCTAATGCAACAGCTGAGCCACCTAGACTCCAGACCTAGTTACTCAGAGCTGACAACCGCAGCACAGCCAAACTAAACATCGCAACAGCTGATAATACAGCGAAGATCGCTGACGCAATTCAGGAAATTGCACAGCTCATTAAGACGATAGTGTGTCTCTTCCGTCTTGTTGATTATGCCAAAAATGGGGAAGATAATGAGATAAAAAGGCAAACTGCTGAGCTAGAGAAACCAACTGAATCAGCTGAGGGAGAAACGAGTCAGAAGAGAAGACCCAGCCAACTAGGATTGAAGAATTGAAGATTTTTTTTCTGTTTCTCTTGAAATGCTGTAATTTCTTACATTAATAAAACAAAATTTTCTTTGCTGCTCAAAGCTCACCCTGATGACAATTACTTTTTGTCCAGGCTCTGGACTCTGAACTCTTATCTGCTGTTATTTTCTTTACCCTCCTAAATCTTAGGGGGAAGATAAAAGGAAGCTTCATAAGTTGTTTTAGTTAGGTTTTGGCATCATCAAAAAGTGGGAAATAGTTGGGAAAATTAATAGAGTTTTGATTTGATACCAAAACCCAACTGTTCTCCAACCGAGTAGATGATCGCATCAACCTAAGTAGTGTTTTCCAGCTCGCCTGTTTGAGCTCTAGATTTTCTAAGTTTACAGGTTCAAGAAGCGGAAGACAGCAGAAGCGGAAGACATCAGAAGCTCAAGACAGCAGAAGATCCAGCTGTGTTTACAGCAGGAGTCAACTATCAGCTGAGTCTTCCAGTTGAGCTGAGTTCTAAACGGAGCAGGATCAAGCTGAGGATAAGCTGAGTTCAAGACACAGCTGGTCCAGCTGTACAGAACAAAGGGAACTAACTCTGAAGACGTCACTTCAAGTCAGCTTACCCAATCCAGCTCTAAATTCAAAAACCCAGCTCCAAAGGCAGAGATCCCGACGTCAGAGAAAGTCAACATACCTCGACCAAGGAGGGATTGCCAAATCAGCATCCTAGACTTCAGAACCTAGGATGTGACACGAATGAAGAAAGATACAGAAACGCCCAACGACAGATTTCGAATTTAAGAAGAATAGGTAAGATTCAAACGGCTCCTCCAACGGCTAGTCTTGAATCTCTACCTATATAAACATGACTTCAACCTCAGGATCACATACGAAAAACTCTCTACAAGCTTTCTGTTGGTCCCAAGACAATTACCTTGGTGTAGAGGGGGGGTGAATACACCAAGGTTTAAAAACTTTTCCCAGTTAAAACTCTTTTGAGAGAGTCTGCTGTGTCCGATCCAGCTGGATGACAGCTTGATTGACACAGCTGGCTGTGTGAGTGTGTGCGGAAGTTGGTGGGTTTGGAAAGTCCGTCTGTTGCTTCAAATCATATTGCAAAGCTCTGTTTCACTTTTCAGTTAGTCAGTTTATGCAGCTTGAAATGTATGCATGAGAGGTTAACTAAATGCATAAAACAAAGCGATAAAGAACAGAGCAATTTTAACGTGGTTTGGAGTAACACCTCCTACGTCCACGACCAGGTTCACTGGTAATTCACTACCACTTGGTTTCCAAGTACCAAGCAACTTCACAACTCTAACCCGAGCTGTGTTCCAATAGTTTGCGGGCACTGTCAAGCCTACACCTTCAGTTTCCAGGTACTGAAGAACCTAACCACTCGAATTACACGCTTCGAGCAAGCATACCTTTACCTAACCTTTCTGGGTTTGGGTTTGGGTTTGGGTTTGGGTTTGGGTTTGGGTTTGGGTATGGGTTTTTCAACTATGAACGAGTTCTTACAATAAAGAACAAAGGATAAGATGAACTCGTTCAAACTAGGCTTAAGATGTTTCTTTTCTGATGTATTCTGCCTATGACTGAACATGTGAACAACTAAGAACACAGCTGACTGGCTGGGTGTTCTTGAAAGATTTGGCTATGAAGATTGTTGTTCATTTTTCTATTTGCTCTTTTTTATTTCATCAGTCGTCTCGTCGGTTCCCCCTCTTTTCTTCAATGGTGAGGAGATATATATATAGGTGGAGATTCAAACTAGCCGTTGGAAGAGAGCCGTTTGAATCTTACCTATTCTTATTGACTTCTGGCCATTAACCTACGAAATAGGTCTGCATCTGCAGAAGCTATTTCTTCTCTGATTTGACCGCGTCAGACAAGATCTTCTGACATCGGGATCTTGTCTTAAGAAGGTCTTCATCTTCGAGCTGCTAAGCGTCTTTGCTGTGTCTTCAGCGTCTTGGACTCTGCTGTGATTTGACTCTACGCTCTGTCTTAGACCTGAGCTGTATCTTTATCCTTAGTTGTGGCTTCAACCTGAGCTGTGTCATTAACCTGAGCTGTCTTAGACCTGAGCTGTGTCATTGACACTAAGCTGGGTCCTTTACATAGAGCTGGGTTTTTGATATTGAGCTGGGTTTCAGTCACTGAGCTGGGTCTTGATACTGCTGGGTCTTTGACTCTGCTTGGTCTTGCTTTGCTGAGTCTGTTCTGCTGAATACCTAGGTTGGGTCTAGCTTAGTTGTGTCTTCTGCTTTGGCTTCTGCTGTCTTCAGCTGCTCTACCTGTAAACTAAGAAACTCTATAAGCTCAAACAGGTGAGCTGAAAAACGCTTTAGGCTTTGTGCAATCATCTACTCGGTTGGGGTCAGCTGGGTTTTGGTATCAAATCTAAACTCTATTAATTTTCCCAACACTTTCATTGTCTAAAATTCTCAAGACTTCAAAAGCTCTCAAGCAGTTCTACATAGTTCAAAGAACACTTTATCTTAAAGTGTTTCTAGTCCAGAAACTGCTCAGTTTTTCGTCTGATTCCTAGGCAGAAATCATTGTATATCTTAGCCTAGATCTTGAACGAGTTCATCTAACTCTAAGTTCTTAATTGTAAGAACTCGTTCATAGGTGGAACCCCAAACCAAACCCCTCTTTACCCAGAAAGGTTAGGTCAAGGTTACGCTTGCTTGAAGCGCGAAATTCAAGTGGTTGTAAGGTTTTTTCAATACCCGTAAACTGAAAGGTTAGGCTTGACAGTGCCCGCAAACTGTTGGAACACAGCTCGGGTTAGAGTTGTGAAGTTGCTTGGTACTTGTAAACCAAGTGGTAGTGAATTACCAGTGAATCTGGTCGTGGACGTAGGAGGTGTTACTCTGAACCACATTAAAACTCCGAGTTCTTTTTTGCTTTATTTATTTTTTTTGTATTCTATATTTAAAGAACTAACCGCATTAACACAGCACAAGTTTTCAAGCTTAAAAGTTCTCTGGCTGTGTGACCCAGCCAGCTGCATTTACTTTCAAATCTGCATACTCAGCTGCTCCCCAAAGACAGCTGTGTTTTGACTATAAACCTGCATAACTTGACTAAGTCGAAAACGCAAAGAATACTTTCAAGCTGAGTTTTCTAAGTAACCGAACTAAGTTTTCAAACCACCACATTCCGCACCGCCAGCTGAGTTATTTGCCCTGCTGACCCTCCTCAGCTGGATTAATAACTGAGCTCACCAACTCTGTTTTTAAACTAGAAAAAGTTTTCAGAAATCTATCTTTGGTGTATTCACCCCCTCTACACCAAAGACCTAGCTCAGGGACCATCATATGGTATTGAGCTCAAATATTAAAATTACATAGCCTATTCCTTCCGTTTATTTCTTTGGGGTTTCATCTCAATTCAATAAAGTATCTTTCTGGATTGACTTCGTCTCTAAATGCCAAAACCTCTAAAATAAATTATTTAAAAATCAACTAGAGATTTAATTCTTCTTCATAAATTATTCTCAATTTAAAAAGACCAGGAGAATTGCAAGAACATTAATACGTATAATTTATATATGTAATATAATTCTAAATGCTCCAATATTTAGTACTATTATTCCAATTAACCAAAAATTAAACATCTCTTATCATACTAAATTCGAAGACTTACTACTAAGATATGACCCATTTCCGACACCACATTATTATCAAACAAAATCTAAAAACTATGACATACTCCCTCCGTCCACAATAAATTTGCCACATTGTGGATGATACGGGTTTTAATAATTTGTTGGTTGATTGTATTGTGAGTGGAATAAGGGTCCCACTTTTATATAGTTTTAAATTGTATTGTGAGTGGAAAAGTAAGTGAAGTGTGTGGGGTCTATTACCATAAATGGATGTGGCAAAGTTTTTATGGACGGGCCAAAAAGGAAATTGTGGCAAATTTATCGTGGACGGTGGGAGTATTATTTATATAAAAACCGAACAAAAAAAAAACACACATACACACAAATTGTATTAGAAAAAGAAGAAAGCTGAAAGAACAACAAATTTAATTGAAAACCATGAGACACCATCGTTCATTCTTTCTTCATCTTCACGGCGGTTTTATCTTCTTTCAAATTGATTATAGAAGAAAACTGGTCATCCAATTTTCTCCTTAAAATTTGTAATCATGCTTCTCATTCGACGCTCGTCTGATCGGTGATGTCTTATTTGAACAATCAAAAGGGTGATCATGCTTCCCATTCTTGCAAGTTCTACACTTGCAAGAATTGAGAGCAAATTTTGTTTCCGTTCTATTGTTGATGATAGAAAATTTAACAAAATGCAGTTGAAAAGTGTGAATGATTATGGTTGCGGATTTCTAAAATATATTGGCAATTTTCTTTATGAATTTAGAAAATAAATTAATTGGTTGCCATGAATTATGCATTATATTAATTTATACGTCTATTATTGAATAAATTAATTGGTTAACATAATTATTGCTTTTGTAACTTATTATTTAATTGATTGATTGGAATTAAATTATGATATACCATTTAAAAAAATATTTCTATAAATGAAATATTAAAAAAATGAATAATAAAAGTTACTATAAATGCAGGCCGACCTTGCTATTATAGTAGTAAAGATGTTAAAAGCATAACAATGTAAAAGAGTTTATTGACTCAAAGGCATATTCTTTTAGCAAAATATATAAACATACATACATACACATTATAATCAATCGGAGAAAAAATTAATAGCTTGTAGAGAGATAGAATTCAATTCAATTGAGACTGCTCAACTTTTATATAATTAAGAAAAAGTTTTGAAATATAAATTTTCTAATTTTCTCATTGGCAAAATATTTTAAATCTAAATTAAACAAAACAGTAACAACAATAATAATCAATGAATAATCTAGTACAACTTTTAAAACTATACATTCTTGACCAAATCATAGATCTCTAAACTTTTTTTCTTATTATGAACTTCTTCAGGAAGAACGAAAAGCAATTGTAATGCTCTTGTACGGTAGTTTCTTTCATATCAATCATGCTTTCTTTTGTCTTGAAATGTGAAATGAAGGCGGACGGAATGACGGAGGTTATTAGAATTATAATAGTTGAGAAGCAGGATAGACAATTAGAAACTTGTTGATCATGCTTGCACAACCTAAATCAATTGGTAGCAAAAGAGACCAACTATACAAAGAAGATGAAGTGTGTGAGTATTTTTGCTTGTAGAATTCTAAATTATAAATAGGCACAAAATCAATAAAATTAGGAAATAAATTAATTTGTACCATTAATTTTGATTTTGTAACGTCTTTTATTAATTGCATGATTGTAAATTATTAATGAATAATTGTAATGTTCCATTTTTACTTATGATTTCCAGAATCGGAAAGTCAAAAAAAAAAAAACTTAAAATACAAGTTTCTAAAAACGGCAATCCGGCCTTACTATTATAGTTTATAAAGATAAAGATTATGACGTCAGCATGAAATAGTGTTGACCTGTATATAGAAAATTATGGTTTAATTAAATTGATGATTATTTCGTATTTGTTCAAATGTGATTAGGTAAAGCAAAAGGTAAAACAAGGTCCAAGCTAACCTACTTAACATGAAATATGGGGAAAAAACAACTAGACACCATGAAATTAATAGGCTCTTTTTAATCATCATCTATAAACATATAGATTTTTTTAATCAAATACTTTTTTAAGCGAAAAAATCATTGAATCAAATATCAGAATATGCAATAGGGAGATTACCATTCTGGGAATCTTATATTGATGACAAATAGCATGAGAAAGCACAAATTGGATATTTGATCTACCAGTCATACATCCTAAAAATGTAAAAGGATATTGAATGTGCCTCTTAAATTAGTAGTTGAATTGCCAAAATAATAAATTATATTTGATATTTTATTATTACGATAGTTGTGATATAATATTATAATAATGTTGTTGGGTATGTAAATAAATCCAAATCCACTGTTAATTAATTTAGTGGGTGAAATGTTCTCTAAATTGTAGTCAATTTTTGGAGGGGAATTGTAGTCAAAATTGAAACTTGTACCTTTAATTTCTTTTCACTAGTGTGTAATTTTACAAATTTAGACGATTAGTCCCTTCGTTCCGCTCATTTTGTCTACATTCCATTAAATAGACGTTCCACTCAATTTGTCTTCTTTCCAATAAGGAAAGAATTACCCTTCAAAATCCTTTAAAAAGTGGTGAGACCTACCCACTTTTTATCTTTTTACCTTTATCCTTAATCTCTGTGTCGAGACCTATCAACTTTTTATCTTTTTACCTTTATCCTTAATCTCTGTGTCGAACACTAAGTAGACAAAATGAGTGGAACGAAGAAAATATTATCAAACGCAATAATATTGTGTCAATTTCTTATTTATCTTATTAAACTAGTACCTTTAATTTCTTTTCACTAGTAAGTATGATCTAGCTTTTGATTTCAAACCCTTTATTTAAGCTCTTTGAATTAATAATTTGGTATCCTTCGGTGACAACAGTAATAGATTTTGTCTGTAAAAAAGTCTGAAGTTCAATCTCTACTGCTCTTTTTTTTTAAGTAAAAAAATAATAATAATTCGGTGTGGCATTATTAACGCTCCGAAATTTTATAAATGCATTGCAATTACTAAATGCAAACATCTAACACTTTAAAAATTATTTGAATTTGTAAGACATTTTAGAGATTCATGATATGTGAAGATATTATAGTTGATATTGGGGTTTTAATCGTCTTCTTAAAAAGAATATAAAGCGTACTCATTTGTTTTTGGAGAATATCATTACCGACCGATATTCATAGATAAATCATTACTTTAATATACGTAAAATAAAATTAAAACATGATAAAATGATGAAGTATTTGTATATATGGTGAAAAGGGGAAAAAGGTTTTTTCTTGTTAGTTTGCTCTTTTAAAATTAAAACATGATAAAATGATGAAGTTTTTGTATGGTGCAAAAGGGGGAAAAAAAAGGTTTTTTGGCTCTTTTAATTTTGCATAGGCAAAAATTTATTTGTGACGGATTCAAGTGAAACTGATCAAAAATTCAGATCCAAATTAATACCCCTTCGTCTATGAAAATTGTAGCATTAAGTCCATTTTCAACCGTCCATAAAAAGTGTAGCACTTCCATTTTTGTACATGATCTCATCCACTTTTTTATATTTTATACTTTATTAGTCCCCGAATAAGTGTCGCATTTGTGAAAAAAATGGATTTTATGCAAAAGTTGTGTCAAATTTTCATGTTTACCCTTTGACCTTAGATAAGAAGATTACTTTTTCAGTTTCTCATGCAATTATTAGGAGTATGGGAAGTCATTTTGCCCACTATTTTGGTATACGCATTTCGGCGGCTCGTAATACTTATTCGGGGATGGAGGAAATACCTCACAACAATTTAAAAATGGTGGATCTTTTTCTTCACTGAACAAAAATCTACTAAATATTGTTTAAAATTCATACCATAAAAAATGTGTAACGGTTTTAGTGGACGAAGAGAGTATACAATTACGCATTTATCATTAAATATAAATTTGAATTTGAATTTTTTTTTCTTTTTTTTTCACAAAACTCATTTATACGTATATATAATGTTTGATTTACTCTCTCTCCTAATAGAAAGACTCAATGGGTCAAACAATGGGTGCTGTACTTGATTGTACTGTCTTGTCCTTTTCTGGTTGACTTGACTTTTTATACTGTTTAAAATCAATTTATTTCCCCTCAAGTTTTGAATAAAATGTCACTTTGACATCTTAGTGTGTCTATTATTAACAAGGTACAAATTGCCATCATTCCTTGAGCTTCATTTGGATACTACTAGTATAATTATCTTTTTAGGTGCATATCTAAGTAGTCCTAATCGTCACACTCCATGAAAATCACAACAAAATAGGGTATGGCTGCATGTATTTTCTGTGTGCAAAATATGCCTATTATTGGTACAAATTGACGAAATATGATTTCATTCACATTGATTTTGGAAAGAGAAACAAAATCCATCATATCATTTTTTTTTTTCAATTTCGGAATAGTTGTCTTCTCTTGCTATTTGCTTGTTTCCAACATGTTTCAATAGTATACATGATTTTCATTCATTTTTTAGACCAATTACGATTTAGTTGGGATCCTACAATATTATTCACTTTTGAAATATTAATTTGATATCCCATGTAAAATAATTAAAAGTCACCTGTCACTCGGTTTTTTATATTAATTGTCTCCTCGGTCCGTTTACTTAATATTTTTTTTACCTTCTATTAATCATATATTCTCAAGTCAATATTAAATCACTTTATTTTTTTATTGGTGAATGAAAAAATTAGACGATAAATTAAGACACCCTTACGACTCGAGTATTAGTGATTAAATGAAATCCAATTAAAATTAAGAGTTTATCATGTGAAATAGCCATTATGGATAGTGAAAAATAAAAGTTGTCAAAAACTTAATTTATTATAAATTTTGTCCAACTTTAGTATGAATGGACTAAAATAACCTTTAAGTTAAAAAAAATGAAATCTATACTATATCCACCACCCCCACTCATTTTTTCTCTCTCTTCTCTCCCGTACTCACTCTATTTCTGCAATCTTCTTCTTCTTCTTCTTCTTCTTCTTCTTCTTCTTTCCGCCATTGTTACCGCCACCGCCACCGCCATCGCCACCGTCTCCTTTCCGCCACCGCCTCCAGTCATCTTCTTCGATAGACTTTCATCTCCATAGTGTGTTGTTTTTCTTTCTCCCTCTCTTTCTATCTCGATCTCCATCTATTTTCCATCGTCACCACCGATTTTCTTCTCTGTTTTCTGCCATCTCCACCGCCACCGCCGCCGCCGCCGCCTTCTCACATCTTCATTTTCTCAGTCGTAATCTCTCTATTTTTAGATCTATTCCGACCTCTGTTCTGCTACTTGAGATCTAAAGAATCCAATGATGATGCTTCACAAATAGAGAGTATTTCAGATAAGTTTTTCGTGCAAATTTTTATCTAGATCTGTTATCTGGTTGCCTCCGATCATCTTCTCCGGCGTGACTTTTTTTATCTCCACGACAACTGTGGTACAAATGGATCTCATTCGTCCCGTTCGTACCAACTAGTTGTGGTCCATAACTTGGTACGATTGGTACGAATGAACTCATTCGTCCCGTTCGTGCCAACTAATGGCGCACCATAACTTGGTACGAGTGGTACGAATAAAATCATTCGTCCCCTTCGTGCCACCTAGTGGCGCACCATAACTTGGTATGAATGAGCTCATTCGTATTATTCGTATCATAACTTGATACGAGTGGTACGAATGAATTCATTTTCGTACCAATCTCACCCAGATCTCGACTTTCTGTTTGTGAATCGTCGACTTTTGAATCGAACTGAATCTAGAATTTTGTGACTGGAATTCTGTGTTTGTCCCCGATTTATTAGGCGGCACCGTCGCTGGAATTTATGAATATGATTTCGAATTATTGTTTGTGAATCGACGATGCCGTGAATGGATGGAACGATGGAGGCAGCGGCAGCGGCGGCGATTGGACAACGATGATAGTAGAAGTGTTTCGAGAGAGGACAGACAGGGAGAGGGGAGAGAGGAGAGAGAAATAGAGTGAAATGAGGGTTAAGGGCAAATTTGTCCAAAATCTCAAAATCTGACAAAATTTATCATAAATTAAGTTTTAAACAACTATTAATTTTGACTATCTATAATGGCTATTTCACATTTTTACTCTAAAATTAAACATGGCTAATTTGATACATTTTGAAAAAACTGGGGACTTATGAGATTATTTACTTTTGAATTGGGATCGAATTGACTACAATTCTTTATATTATACTCTCTCTGTCCCAATAGCAAGGTCTCACTTGTTTTGGGCACGGTTATTAAGAAACTGGAGTAAAATGAGAAAAGGTGGAGAAAAAGTGGTAGGTCATACCACTTTTGAAGAACTAATTATTTCCATTTTTGAAATGAGACCTTGTTATTGGGACAGACAAAAAAGGAAAGCGAGACCTTGCTATTGGAACGGTGGGAGTACTAATTTGAAAGCAACCAAAAAAAAAAGGAAAAAAAAACAGCATTTAATAACGTGCCCGATCTGATGACACGTGTGTATTCTATAACAGCTGTATCCACCGTCCAATACAGCGAAGCTGAATATCTGACGGCTGCTGTGGAATGTTGACTATTCCTTCAAAACGAATGATGGAAGTTGATTGTCTATGTGAGAGTCCACAGTGTTGAATTTATTCTTCTTAAAATTATTACAAGATTTTTTAGCAATACTTCGAGATTTCAGGAGTTTTTTTGAGTTATAAACTTATTCCATCGATAGGAAATCATTTAATAATTTCGAGATGACTCAATTTGTTCATTAATAATATTTTCAATCTACGATCTTATTGAAATTTACTTGTGTTCGGCTTCGAAATGAAATTGTTATCACTAGGGCTGGCAATTTTCGACACGACACGATAACCCGACACGAACCGACAGGAAATTAATGGGTTTGGGTCAAGCCTTAATGGGTTCTGGTCCTTATCGGGTTGACCCGATAAGGACCTGAAAATTTCGGGTCAGGTTCGGGTCGGGTTTGGGTTACCCGATAAGGAATTATATTTTTTAATATTATATTTATTTAATTCAAATCAAACATTTAAATTGATGACATATTTATTTTTCCTTCCAAGTCATCAAAAGATATTAAATTTTTGAATATTTATTTGTTTTCTCTTATTAAATTTTATTTTAGAATATTTTTCTTTTATTAAATCTTATTTTAAAATATTTTTTCTCTTATTAAATTATTTAAATTTGGGTTCGGGTCATTATCGTGTCGGGTCAACCCGAATATTATCGTGTCAATTTCGGGTTCGTGTCGTGTTCGGGTTTTGTCATTTCGGGTTCGGGTTGAGCATATCCTTAACAGGTCGGGTTCGGATTGGGCCTTAACAGATCAGGTCGAAATCAGGTCGACCCGAAACCGACCCGATTGCCACCCCTAGTTACCATGCTAGTGTGTTTTAGCTACTTATTTGATTAATGTTGTGATTTATATAGAAGTTTGTTATATAAGAATGTATCTTGTATCTCAAAAAAAGTTCGATATTAACCTTTAGTTATAACATTATTCCACCAATTGAAAAAAATTATTTAAATTTTGAGATGATTCATGCGTAATCATTATATATATTTTTCTCAAAAATGGTATCCTACAAATTTAATTGTCTTAGGCTTCCAAATATAATTGTTAATGCTTGTATAGTATTTACTTAAATCATGTGCATTTTCTTCTTCTTTTGGTAATACTATAATGAATAAAAAACAAGAGTTTGGTAATACTATAATTGTCTTCTATGAACTTTTACATCTCAAAAATATTTATAAACCCAAAATGCTTTAACAATAAGATGAAAATTGCAATATAATTTACCAACAATTGGTTATGAAAATGTCGTAACTCAAAATATCATATTAAACACGCCCGAAAGATACATCTAACTTCAAAAGAACCAAATTAAAGGGGAAAAAAAGTCTAATTAATATCTCAACCTTTTAACTTAGAATTCTAATATTAAAGAAATTAAATATAGGGCTATCACTTGTAATACACATTATAATTTTAAATATGTATTAATTTATGTAAACACCCTCTAAAGTCTTTATCAATATACATAGTGAAATACTGAACTGTCACCAAAGAAAAATAATCGTCACGATGTATGTATTTTGTATGCATAATTACAAATAATAATTATTATATATATCCCAAGTCAAGATTGACATCAATGCGCCTTATACAACAAACATCTTCGCTTTGACATTTTTTTTTTGAAAGTTTTTTTTTGAAAGGCTTCGCTTTGACGAATTAATTTGGTAAAACAAGTCATCTCATTAAACCTACTTTAATTATTTATTTTGACGAAATTAATATAAAAAAAGTGTTTTCTTTTCAACATTTGATTTATAATCTATACATCTATATAACATAGTACTTTTTTTCTTTGACACACTTTTAAACATGTTCCGATCATTAGTAGTTAAATTTGTTTAATATACGTAGCATTATTGTTAAAACTATAGAATGAATTCAATAGATCTAAGTAGCTCAATTTGTTGACACAATTTCTTCAATGCACAAAATAGTTTACTATCAATCTCAAATATCATACCTAATCAAATTTATGTGTCGCATAAGATGCAATTTATCCAATGATAATCGCTCATACCATTCTAAAACATCGAACACATTTGATACAAAATTTAGAACATCAATATTTTAACTTGCATAATATGTGATAATAATACATAATTAAAAAACGTTCAACCTTGTGTGATTTGCAGGTTATTGCACAAGGACGGGTTTTACCTAGTGCACACCGAAGATAGCGGTTACGAATTTCCACATTATTAAAAAGAAAAACACGTTGCGGCAAAATTTGAAACAGAGGCCGAGCCAAGCTTCTGGTGCGCACCGTCTGGACAAATTTTCTATTTCTTTTACTATATTGAGGTTGTATTATGTATTCTGTCCCCCACTTTTTAAATACACAAAATACAATTTCACATTTCCAAACTTATTCCCCAATGCATAAATGTATGCTTGTCCTTCTATTCTTAAAAGGGAAAAGGTGCAAATACTCCCCTCATGTTGGCAGCGTCGGACAAATATCTCCATGAACTTTGTTTAGGTGCAAATTCACCATTCCCTAAAGTTTTCGGATGCAATTACCCCCTCGCCGTGACGGAAACTACACTTTCGTTGGCAAAAAAAATATTTTTGATTCATTTTTATTCTTGTGGACCCTTACAATTTCAACGGTTATATACTACATAATTGGCGCTAAAAGCTCAAATAATGACGGACCACTTGGAGAATATGAGATCATCAATGTCAACAACAAATAGTTGGCTTGGATTGCAAATTATTAGAGAGATTCGCCTGAGTTTTGATAGTTGTGAGCTAGGGTTCGAAACAAATTTTATCTTAATTTGAGTTTTTAGCACCAATTAATTCTTGGAAATTGTAAGGGTCCACAAGAATAAAAATGAATCAAAAATATTTTTTTTGCCAACGAAAGTGTAGTTTCCATCACGGCGAGGGGGTAATTGCACCCGAAAACTTTAGGGAATGGTGAATTTGCACCTAAACAAAGTTCAGGGGAATATTTGACCGGCACTGCCAACATGAGGGGGGTATTTGCACATTTTCCCTTCTTAAAATCCTAGTTCGCCTTGATCTAAAACAAAAGGTATAGTGCTTCTACATTTCCTACTCTCAATATAATGAATCGATAGAGGGATGTTTGTGTAATTAATTAAAATATTAAATAATAAAAGGGAATAATATATTTTTTTTATATATAAGAGAATAATAATATTATTTAGAAGTGGGAGTTGATGACCAGCAACAAGTTGCAGTCTTGGGATTCTGTAAGCAGTGACGTGCAATTGACTTTGTCCATGTCTTTGCAATTAAATTAATTTCGATCTAAGCTTTTCTGTCTGTTGCTATCATATTCTCTTGTACTTTTCCAAGTGATTTCATGCTTATCATCTAATGATCTCATTATTCAACCAATTAATTCTTTTTCACAAACTACATCAAATCTTGTTTTCGAGAAATTTTACGCTATTTTCAATTCGTCAAGAAAATAGAAATTTGAATTCATAATAGACGCATGTCCTAAGTGTTTCTAAGATTAGCATATATAACCATCTAATCGTTGTATGTACTCCAATCGATTTATTTTTATTTCTTTTCAATATTTGTATACATGTGCGTGTATATATTGTCCACTGCAGAATTTATGTTGAAAATTACTCGGGCTAAAAAACTCTAACAAGCACATTATAACATGATAAAAGTGACTGTAAATAATCATCGATTTCAAGTAGTCCAAATAATTTTAATATGTGTCATTAATATTTTCTTTTGACTCGTCAGATATTTGATTATATTATATGGTGTACCTTGACCGTAGTAATAGTCGACATCTCATAATGCTTGCTTGTATGACTAGTATGGGCTGAATTGCAAGTAGTTTCATCCAAAAAAAAAAAAAGAACAAATTGCTTGCAAAATCACAAAATTGATACCATAGTGCGATTTTAGATCGAAATAGCTACTCCAATATGAGCGTGAAAAAGATACTCCCTCCGTCCCACTGATAATGTCCCCGATTTTTTGGGTATAATTATTAAGGAGTAAAGGTAAAAAGATAGTAAATGGTAGGTCTAACTACTTTTGATGAGTTAATTATTTCCATTTTTTGATAAAGGCATTATAAAATGGGACAGTCGAGAAATGAAAGAAAGACATTATCAGCGGGACGGATGGAGTACTATTATGTCAATGTCTTCTCGATCGAGATAACTTGTGCATATATATCTGGAGGTAAAAGAGGAATATGAAAGTGACAATAATTTGGTGGGATATCTAACTGCTCCAACTATGCATCCATGAAGGGAAGAATCAACATGAGGACTTGGTCTAAAGCAAGTTAAATGATAGTGGGCTTCTTGACCCCTAAAGATATATGAATTTTCTCTCTTCTTTCCCAAAAGAAAAGAAAGAGCAATTCAAGAATGCTTAATCATGTTATATTCTTTCATAGAATTTTTAACCATTTTGATTTTGACCATCCCACTACACTGATAATCTAGAAAACAACTCAAAGAATTGCTCCCAAAAAAATGCACCTCAAAGAATTGAAGCCTTCAAAGGGGGTCAATTTGCATAAAATCTGAAATAGTTTAGTACTAGGTTGATTGTGATTTTAGTTTAGGAAAAACTGATTTTGAGGTACGACAGGTTGCATATAATTTGAATTAATTTAGATAAAGATCATGGTTTATGAAAACGATTTTTAGAATTTTATAGAAATTAATTGATAGGGTTGTTGGACCAAATCCAATTACTCAATTAGTGGTGCTTTTAACTTTGAATAGCATAGTAAGGTCTCATGTTTATAACTTTGCATTTATTTGTCTATTATTATTATTATTATTATTATTATTATTTCTTTTTTTGAAAAGAATTTGATGACAGTTATAGTAGAGCATGTACTTCTGAAATACTATAGGTTATGAGTTAAGAAATAGTTTGATAGTTATTTACATGATATTTATATTTATTCATGATTAATTCATATTAGGATTTTTAGTGGGCCAGGAGCTAATGGCCCAATGGATTCAGCAGTGGGCTGACTTATGGTCATCGGCTGCATCTAAAAGAGCCGGAATAAAGATGGACCGAATCTTGTATGCAAGTTAGAGGATGTACAGATTTTTCTAGTTAGAAAAATACATTGAATAACCTAAATTATACTGTATTTGTTTATCCCGAAATGATCCATATCATCGAATTCACACAGAAATAACGTATATGATTGGGCTTCCATGTCTACGATTCTAAGCCATTCATTACGAAATTTGAAACGTAAAGTGAGGAAAACAAATACTCCCTTCGTTCCATTCATTTTGACCTGTTTCTTTACGACACGAGTATTAAGAAGAATGAAATAGAAAAAATAAAATGCTAATAAAGTATCTTTTTAGTCAATAAAGTGCTTTTTCTTTGACTTTGCATTCATGTAGAATTAATTAGGGCCCTAAGTATGCCTAACTTTGTTCAAAAAAAGAAACAAGTCAAGATGAGTGTGACGACCCAAAAATGAATATAGATCAAAAAGAATGGGACGGAGGGATACAAAATTGGCCTATATGGACCTATTTAAGATAACTTAGTAATCTGAAAAAAAAAAAAGAAAAGGATATTTGATTGGGTTGTATTGACCATTGAGTTTATGATTCAATGACATTGAACCACAATATCGATGCATTTGACGGCCCTAAAGAGATTAAATCAATAGCTTGCGATGGTTTTCGGGCCGGGTTATGTCGTATAAGGATCCGACTAAAGGTTTGACCCTTCTTAGTCGGTAGGGCTCCATTTAGATATTCGGGTATGTATAAATAGGAGCGGACACTACCCACTCGCTAATTCGCATCGCGTTTCGAGTTCGACACTTCGGTGGAAAAAAGAAAAATCCCAAAATCAGGTTGGCTCGGATTTCCCAATTCGTCGTCGAAACCCTAGGTTTATGCATGCTCATATCTAGTTGATTCATGCTGTTTATGATTTTACTTTATGGTTTACTTCATTTTATTTTCACGATTGCCAATCAAATGCTGTGTATTTTCTTATGAATATTTAGTAGATTCCTTTTCGCGCACCCTTATCCTCTCGCTTCAATCCTTCCGAATAAAGAGAAACTATACATTGAAGAAGATGAATTCGACTTAATTTCTTTTGATTTTGTTATAGATTAGTGTTTGCGTGTAATTTGTGACCGCGTGTCTGATTTAAGTATATTGCATCGAAGTAATGTGTATTCCTGTTTGTTATAGTTTTTGGAGCTTTAGCTAGTATTATTAGGAGGTTTTCTGTTTAACGTTGCTGATTTTCTATATTTGCTGCAGGATTCCAAACTTAGGGTTTCATTTTTTCAACTTTGAGGGAGATTGAGGATCAGAAAGATGGGTGATGATTCTGAGATTCAGAAGTTGAAAGAAGAGAGGCAAAAAATGGAGAAGGATCTTGCTTCACTGAATTCTCTAACCTTTGACACTGATCTCTATAGTTCGAACAAGTATGAAGGCTATGAACAATCTATAGCTGTGAATGAGGAGGAGGATACTATGGATCCAGCTGAGAATGAGGTTGCTCGAAAGATGGCATCGATTACTGCTCCTAAGCAGTTTTTTAAGGAGCCCCTGAGAGGTGGCGAAGAGGATGAGATGTCTGGGTTCAAGCAGCCAGGCAAAATTATCGATCGCGAAGATGATTATAGGAGGAGGAGGTTAAATAGGATTATATCTCCTGAGAGGAGTGATCCATTCCTGGACAAGACCCCTGGTCCTGAGGTGAGGAATTATGCTGATATCATGAGGGAAGAAGCACTGAAGCGTAAGGAAGCGGATGTGAAGAACGAGATAGCAAAAAGGAAAAAGGAACAGGAGGAGGGCAAGGAGAAGGAGAAGGAGAAAGAAGGGGAGAAGCCAAAGAAGAGGAATAGATGGGATATGTCCCAGGATGAGAATGCTGGTGGTACGAAGAAGGCTAAGGCAGCATCTGACTGGGATATGCCTGACTCAACTCCTGGAATTGGGAGGTGGGATGCAACACCTACGCCTGGGAGAATTGGGGATGCAACACCCTCGGTCTCTAGGAAAAATAGATGGGATGAGACTCCAACTCCTGGGCGCCTGAATGATTCAGAATCAACTCCTGCTGGAGGTGTTACACCTGGAGCAACACCTGCAGGAATGGCTTGGGATGCCACACCTAAGCTGGGAGGGCTAGCCACTCCTACCCCAAAACGGCAGAGATCGAGGTGGGATGAGACTCCAGCCACTATGGGTAGTGCCACACCCGGTGCAACACCTGCTGCAGCTTATACCCCTGGTGTCACTCCTTTTGGGGCTGTCGACATGGCTACTCCCACGCCAAATGCACTTATGCGAAGCGCAATGACTCCTGAACAGTATAATCTGTTAAGGTGGGAGAAGGACATTGAGGAAAGGAATAGGCCACTGACTGATGAGGAGCTGGATTCAATGTTCCCAGAAGATGGGTATAAGGTTTTGGATCCCCCTGCCTCCTATGTTCCTATTAGAACTCCTGCTCGGAAACTTCTTGCTACACCGACTCCAATGGGGACACCTCTTTATAACATTCCAGAAGAGAATCGAGGACAGCAATTTGATGTCCCTAAAGAGTTGCCTGGAGGTTTGCCATTTATGAAACCTGAGGATTATCAGTACTTTGGTTCGCTGTTAAATGAAGATAATGAAGAAGAACTATCTCCTGAGGAGCAGAAAGAACGAAAGATCATGAAACTCTTACTAAAAGTTAAAAATGGCACTCCTCCGCAGAGGAAGACTGCTCTGAGACAGCTTACAGATAAGGCAAGGGAATTTGGTGCTGGGCCTCTGTTCAACCGTATTCTGCCGCTGCTCATGCAGCCGACTTTGGAAGACCAAGAGAGACACTTGTTGGTAAAGGTTATTGATAGGGTGCTTTACAAGTTGGACGAACTGGTTCGTCCATATGTCCACAAAATTTTAGTGGTGATCGAGCCTTTGTTGATTGATGAGGATTACTATGCTCGTGTTGAAGGTAGAGAGATCATCTCAAATCTGAGCAAGGCAGCTGGGTTGGCCACTATGATCGCTGCAATGCGTCCAGATATTGATAACATCGATGAGTATGTTCGAAACACCACTGCAAGAGCTTTTAGTGTTGTTGCCTCTGCCCTTGGGATTCCGGCCTTATTGCCTTTCTTGAAAGCTGTCTGTCAGAGTAAGAAATCATGGCAAGCTCGGCACACTGGTATCAAGATTGTGCAGCAGATTGCTATTTTAATAGGGTGTGCAGTCCTTCCGCACTTGAGATCCCTTGTTGAGATTATTGAGCATGGGCTTAATGATGAAAATCAGAAAGTCAGAACAATTACAGCTCTGTCTCTGGCTGCTCTTGCTGAGGCTGCTGCCCCATATGGTATCGAAAGCTTTGACTCTGTGTTGAAACCTCTATGGAAGGGTATCCGATCTCATCGTGGGAAAGTACTCGCTGCCTTCCTTAAGGCCATTGGTTTCATCATACCACTTATGGATGCTATATATGCCAGCTACTATACAAAGGAAGTCATGGTTATTCTGATCCGTGAATTCCAGTCTCCAGATGAAGAAATGAAGAAGATTGTGCTGAAAGTGGTGAAGCAGTGTGTGAGTACTGAAGGTGTGGAGGCGGATTACATCAGAAATGATATTCTTCCCGAGTTCTTCCGTAATTTTTGGGTTCGTAGGATGGCCTTGGATAGAAGAAATTATAAGCAACTTGTTGAAACAACGGTGGAGATAGCTAACAAAGTTGGGGTTGCTGATATAGTTGGAAGAATTGTTGAAGACCTGAAAGATGAAAGTGAGCCTTATAGAAGGATGGTAATGGAGACAATTGAGAAAGTGGTTGCCAACTTGGGGGCATCTGACATTGATGCTCGCTTGGAAGAGCTATTAATCGATGGTATTCTTTATGCATTCCAAGAGCAGACTAGTGACGATGCGAACGTTATGCTTAATGGTTTTGGTGCTGTTGTGAACTCCCTTGGCCAGAGAGTGAAGCCATATCTTCCCCAGATATGTGGTACCATAAAATGGCGGCTCAACAATAAGAGTGCCAAAGTGAGACAACAAGCAGCAGATCTCATATCTAGGATTGCTGTGGTTATGAAACAGTGTGGAGAAGAACAACTGATGGGCCATCTTGGGGTTGTGTTGTACGAGTATCTGGGGGAGGAATATCCAGAAGTTTTGGGGTCAATCTTGGGTGCTCTCAAGGCTATTGTCAATGTTATTGGTATGACTAAGATGACTCCACCTATCAAGGATTTGCTCCCTCGGCTGACTCCCATATTGAAAAATCGCCACGAGAAAGTCCAAGAGAACTGTATCGATCTCGTTGGAAGAATTGCTGATCGTGGAGCTGAATTTGTTCCTGCAAGGGAGTGGATGAGGATATGCTTTGAGCTTTTGGAGATGCTCAAAGCACACAAGAAGGGTATCCGTAGAGCAACTGTGAACACTTTCGGTTACATAGCTAAGGCAATCGGGCCACAAGATGTTCTCGCAACATTGTTGAACAACCTCAAGGTTCAAGAACGTCAGAACCGTGTCTGTACAACTGTGGCCATAGCTATTGTTGCAGAAACATGCTCACCATTCACGGTCCTCCCCGCTTTGATGAACGAATACCGTGTCCCTGAGCTCAACGTGCAGAATGGTGTTCTGAAGTCGCTTTCTTTCCTGTTCGAATATATTGGTGAAATGGGAAAAGACTACATATATGCAGTGACTCCATTGCTAGAGGATGCGCTCATGGACAGGGATTTGGTTCATCGGCAAACTGCAGCTTCAGCTGTCAAGCACATGGCTCTTGGAGTTGCAGGTCTGGGATGTGAGGATGCTTTGGTCCACCTCATGAATTATGTCTGGCCGAACATTTTCGAGACGTCGCCGCACGTTATCAATGCTGTCATGGAAGCTATTGAAGGTATGAGGGTGGCATTGGGTGCGGCCGTTGTACTGAACTACTGTCTTCAAGGGCTGTTCCATCCAGCAAGAAAGGTTAGAGAAGTGTACTGGAAAATCTATAATTCTCTCTACATTGGTGCCCAGGATGCTCTTGTTGCTTCTTACCCAGTACTCGAGGATGAAGAGAGTAATGTTTTCTCTAGGCCTGAATTGCATATGTTTGTCTGATTTGAAATTTAATTTGATGTAGTAGTGTCTTTCTATTTAGATGACATAATTTTACCAAGATTGCTACTTGTCTTATGTTTTTGCTACTTGTACTTGAATGCAGCCAGCTTATGAGGGCTTTTACCTTTTGGTTATGGTTTTTTATTTTAATAGGCCGTTTGTAACTCTTATTCCACTACTTTGCTTCTATGATTCAAATATTCGCAATTTGTGTCGGTTAGAAAGATTGCAGCTACGAGGCAACATAGTAATATTATGGTTATATTTGGAATTTCATTGATAAAAATAACATCTTCATTTGACACAATGATTGTTGCGAGAGGAACTCTGCAAGATTGGAATAACAAAATCACAGTCTTTGGCAGGTCTTCCGTTTTCATCGTCAGGAACGACTTGTTCATCTTCTCTCTCTTCCTCTTTCTCTCTCAACTCCCTAGTGTTACGACAACCCAACAGCATAAGCTCCAACATTTTCCTCCGAACATCATAAACTGCATTTGCTTCGACCAAACAATCTCCCTTGTAAGCTTCTCTTAGAAACACAATCTGAATCTTGCCTCGTGTAGCTACGTAGAATATCCCAGGATGCTTCAAAAGAAGCTCGCGCATATTAACCACAATCCCAAGATCCTTTCTAAAATGCGCCAACCTCTCGACCTCCATCATCTTCTCCTCCGTCAAGCTCAGGAGCTCGTGGATGATTCCGACAGCACGTTTCTCATACCTCTCGACTCCTCCACACGTGCGAATTCGAACTCGGGCCCTTTCTATTCTCTCGTATGGCTTCACATAGGAAAGCCTCTGCCAGTTCTTGAGCTTCTCCTTAAACCCTGAAACTATCTTAAACCCTGTTGGGAAATCACTGGGAAATGCATATTTTGTCTCGAATTCGCTCAGCCATTTCTCTCTGTACTCTCTCTCTCTCCATTTCTCAACCTCTGCTGTGAAACTTACTGTCCCTTCTCTCTCATCCCAATCAACCAACTCCACTATCTCCAAATCCACCATTCTGAAAATCTCACTATGCTTTCTAATTATCAAATCCCTAAAATTTTCTGGCAATCCTAATTCCCTTCTCATCAATCTGATCGCATGAATGTGAATTCTCCCATTCTCGGACATGGATAACATCCTTCTTAATTTAATCACGTTCGCATTTTCCATATTAATCAAGATGTCATCTTCAAGCTTCAACAATTCCAAAAATTTCGAAGTAAATGTGCAGCACGCATTCCTTCTCACCGGGTGCGTGAATACCTCGAAAACGTGTGGGTAATTCCGCAGGAAGTCGCCGGCGGTGAGGGTGTCGACGCCGGCGTGCGGGGCCCACCGGGAGAGGAGGTTAACGGAGACGAAGGGGCCGCGTTTCTTGGCGGAGACGAGGTTGTAGAGGCTGAGGATGAGGGAGAGGCGGTGGTGGTGGAAGGCGAGGCGGTCGAGTTTCGGGTCGAGGGTTCGGGTCTCTATACGGGTCTGGGCTGTGTTAGCGGGTTTCTTGAAGCGGATTTGGATTGCGGCGGTGAACGGCCCGCCGGTGAATGGAGAATGCGATGCGGCGGCGATTTTGTTTAAGATTCTCATGTCGCCGGAGTAGACACTTCAGATGTAGGACCCTTATTATGTGTTCAACTTTCCTTAAACAAGGTTTTTTGTCAATTTTGCTAATTATGTTTTAGAAACTTGGGCTGCAAATCAACCAAATCAGGTCCAACATGAGTTTTATGATTTCAATTTATTTGAATGGTTTTGTTGATTGTAAATTGATGCTTAAACATAATGGAATTCATATCTAAAAAGAATTGAATTCAGTTTTTTTAGTGTAAGTAATAAGTAATTTTGATATTTTAGTTCGCAGATAGCTCTTTAAATATCACAAATTTGAATGTTTTATAATTGCAATCTCATTTGAATTTGAACAATATTAGTATTTATTTATTTATTTTTATTATTAAATTTTTTTTTTGTATAGAACGCCAAACAGTTACAGTTAATTTATAGAGGAGCAATTAGCTTTTATTTTTCCTCTCTTCCAGAGGTAATGAAAACAAAAATAGGAGTACAAAAAACATTCACAGTTCATTTAATTTAAATTAAAAAAAAATATGAAATCACTTACTCTAGACGTTCGCAATCACCCGCATAATTTATTGTGGTTGCTTAATATGATTTCCAACAAGGTTAAAATGTTTACTAAAAAAAAAAGGGTTAAAATGCCAAAGTTTTTTTATTTTTTGGGAAAATAGTTTAATTAGTTGGAAAAGGAAGATATTTATTAGTACTAGATAGATGGTACGTGCATTGCACATAAAAGTTATGAATTTAAATAATATATATGTATTATGATAAGGATCAAATAGAAGGGAAATTTAAAGTAAGAAATATGAATAAATGTGGGTCGTTGATCTTTGTATGACCTATAGTATATCATATTATATATTAAATATATCTTAAGGGCTCGTTTGCTACGAAGTATGGGATAAGGCTTGATATGATTAGCTAGGATATCTTAATACGTATAAAGAATTAATATTGTGTTTGGTATGATGTATTAAATTCTCTGCAAAACATATTAATTATGGTAAAATGGTGAAATTATAGTAATTTATTCTTATATTTAGTTGCAGTATTATTTATACCACCTCATAGGTGGTATTAGATAATAACAACAATAGGTATAATTCAACATGCCCGAATTTTATAAAGGGCCTCATACTTTGTACCAAACAAGATATTAGGGTGTATAATATAAAATCACCCATAGCAAACATAGCAAACAAGCCCTAAAAATATTAAGGATAGTGTTATTTGGACACACTCTGGCCAGCCACACAGTCTAAGAAAGGTAATGTAGGTTTTGAAAAAGAAAATATACCATAATTGGAGAATTATAAACCCTAAGGAGAAATTATTTACATTTTTATAGTTAACTTTCCTTTTCCTTATGCGTGCTTTATTGATTAAAGATATATTAATTATCTATTTAACCTTATTTGTTGTGGAATTTTAGGATATATAATATTTATTCCGTCCACGAAAAAATTGCCACAATTTTCTTTTCGGTCCGTCCACAAAAGAATTGTCACGTCCATCTATAGTTATAGACCACACACAATTCACTTATTTAACAACCTCTCATACTCATACCTCATTATTTACAAAAATTGTCATTGTTGGACCCACCATATTAATTTAAAATCATTAAAACTGAGATCCTTATTCCACTAACAATACATTTACTCAATCTAATGCATTAAAGTGAGATCCATATTCTACTCACAATACATTCAACTCAAACTTATTAAAATTCGTACGGTCAAAATGTAATATATATTTAGAACAATATAATTTTTTTATATGAATATTTAAATTGAAATATATATTTAGAAAGCTCGTTTATGCGGGTTAAACTTGAATAGGATTGTTAATAATTGAATTAAGTTTGAAGTTGATGGTACTCGTCTTAATTCGATTTGATTAAAAAAAATTATACTAATCAGTATAATAGTAATATACTCCCGTAAAATAAATTAATTCATTAAAAGATTTTTAAGTTAAGATTTTTAAGATAGTTGAAAATATTATTGACGAATAAAAATTTAAAAGTATAAAAAATTACATAGATAAATTACATAGTGATAATAGATTAGCTACAAAAACATATTATTATGTTGAATGCTTTTCTATTTTTAACTACAAAGAGTAAATTAGAAAAAGTCAATGCGATCAGTACAATTAAAGTTTAAACAATAAATTATAAGTGTTCCTTTATAAAAAAGAAATCATTTATAAATAACAAATTAATGAAACACATAGTGTTTATATGGGAGAGGATCATATAGAAACTCATCTTTATATGAGTCCGTAAGAACTATCATTTTTATGAGATAAGTTAATGCACAAATTCATGTTAAGAGCATCTCCAAGAGAGCTCTATATTAGCTCTCATCTTTATTTTAAAGGCTCTTTTCTCTCCAACAATACTCTATTCATTTATTCTATGATAGAGAAATGAATAGTATCTCTCTACTAGTAAAGAAACACTATTCATTTCTCTATAATTTTCTTTTTGTTTTTCCATTTCTTTTAATTACATTTCGTTATAGTAGTACTTCATTAAACATATGACATTTAATTATATTTTAGATATTAAATTATACTATATAGTATATTAAAAATATTTGGCATATAAAATTACTAGATTCCAACAACATAAATATTGGGTTATATAGAAATATTGAAATTTTTAATTTTAAATAACTAAAAATATTATTTTAATTTTATTTGATTTTGTGCATTTATTTTTTATTAATTTATACCTTATCATTAATATAAGATTAATATAGTGTGTAAAATTAAAGAAACAATATGATTTTTTTGAAATAGAGTAGGAAGTAGAGTAATTGTTATAGATGGTGTGTGTTCTTTTCTCAATAATAGAGAAAAAAATTCTCTATTATAGAGAAACTCTTGGAGATGCTCTAATGATTGAACCGTTAATTTTTTTTATGTATTGTTGATATTTAATTTGTACATTATATCATTGTAGGTTGTTCATTAAAAATATATTAAATATTTGTGCATTAAGTTATCGCAATTTGTCATTTTCCATATTTGTGCATTAAAGTATTACATTTTGTGCATTTTCAAAGTGATAAAAATGCATGGTTACGAACTCATACAAGGATGAATTCCTATCAGATTCATACCCATGTCTATATATATTGATATTGATTAATATTTACCATATATAAGGTAAATATAATTGCTAATGAATTATTATATTTTTTATAATATAATATATTATATTACACTATTACTTATATAATGTAAATCCAAATTTTGTTAAAAAAATACGCTTTTTATATAGGTATAAATTACCCCTATCTTTCTACATAGTAACTCGTATAAAAAACATTTTACAATCCCTTTTTATTTTTCGATTATTCAAAAATAGCAAAAACAATATATAGTGAGAGCAGAGGCTTATCCATACTTCGGAAAACATTGGAGCAATGGCTCTCCTCTTCACTTCTCCTCTCTCCTCGCTTTCTCTCACTTCATCCTCAACTTCCAGAATCTCTGCTAACCCTTGTAAGTATGAACAATATTCATTATGCGCCTATATTAGGATGTAGTTGAGTAGGGTTGGAAGAATTTGTCAGTTCTTTTCTCCATCTGTATGTGCGAGAAATTATCCCATTAATTTGCATATAATTGCAGTTGCTTTTAGCTTGTAACTGTTTTGTTACAGATTTCTGTGGCATCTTTTTGTTGTTGATTCAGTAGACGGACGAAAGATTGAATTTTTCTTTTGGGTGCGCGTGGCATTTGATCTGGGTATTGGGGGAAGATGAAATTTGTTAGCTCGATTATCTCTTAAATTTTTATAATTAACTTATTTTTTACTAGATATTAACTTTCTGCTGTGAAAATCTTGGTATTAGACTTGCTGAATAAATTTCTACTGTTTAGATTTTTGCTTATAGGTTCGTCTTTGAGGTATTTTCACAAGCATGTGGTCTGCATTTTGCTTATGGATATGCACTTCTTGATTGTTCTATTGCTTATCTTATAAAGGCATCAGAATCATTGAAAGTTTTCTTTTTTACACCTCAGTACCTCATTAGTTTAATTTATTACTTGTGGTATCAAGAATTGTGGCTGTGACAGTTTGTAATACGAGGCATCCATTAATGGAGTTGTGAATATTTCTTAATTATACTGCAAATGTTTTATTATAAGGTTTCAGGTTGTCCCAGAATGTCATTGCTCTGCATCAAAGATCCTTCGTGGGAGGCCGAATTCAAGTACCCTTTGTTCTCAACAATGGAGGTGCATTGATCGTTAAGGCAACTTCTGGTGTCGATGGAACAGAATCCAGTACTCCGGAGTCTCCTACACCTGCTGCAGATACCAAAGAGAAAAGCACGCCCGTTGAGAGCCTCCCTTTGCAGTCCAAGATTCAGGAATTGGAGCAGCAGAGGCTCAAGATGAAACTGGCCAAGAAAATCAGACTGAGGAGGAAGAGGCTCGTGAGGAAGCGCCACTTGAGGAAGAAGGGACGATGGCCTCCTTCAAAGATGAGGAAGAACAAGAATGTTTGAACATTATCTCTAGAATTTTGCAGGTGCCTTCAAAGTTGAAGAAGAACAAGAATGTTTGAATATTATTTCTAGAGAAATTTTGCAGGTGTACTGCTGACTCGTTTCCTTGCTGTTTATTTCAGTTTCATTATTGTCACATTAGAATTCATTCTTGTTCAATGTATATGTGACCTATAACAGTTATCATCTTCATATTATCAGAAGTTGGTTTTGGATGAAATATGAATTTGTTTGCCTCCACCATGAATTAAGCTTTTTTCCTTTTTATCTTTTTTTTGTGGTGGATAAAGCTCTAGGAATCAACATCTAGAGGTTAAATTTAGACAAATCATACATATAGTCTAGATTCTCTAGAATCCAAGATTTGCATTTCTTGATTCTGTGTTGTCAACTTTTGGCTAAAATTTTCATCATATCATCAATGCATATTTATGATAGGGAAAATTACACTTCAACAACTAAGCTAATGATTTTTTTCACAATTGCGTTCCATTAAAAAAAATATCAATTAAGTATCCGAACTATTGAACTTTTCACGATTATATCATAGATCTCAATATTTGGCAACTAAAAACATACTTGTCGCGTCAGAAGCTAGTCTTGATATCAACAAAAAGATTTGAAAATGAGGTGATATCAAAACGACATCTTAGGATGCTGAAAAGTTAACAAAAATAGTAAAATATAAAATCTATACAGCCTCAAGATGAAATCATCATTGTCGATATCAAAATGGCGTTGTTTTGATGCCAATTTATGTTTAAATCTTTTTGTTAAAATCCAACTCAACTTCCATCGTGCCATGTGTATCTTTTGTCGTCGAAAATGTTGAATGCAATATAGGACACAATTTGGAGAAATTCGATGGTTTAGGTATTTAATTGTTTATCTTCTTTAGATTGGGATGTGATTGTAAAAAAGGTCAATAGTTTAGATATTAAGGTGTAATTTTTTCATTATGATAAGTGAACAATATTGGAATTGACTAAAACCACTAACCCTATATAATGGAGCACAATCACAAAATTGTGTTAGGAGAAATGTCACACTTACTTCCATAATCCTATATGGTGGAGCCCTTTAACTTGAATTTATCAGTTGCAAAGCACTCCAAATTTAGTTTGGCTAAACCTTAAATAGAGCAAGAAGTTGCTTGTCAACTTCTACTATCATAATAACTAATGGCCAAAAAGCCCATCAAATGTGGATTTTCTTACAACTAACAAAAGACAATAGAGAAACTGCTCTACATTAAACTCTTCACAGGATTCACCTTTTCCCACTGTACAGTATCTAGTAAGAAGTTTTTCCCCTCATATTTTTTGTGATCCTGTAAAAGTTACGCGATATATCAGTAATAAGTATCGGTCGGGGCTGGTTAAACCAACGTATCGCCTCTGAGAATGTTAAACTTGCAGAGAGGACAGGTGGCATTGATACGGAGCCATTTAGTAATGCATTTGTGGTGGAAATGGTGGTTGCAGGGAAGGGTGCACAGCTCTGCTCCATCTACATACTTGAAAAGGCATATGCAGCATTCCTGCATGGTAAAAGTATTCACATGGCACGTTCGATCATATCAACTTTATAGAATCGTGCATAACTTAAGAGCGATGAAAATATGATTAATAATATATTGCATTTTGACCAGCATTGACACTATATGAAGTTAAAATCATGAAACGAACTCACATTGTTAAGCAAAAGGGAAAATGATTAATGGTAGTTAGATGAGAAGATTAGCAGACCCTAATATTGTGATTAAATTAATAACCATCTTATCTTACTCCTGCACTTCGGATGAAACTCAGATAGATTCTTCGACTTTCTTTGAACTAAACTACGTGAAAACGGATGACTGAAGAATCAAAGTGATGATGCACAGATTTTAATTGAAGGTTTAAAAGTTGCTTTTACCAATTCTAATTGAAGGATTAACACATTGATCATAGTTAGCAGGAATGTAACTTTATTCACTAGTATATCTATCACACAAATTCGAGGGACAAAAGGTTGGAATGCAACTTTATTCACTTCCTCCTCACACGAGGCACACAACTAAATCAAGCTGTTGAACGAGGCACACAACTTGCACAGCCAGGGATAAGAGATAATAGATACTTACAGAATCCTCTGGATGAAGAACAAGCTCAGCCATGGAGATGCTATTGCCTTCAAGTGAAGTTAAATCAACTTCTTGTTTCTTCTCATTTTGAAATGCCCGATATAAATACTTGGGAAGAGACCTTATATCATTTTCAGAGGCTCCATCTCCGATAGTCATTGCATAGGCAACTGTGGCTAAGATAGGAAAACAACAGAACAGCAGAAGGAAAATAATGCACGCCATCGCAATGCAGAAGATCATAAAAAACACGTCGAAGGCTAGAAAAACCACTGACAACCTGCAGTTTAGAGATTCCCACTTCAGGGCTTTGGTATCTATACTTCTTAAATATACAAAACTGGTATAAACATAATATTTTTCTGCATCAAAGTGTAAGAAATTTAGCATACCAGTAAAGACGAGGAGAATCTTGCAGAAGTGGCTGGCCTCCGATAACTATCCAATAAAATCCAAAAACCCACCAGACGGATGATACAATAGTATTAACCGACTCCAACTTCTTGATGACACTGAAAATGAGAAGGAAAGAGGGAAAAAAAAAAGAAAATTAAAGAATAATTTGCAGTTGTTCAAATTGAGTTTCCAATCTGCTAACATGTCAAGAACGAGAAACTTATGAGTTAACTGGAAACAATGTCATCTTTTGCGGCCTCATCAAGCTCTTAAACGAGAAGCTAATGCAGAGCAAACACAAGAATAATCACCAACATAAATTGCAACTATATGCCACTAATCATCAACCAATCATGTCTTCTTCATGCAAGCTTTGCTTCAAATACTCCTCTCTTAACTTCCAATATATCACATTACATACTATTACGTCACATTGCAAACACTCATATCCTTTTTTGCTTTCTCAGGTTGGAAGGAATCTTCATTACCATCAACATATATTGATTGCCTCATTTAATAATACCATTCACATGCATAAGTACAATACTAGGTTTTGAGAGATTCGACAGCAGCATCTTTGGCCACATGACTGCGTTGAGAAAATTTGGGTCAAACTTGCATAAAGCCATGAGCACTAACTGCTGAGGGTCCATAAGTTGAGGTGAGGCCATCAAAATGTTTCTAATAAGCACTGTTTAAAAATCAGTATAAAAATCAGACGAGCTTCTTACATAGAACAGGGGTTTAAATCCCTAGATTCTAGTTCTACTTCTATAATTGGACATATTTACATTGATGAAAACTATTATTGCTTCAAGACTTCAAATCTTAGAGGAAAGTAATCTAATTAAAATACTGAATATATCCATAAAATGCAGCAAAGAATACTCAAATTCAACCTCATACCCAGTCCACCAAAATCCCTCTCAAAACAAATAGATAGATAGCAATCGTATTAGATATAAATATTGGAATAAATCCAATAATTCAACAGATAGAGCTAAACTTAACATACTATATAACAAAGTCAACACCAACACTGCAATTCCCCTAATCTATCATTTTCTGCCTTGTAACATGGATAGCATCATTAAACAATAATCATAAACCAATAAGCAGAACAAAACCCCCAAAACAAAACACAAAATAAAACCAAAACCACAATCAATCTATCCCAAATTCATATCTCCAAAAAAACCATGAACACATCAATCCAAGATAAAAACAAAAAATTACCTATTGTGACAGAAAGTAGAACACAAAAACCCCCTGGGAAAACAGCACTCTTCCCCCCCTCCGCCGCCGCCGCCGCCAAGATCATCATCAAGACTCCGCCTTTGGTACTCATCCCACACAAACCCCACATGCAGAAGACACTGCAAAGCGTAGCCACAAACCCACAACCTTAAAGGAGTTGAAGGCCGCTCTCGGACAGTGACCAGCAGCACAAACACAGACACCACAACAAATGCCAAGTTCCATATCATGTCAAGAAACAAAAAGGGTCTCGAGTAGCCACAGTCTCTAGTCAGTGGAGCAATAGAATCATCATTTTCATCATCATCATCATCATCAACACCGTCGTCATTACTGCAAATTGCGGGTTCTACATCAATCAAGACTCTATTTTGGTCGGAGTTGGTGGATGTTCTGGTAAAAGGACGTGAAAAGGAGGTGCCTATGGAGGTTCTGGTGAACCCCACATCGTTGCCACCGAGTAAAAGCCGAGGAAATTCTCGGTTCATCACTCAAGTGAGATAAAGAGTTACAGAAAGGGAGGGAGAGGGAGAGGGAGAGGGAGAGGGGGAGAGAGAGAGAGAGAGAGAGATGTTAACGGCAGGGGGCGCGGGGGTCTGAGCTAGGGAGTGGGGGGTGGAGACTGGTGGAGGAACTTGTTGGGAAGGGGAAGATGAAAATTGAAAATGGTTTTGTGTAGTTTGGTGGTGGGGGCCACTAGGGGGTGAGGGCGGGGGGCAGGTAAGCTTAGTCATACGACACAAATGGTTTTGACTAAAAAGACAAGTAGACAACCTAAATCCTCGTACAAATGCAGTTCTGCAAGAAAATTGAAAAAATTGAATTGAAGGGAAAAATCAAAAGCCTATTTTCTTTGATTTTGTCCCTTATTTTGCACCATTTTCCTGAATTCGGGATCCTTTCATTAATTTGGTATATGCTTTTTGTATAAATTTTTAATGAGGAATCATAATTGTGTGATATGAAGATAGATTTGAACGTGGGTGGGATTTGGCATTTGAAAATGACACTATACTGAAAATGTGACGAATTAGTGAAATTAGTTAAAAAGCAAAAACTTTCTACCACAAGAAAACAATGGAAGAAAAAGGGAATGAGATGCCTTCACAAGGTTAAAGTTGTAAAATCCACCACTACCTAATTCTATGGCGTTGTCCACAATGTTAATTTTTTATCCCTTTTAAAAAAGTATTCTACTTTGTTTTTGAATTATTAAGCCATTTATTTATGGGAAAAAAATGAGATAATAGCACTTTTAAGATTAAAAATACTAATAATAGCACCAATTTTTAAAAAATATAAATAATAGCACTTCTGGACATATTTACCCCTCCTTCTTTTTTCTATTTAAGAATTCACAAATTTTAATTAGTGAATTCACGAATTCTAATTTGTGAATTCACAAATTTAAATTTGTGATTTCACTCATCAGATCAAGTACATCTTCTTCAAATTTGAAATATTAATTCGTGAATTCACGAGTTTTAATTTGTGAATTCACGAATTCTAATATTGGATTTCACGCATCAGAAAGGAGGTCGTCGGACGGGAGACGTTGCCGGAAAATTGCCGCCGGAAATAAGGAGGGAGGTGCACCGCCGTCACTTTGAGACACATAAATAAGTTAGATTTTTTATTCTTCAAAATTAGAGAATTAGGCACAAATTGAATCATGTGAAAAAAATATTTTTGGTCATGATGGATAAAAATGTACAGAAGTGCTATTATTTATGTTTTTTAAAAACTGGTGCTATAATTAGTATTTTTTTCCCTCAAAGTGCTATAATTCTACATTATCTCTTTATTTATTGCAAGTCATTGGGAAATATCTATGTTTAGAATGGCTCCCTCATAATTGCAGATATTTTTATTGGACATTTTTGATGGAGTGCTGAAAATAAGAATATGTTTACAAAATTTGAATTACTAATAGAAAATTAGTCTAGCAAGCATATTGTACTTGCTTTGTCCTTAAAAAGGGAAGAGAGTTCGTAGATTTCGGGCCAAATAAATGATTACATTAAATTATTACTCCCTCTGTCCCATTATTCTTGTCTTGTATTCCCTTTTGGACTGTCCCGTTATTCTTGTCCTGTTTCCATAAAAGGAAATATACTTCTCTCACAAAAAGTTATGGGCTCCACCACTTTCTATCTTTTTACCCTTTAAACACCCTTCTCCTTAATACCCGTGCCCAAAAGAAACGAGACAACAATAATGGGACGGAGGGAGTACTATTTATTGAAGGATTATGTGCCAAATTAAGTTGGTACGATTTGAATGACTTTGACCCAATTTAAGACCCAATTATTTATCGAGTTCCGTTTTGGTTGGGCCAATCGCATGCCTACTCCATAGATAGCTATAGAGTCTTTAGATTACATTAATTTACATAACCTCTTATATTTAAGGATTAGTGGCCTTAGACAACATAATTTACACACTACCGTAAAAAACTCCTTAAATTAGTATTTGATAAATTAATAATTTCTCTAAGATAATAATTTTTTCCGATCCTGACTGTATTACCGTCTCTTAAATTAACACTCGATAAATTAATAGTCTCTCTTAAATAATAATTTCCTCCGGTCCCAACTGTATTAATTTATAAAGGCTCTACTGTATATCAATTATAATACTCGTTCAGTCCCCGAATAAATACCGGTAAAACTCATATACCAAGAAACTAGGTAAATATATTATTTTACATATAATTATTGCATGAAAAATTGAACATGTAAATAATTTGTATCGAGGGTAAAATAAGAAGTTACATAGTATAATTGTCATGTTCGCTGAATTACAATAAATATTTTTTTGGAATTTGCATGGAAGGGGAAGAGAATGGGAGAACAAACAAATATTGCATTAATGGATTATTAATGTAATGAGAGAGAAATTGCTTAGATATATGAAAAAAATTTAAAATATCAAGTAAATAAAAACAAGATGAAAAGGCTAAAAAATTAAGTATTTGAAAACAGAGGGAGTATATTTTTTTTATAATTGGAATCGTGAGTTAAATTTTAGGTAAAATGAATCCAAAGAAACCAACATACGTTTTAGTGTGAGGAACTTAGTCCAAACAATATCGTTCTAGATACATAGGATCTATTTTACTCGAAATTCGATAATATATTAAAACCTGCAAGAATTTGAGAGTTTTGTATTGTAGTAGCTACAATTTGAAGATTATGTTATAACTGCAATACCCAATAAAGTTTGTATTCTTTTTAAGGCGAAGGCACATATACTTAACATGCGTTTCATCATATTGACTAAAATTTCTTTCAGAAAAATCACATTGACTAAAATATATGCATAAAATGTTCATAACTAAATGTATAAGAACAAACACATTTACTATTAAGTGTAACACTTGATCGGTAGGGGTAGGCCGAATTTGACGATAAAATTTCATTTTCTCTAAGAAAATTATTTTTGTTTAAAAGATTTAATCAAAAGGCTTTAATAGTGTGAAGATTAACAAACTAACCCTCGTATTCATATTTAATCATAGAATTTAGTAATATATGTTCAAATCGCCAGTAAACTTGTACTATGAAGAATTGATATGTTTATCCTGAATAAAACTACAAATGAAAATGGCTTAAAGAAAATGAGATATCAACACTATTATCTTATTTAAAATTTCATATTATTACCACTTTAATTTATTAATTTATAACATCCAGACAGGATCATTCCCTCAGTACGAGGATACATCAACAGAATCAGATTCCACAGTTCTGATTACATTGGAGTTTATTAACAAGTCAATTGATGTCAAAGAATGTGGAGAAACCACCACATCCATTTCCTCGCCTACTTCGTCCAGCTGACCCTTGACCGGCACCACCTGTAGACGAGGATAACGAGAATAGAAGATGAAACACAAATAAGTTTAATCATAATGACGCAATGCAGAAAGATAAAAACCGAGTCGTTCACGAACAGCGCCTGGTGTTCACTTTGATTGATAGCTTCGATAGATAAATATATAGACCGATTCACCACATACTTTGATGGATCAAACAATTTTGAGCATGTTTGATCATATAATCCTTCAAGTACTCAATCATATGTATTGTACAGTTCGAGTACCTTATTTGGAGCTTGGAAAGAGTTCTCGTCCTTCACATTGCCAGATGTCAGCACGGTCTTCGACGAAGTAGATGACTGTAAGGAGTTCACCTCCAACCCATCAATTGAAATCTGAAGTGTCACATTGTTGCTTCCAAAATTCACCACCTATAAGATGTATGTTTGAAGCAAAATCATTATCATGATAGAATATGAATGGTCTTAGAAACTTCTTAGGATCAATGATCATCATCCATAAACTTCTTAGGATCAATTAAAAAATATATTAAATTAAAGCTAAAATATCTGTAGTATGTGTAGATATTCTTGAAATTTTGCATTAAGGAACTTTAGAATTCTAACTAAGAAAATTCAAGAAGCTAAGGCTTTTAGCAGTTGGGAAATTTAACAACACACCTTTATTCTCAGGTGTTTCCTGTTGTTTGCATCTTTCCAAGTGATGGCGGAAGCAATAAGAGAGTTTGAAGGGTTAGATCGAATGGAAGAATCGAGGAGAGTCGCCCCGTTCGACTCCCGGAAGAAATGTTGCATCCAGTAACTAGGAGTTCCATAGGAATGGGAGGAGTCGAATACAATTGCATCAGGGCTCCACCTATAGCAAAGAGCAGGTCGCCGTAAGATACTTGAAGATTCTTAAATGAGACGAAGAAATTAGAACAAGAGAGCTAAACATACGTCCTGTCATTGGTATTCACGAATAGTGGAGCATAACTTGCCATCTCGACAACATCACTGTAGAGGGCGAGGAAAGAGAAGTGTTCGTCAAATTTATCAACGATGAAGCAAAAGAATCACACATTCAACATAAACGCAAAGAAGCATGACATGACTCGAGAAAAAACTAAAACAATGAAATCTGAAAAATACCAGTTCTTTTCAAGCCCGATAAGAAACCCGGCTTCAGCAATTGCTGCTAAAAGACTACCCTTGCCAGCATCATCTCCAGTGACAGCATACTCGCTCACAAATGCCTGGACCGTCGATCACATTATCTAAGCATTAGTGGGCACCTAACTTCTGACACTGTAAATTGAAATATGTCGAAAGCAAACCTTTGGACCACTCCGTGGTGCTTTATCAAACTTTTGAGCTGTTCCAAAGACATTACTTGCGCTGCTATATATCTGTCAGCATGGAAATACAGGACAAGTTATAGATACAACCGTATGACACAACGGGTAAGTAGTAAGTGCACGTAAGACAAATTCTTACATGATAATCATAAAAATCAGCTGGATGGTCCAATGGCTGGGAAGAACCATCACAATTTGATATTATTTTGATGTCGGGATAAGCATGCTTTATTGCATTATAGAACCTGAGGTAGTTTCCTGCATCATCACAAAATCAAGGAAAATCAAGACATGCTCGTTCAATGACAATCTCAGATGCTCCTAGATTTCAGGAACCAAATTTCGACGCACGCAGCCTCCAAAACCAATTCCATGCCATATTCTTGCAGAACTGTTTTCCCAAATGATGGGAGATTTTTATTTTTATTTTTCATTTTTTTTTTCTTTTTGGGTTTCCATGTAGGATGTACCAAGACGAACATTTAATTAATGGAAGCTACTTTTAAATTATTTTGAAAGGCAACTATCTCTCATGAGATATATATACCAGGATGAAGTTTCTAATTTGGCTTTATAAAGTATTCTCTCTACGAGACAGTGTAGCTATCAGATGGAGGCCCAGCCCATTATAATTCTGCAAACTGCAGTGGGGCTTGCACAGTTAATTAAAACTTAACATCCAAAATTATCAAAACCATCACTACCAGAATCATGGACCAGGTATATAATTGGCATGCCACTACAACATTATCAAACTAACGAGCGAGGCACTTTCCTCTTTAATAACTTGAAACTCTTATCACCATAAATTACCTTAAAAGACTTAATTTAACAGATTCGAAGACTAATCGATCTATATATTCTCGAATTCTATTTTTGGTTTATTACTTTATGCCTGTTCATTTACTCCATTGAAGGACAGATAGATAATGGGAGAATCAGCTTGAAAAATATTTTTACCCAGGTAATATTTCTTTCCACAATCCTCATTCCCCACTGCAACATATTTCAGGTCAAAGGGTTCTGGATGCCCCAGTGCTGCTCGAACAGAACCCCATTTTGAATGAGCATCACCTCTTGCAAACTCAAGTCCGTCCAATATTTCCTGCAATCAGTGTAACGAGCACATTTAACAGTGAAACACACTAAAGCAGAACCTCAAACCTAAGAAGCAGTCACCTTGTAAGGCATAAAGGTTTCTAAAAATCCTAATGTTTATATATATATAGGAAGCAGGCAATTGCAGATACAATGTCCATGTAATCATCCAAAAGTAAAGATAGGAAGACTTGGAATCAGCACGAGGAACAGAAATAATTATCAGACCTGGACAGCTGGCTGTAGTTTACTATCAACATTTTAGCAAGAAGAGAAAGGAATGTGTATGCTTTTGAGACAGAACTTGAGAGACTGACTGACTCGATGTCTAGAAGATGGTCGAGTTCATAGCTAAAACAGAATTTCGTTCCAGAAAACTTTAGTATTCCATAACAGCAGTAAAATATTAAAGATAGTTTGAATCAGTACTTGTATGAAAGGGGAGATGCTGGAAGTCTCAACTTCATCATTGTGACTGACTCCTGAATACGTTACGAACAGAGAAGTTAGAGTTAAAATTGACAAGCAATTACAGAAATCTATTTATGTAGTATAAACTGTACCATTGTTGAACACCCATATAGGTGCTGTACCCAAATCCTCCGCAAGCTGCAGCACAAATTTTATTAAAAGGGACAAAAAAGACAGAGAAGGTGTGAGCACCAGTACTTATTCCTGTTAACTAAGCTTCAAATACAATGAAATAATAAATCATACCTGGAGAAATTCAAAATGACCAAACCCATCATCAGTCCAATAATGCCAGACGTCACCAAAATGCCCTGGCCGCTCCTCCCACGGCCCAATAGTTTCTTTCCAGCGGAATGCATTTCTTAACCAATCACCTTCAACAAAACAACCACCTGACACCGTGGACACATTAGTATTATATGTTATAGACCTTCAAACAAAATATTAACGCAAACGAGTGGATCTGCACTAGAGTCAGCTGCTTTTCACTGGCCACTATCTGTCTAAACTAGTGAAGTATTGCCTGGTGACAAGATATCTATAGAAGTCATATAAATCAAACGATCCGTGACCATATTTACAATTAATAGTAGAATAACAACTGTATAACAAATACAAACCAACCAAGTTCAGCAAACAGGGACAAACCAAATGAGCATCTAAACACGTCTTTTGACAAATATAGGCTATCTTATAATTCATTTCAGATGAGCGACGAACCTGCTTTCAGGTTGCAGATTATCTTCAAACTGATGCTACGATCATATTCATGTTCTTTACTTTAACAGGATATCTGGTTTTTATTTCCTACAGCTTGTATTACTCAGTACCTACCGCTTTCCTCATCCCATTGGAACAGATAAATCTTAGAGAACTTTATTTTGAAAACAGTAATCCAAATCAAATTAGTCTTTGATTAAGAAGATCGAAAAAAACTACACAGAATTTTATTGGCCGTACCTGGAAATCTCATAAACCCCGGTTTCAAATCTTTCACCATCTCAAACAGATCATTGCGAAAACCATGTCCCTGCGTTAAGAAATAGTAGTCACCTTTGATCAAAGGTCGTGGTAATACAAATTTTACACCTATGAGAAAATGCTTGAACTCAAGATTTTGGTTCTAGTTTGTAAGAAGAGCTTCCATCAGGCACAGATATGTACTCAGGTTATAACATCTTATTGGAAGTGTATCATACTATAAATTAGATCACGCAGGTAACATAGATATAAGATAACAGTAATCCTGAAACCAAAGATATTGGCTGAAGCAAATAACAAGGGAACAAAAGAGCCGAACAACAGGGCTTAGTTGCATCAAGATTTATATGTCCTGTTAAGAAAGGAAATACTATAACAGTGTCTTAACTCCTGACAACTTGGCATTTGGATGCACACATAAGAGTCCATTATTTAAGTGACGTTTAGTGACAACTGACAAGAAACTTAACACCGGGAGGCATACCTTGTATGTGTCTGTGGGCATTAATGACACTTGATCAAACCATATGACACCTTTCCTGGTTGTTGTCAGTTGAAGTCTTGCTTTTGCATCGGTTCCTTTTGCTTGTAAAGTAGCTTCCATCTTAGTCCAGTTTGAAATGTCAGCAGAGCTGCATGTACAAATCGAGTTTAAATAGAAGCAGAATTGGATAAATTTTTAAAACTTAATGTATGAATTGCTAATTCTTACACAATGTTAGTAGCAGCCAGCGTCTGCAATCCAGTTGACCCGGTCAGCGACACAGACATATTAATGGGCCCCGATGAGCGTGCATAAAAGACCAACTTATACGTCTTCCCTTGTTCAATATTCTGCAAAAAAAAAATCAGTACAGTTAGCAGAAGTCAGCTAAAAGTAAGCATGGAACTGATCTTTACTTAAAATGAATTTTGGTAGCAAATTTTTAGTACTATTGTTTCCATCACACTAAAAATCATAAGCAGGCTATATAATTTGATCTTGGTCAAAAAATAACAATATTCATCAGGCAATGGTGTTGCCAGATGCTTTAGGTCCGATCATAACAGGAAAAGACTAAAATACCATAGAGAGTTGCAGGATGATCCCCGTAAAACCATAAGAACCATGAATAGTTCCACTTTATCTTATGGTACTTATTTAGATGTTCAAAAGATCATACAGGACCAACAGAAATTGTAAAATAGTAGTCAGTCAAGTATGTATCGCTGTAAAGATAGTATGTAAATCATGTCACTCCCCATTACTTTAGCTAATAAGATTTATAAAGAGAACAAGCTATACCATTCCCCAGAAGCCAGGGTTGTATATACCAACTCCTCCAGCTGGACAAACTTTGGAACCTTCACCACAAAGCACCTCCATTCGCAATGCAACTTTATTTCGATCAAAGCATGATGTACGGTCTGTTGACACAATCACAGACGATTCGTTCCCAATGAAAGACCACGGATCAATATTTGATGGCACATTGGGGCCCCCAGCTTCAAAACCTGCAGTTACCTACATAAGTCTCCATAAAGAAAGTTTCATAACCTGTCTCATGCTAGCTTCAATCTAAGAGATGATAACTAAGACATATTTTTTATAATGGCACTAATGGAAAATTCAAGTAAGAAAGAAAAACAAAAAAATAAATTTGAGGGTGCCACATCTGGGATATCTCTAACTTTGAATGCCGTTAACTAAGATTCCTCATAGAATTAGAACTTTATTAACATCATTCAGAGCACATGTATAAGAAATTATTCTTCCACTGACCTCTGTTGCTGACAAGCTCTGCCCATAATCCACCAGCTCCAGCATGATTGATCTCCTGCAGATATCGCAAAGATTCTCATCTACAAGCTCAAGTATATGATAGCCGACATGGCCATCACTTCATGTGTCCTTTTAGTTAACAAATATATTTTTCTGGCTTTTTGCTTCTGTGCTGTATGATGTATTAACTGATGCTGATGAACTATGAAGTAAAAAAAAAAAAAAAAACACACACACACACACACATGATTGTTGATCAATCTCACCTCAAAAAATATACCAAACAAGGTTTTTGGTATCTTCTTTGCAGATGCTTCGGACGCATTTACATAGAGAGCAACAGGCTGGTCTGCTTCAATCCCATCAGCAAAAGATTGGTAGAACGCATTCAGCGCAATGAAAAAGAAGAAGAGAATTCTGGGCCACAGAGTTATTGCACCCATCTCTTCCGTAATGTATCCAGTGTATGTTCAGCCTATTTCAAGAACAGATAAGTGCTAATTCAGTTGTCTTCTATCAGGAGAGGAAGAAAGAGGAGCAAACCAATTGACAGAAGCAAAGTACGAGGACTAGACGTGAAAAGGCGGTCTTTTATAACAACTTGTTCTTATCTTTATTACAACAGGCATAATCTGTAAGAACTTTTAGCTTTAAACTTTACCAATCAAGAAACTACCTGGTAGAAATTACGACCATTTATAACCTATAAATATATTCTTGTTTTCTTTGTTGAAATCCTTTCATTTTATGACCTCGAAATGTCTAACAGCTGTCTGATTTTTACACACCTAGACATTGATAGACTGCAACCATGTATAATACAGAGCCACCAAAGAAGTTCACTAACCAAAACATTGTCAGAAATCAGAAAGTCAGTTTGCTTAGCTATAGTTTTCATACAGATTACTGTGATCTTCCATGTCACATTCTTGAAATGATTCCATGAATCCTGACACCCTTTTTATGAAAAGTTACACTTGCAATATCAGAATTAGCAAGAAAGGAAGGAGCAAGAATAGACTATTAAAAAACCATATATCTGATCATAATACAAATGTACTAATATTGGCTAAACAGCATAGTTCACAATGCCATGCAGCAATCATTTAACTCATTTTCAGCAATTGTAGTCGTCAATGGGCTTTTCTATTATTGTCATTTAATATAACGTCCACAAAGAAACAGGATTACAGAAGAAAATCAGGAATCCTGTCCGAAATTCGGTAGTCTGTCCACCTCAGCCAGAATGGCTCTTCCCTCTTGGTAGCCATACTAATAAGTATTCACTCCGTCCAATGGCAAGGTTCCATTTCTTTTGGGTACGGATATTAAGAAACAAGAGTAAAAAAAATAAAAGGTGGTAGGTTCCAAACTTTTTGAAGCTTTTTGAAGGGTTAATTATTTCCATTTTTGGAAATGAGACCTTGCTATTGGAACGCCCAAAAAGGAAAGAGGGTGGGACGGAGGGAGTACCATTTTCAGTAATATTGACAAATATGAAACAATTTTGCCAAAGGCAAGCAGAAAATTTCATTAACAGAACATGCCTAGCGCAATACCTTTTAAGGAGAAATAAAAATTATTCCTCTACAAATTCTTCATTTCTATCAAGAATTGAAATAGAACACGCTATAAACAGATTACAAGCTGGAATTGGAATTAAAAATAATCAAGAAAGGACTCTAGGCGATAAAAATATACAAGAATTGTCACCAATTATAAAGGAAAAACCATAATGGAGTAAAAACTTATTTTTATTCAGTACAGCCAAGATTTCCTTATTTTTCCAAGGGCATGGTAAATTTACCTGGAAATGGTCAACCAGGTAAGGTCTTCTTGGCGGAGGTTTTGTAGTTTTTTATGTGTGCGACTGTGTGAGAGAGAAAAAGGTACTCGCAAATTGCAATCTTGGAGTGAGAGATGATAGTGATGAACGGCGATGACGACGATGATGATGAGGAGAGAGAATGAGGGTGGACGGTGGCAGTTATATAGTGAGCTCGTAGCTTCTTCTTGCTTGTGATTATCATTAATCACTTTAATTTCGTTGAAATTTGTTGCCAAAAAACACACTCTGTGTGTGTGTGTGTGTGTGAGTGTGTCTTTTTCTTGCTTGAAGACACAAATTACGACTTCAAGAAGCAGAAGTCCAGATTTTGATCTTATCTTTGGCTTAACGTAAGCGGCTTCTGAGGATTGGCTTTTCTTGCAAATATGCTTTTCTTGGGATAATGTTTGAAGAAATATTTATATGGCTTTGAGCAGATTACTGTTAAATCCCGTATGAACTAATCATAATCTTTATTGATGGACTTTATCATTAATTTTTATATAATTAATGTTTTTTTTTTTTGAGATCATATTATATGTATTTGTTACTACAAAAAGGATGGTTCTATATACAATTCCACATATTCTCATATTTTTTACTGTTAATTGTCAGAAATTTATCCGGATTTTCAACTTTGTACATGGTTATAAAAATGTTATAATTACAATACCCGCCGGGATTCGACGGAAAATAATTTTACGTATATTTTAATTTATGTATATATATTTTAAAATTAATTTTATATCTTATTTAGAAGTTGAGATCTTGTTCTAAGTTAATTATAAATCAAACTTACGAAATTACTTTTATTTCACGTAGATCGGGTACTCATTCATTAAGTATTTTCCAAATTTAAATTTGTTTAGAATTTTTCTACATGTTCTCGACATACTCTCAGTTAAAATAGTAACGTTATTATACATACTCATCTCAAACCCTTTGGATAATACTCGATAAAAATCTGAACACTGCAAAATTAATATTAACCAAAATGAGTAAAAATCATTCTTTTTATTCATATTTGAGCCGTCTCGTTGGTTTACACTAAATTGTCTATTTGTAATAATTGCTTAATACAAAAATATTTATGTTAGAAGTATTGTCCTATTATAACTCTTGCTCCTACAAAAATATTGGTCTTTTAAAGGGTAATACTCGATAAAAATCTAAACACTACAAAGTTAATATTAACTCAAATTAGTAAAAATTCTTCTTTTTATGTCTATTTGAACCGTCTCATTGGTTTACACTAATTTGTCTATTTGTAATAATTACTTATTATAAAAATATTTATGTTAGAAGTACAGTATAGTCCTATTATAACTCTTGCTCCTATAAAAATATAGGCCCTTTATAAATTTGTTATTACTTTCGTGATTTAAATAGCATTAATACTGTCGACGATCAAAATTGACATAGTTAAATTGATCACATAAATAGTTCTATATTGCACAACTGAATATTTAGGGTAGCTTGATCCAATTATATTAGGATAAATATAGGGTACAAATTATTATTATTATTATTATTATGTGTGAGAATTGAGATATAATTAATATATAAAAATAGATGTTGATATGTGGATATATATAATAAAATAAATATTATAATTAGAATATATGAATATGAATTAATAATGCACAAGATACCATAATAAAGGAAAATCGGAATGAAGAACCGTGAAGGGCATCTTTTATTTTCCTATTAGTAATAGATTATCTTCATCTTTTTTTGCAATTGCAATATTCTTAATATTTTCAATGAAATTTGTATTTTGTGGACTCCTAAAAGGATGTCATTTTATCAATAAACTAACATAATTGTAATTTGTAAGAAATCAAAAAATGATGTTGGGATTGCAATATCTTAAAAATCATGTGAACAAATTCGACTAAACATTGTATTTTTTTAAATGGATACAAGTTACATATATGATATATAAATTTATGATATTACAAACAATTCTATGTAAATTACAATACTAACAAAATAGTATAAGCTAGACACTTTAGTGAGATTTGACCTATAGACTTCTTTATAAGGAAAAAAATTATGGTGCATCAGCTTTACCATTTGGTTATTATTTTCTACAATTAGTCCTATTCTTTTATTTATTCAATAATATGAACATATACACATGAAATATGGAATCCATATATTTTATAATTTGTAGTTTATGCGCGTTAATAATATTGTGACTTAGGTGAAGTTTTTAGTATTAATAAAGGTACTCACACATCTTTCTTTTTAACTTTAAGGTTCATCAAAGATTATCCAACAAGTTTGATAAAATTTCACCTTAAAGTAACATTTTACTTGTTATCATCCCTTAGTTATTAGTTGATATATGCTTATTTCCCTTATCTTTTGCAATGTGTAGTTGTTAGTTGTCTTTTTCCTAAACGAATATTAGTTACGTCTTTGCTAATTCAAAATTATTCAATTTTGTTTTAATTTATTTTAGCATGATCGTGCTAATATTTTATTCTTTGTTTAACCCTCGGTCATGCATCCAATCTTTATTGTTGAATTATTTTAATGTATTGCCTATGAGTTATGAAAATGTTTTTTTTTATCAAATCGATTATTTGCGCCTATCAAATCAGACCATTCATTTTGGATGAGGAGAGATAATCAGATCAAGCGGCAGAGAAAAATGATGGGCTATGAATCTCAATAACTTGGAGTCCATAATTGATATTGTGTCAATTCACCAAAAACAAGAACAATTGAAAAATTCAATCCTTTTTCAAGGTTTATGATTTTCTCCAATACCTAATTATTCCATTATCACGACATTAAAAGGAAAATATATGTATAATCACAAGCGCATCAAACTCTATAACAATTGTAGAATCAGAATTCATGAAATATCCATTCAATGAACTGAAGTTATTAAGGCATCGAAGTATCATTCTAGAAAACATCCCAATTGAGCGTGTTTTCTTTGTTGATTTTTTTTTTGGGGGGGGATCAGAATTTAATTAGGTGTTATATGGAAAATAATATATTTATTAATAGTTGTTTATTTATTTTAAATAATGGGCTATGAGTAGAAAATTGACTATGGGTGAAATTATCTTTAACCATAATTTTGAGGTCTATAGGGATACAATAGTACAATTAATTTAATTTTAATTAATCTTTTAAAATAAATGGCCATAATGAGTAAAATAGGACCTATATTTAGAATTATCCTAACAAATTTAATGCCAATATCCCCACTAAGATTATTTATTGTTGGATCACAAAGAATTCATAAGACTTATAAACATTAAACAATTTAATAATTTTCCCAGCCCGCTAAAAGAATTGATTATAGAATGGTACTCCGTCTCTTATAACTGAAACTTATTTACGGGCCTTAATATACATTCAAAGCCCAAACTCTCTATCTACCGCTCTCTATTGGACCCATGCTCTATGTCTATGCATGTATGGCTTTTATCTTTTGGGGGAATATTTTGTCATACATTTCATGTAAGTATTTTTTGATAATTTGGTATACCACATTTAAATATTTTTCAATAATATCATGAAGTTCAAATTTTGGTATCAGAAAATTCATGTGATATGACGGATCTAACGTGGCACATTCCTTAATGCGTCGTACGTGTATTTCCAGTGGCGGACGCAGGATTTCAAGTAAGGGGGTCAAAAAATTATAACAAACAAAATTAAATATAAAATTTTATAATAAAATATACTATACAAATAATCAGAAATCTAATCTATATTTGGCCCCGACGGTTTGACATATTCTGAAACATATGCATAATAATGTCATTAAGAATACAATTGAATATATCATAGACTACCAAATTATCATCGATTGCGATGATACTTTGTGATTCAGCTATTTATATATATATTTTTTCCAATTTGATGCTCTTAGTAATATTTTTTGCCATAAATTGAAGATCATAGTAGAATTACCTTTTGATTCTTGCGGCAACTCAGATACAATAGAAGAAGAGAACTTCAAGATTTGCAATTAGAGAAGAGAAAAGAGCAGTAGCTGAAGCGTAAGAATTTGGTGAAGGGTATACATGGTTATAATAATTTTATTAGGGGTATAATAGGTATTTCGCATGAAAATACAAGAGGGGTCAATTGACTCCCCTTGGCTACATGTAGATCCGCCGCTGTGTATTTCAACATCAGATTTGGAGTGACGCGTGGAATTTTATGATCTCATATTACAGGCAGTTTGACTCTGTTATTGGATGTTACGATGGAGTTTATGGAGTTAGTTGAAGAAGCATTCGTCATCAAAGTCAAGACGCGACTATAAAGTACCAACAATGAAGCTCGTGAATTAGTTCACTTTTGTGCGAACTTTGCCTAATAGAAGAGTCTGGAAATCTAATTTTCCTTTGCGATTGTACATCTAGTTTCGGATAATTTGAATTTATTAATGATTTTCCTTCAAAACAAAGTATCGTGAAATTGCCTTGTGTGCATACACCTAGAGATCGACAAGGGATTTCTAGAAAGAGAACATAATGTTAAAATCACGAGATTGTAATATATATATCACGTAAAATTATTTTCTCAAGCTACTTCATTGAATTAAAAGTAATTAACATAGAGTGAGTCCGGGACTTATCTTTGCCAAATCATGCGTTCATGATTATTTAAACTATGTTTTTGTGCTGTTCAAAAAAAAAAAAACACTAAGTTTTGTGAGTGAATTAGCCATTAAATCATTACTAATTTACAAGGACATAAAAAATTACATTGACCAGTTTTTATTTTCTTCTGGAATAACGTAAAATACTTATTTATCATTCTTTCCTAATTACTTTTATATTGTCACTTTAATATCTAATATTCCAAATTAATTGATTACATTGCATATTTAAAGGACATATACTAGTAATGTCATGCTTCTTTTAATTGCTAAACTAATCTGATATTTTGATTTCCATGTTATATTTTTGTAACAAAATCGTCCAAGTTGAGGTAGTTTTATAATATTTCAAAACTATAAGGATGCGCTTGCAAAACAGCACTATCCTTACAAACACTTAAAAAGCACATTTACACTTCCTTTACCAACACACAGAACACAGAAGACCCTCCTCAACCCAAGAGGTATTTTTCTCTATTTTCAAGATCTCTCTCTCTCAACCTCTGAATATCAGATTGTATTTTCTTCATTCCAAATTATTTTGAAAACTAAATTGTACTCTGTCTTCAACTCATGTTTCTTTTTTATATTCTACCCCCTTATTGAATTTCACTTGCATACACTCCAAACTCTTGCTCATTTTTATTGATGGGTTTTTGCCAATTGAGCTTAAAATTAGGGATCTGCTATTTAATTATGAAAAGTTCTGATTTTTAATTGGTGAATTTGGTCCAATTTTGATTATATCACTCTGCATGTCGCAGGAAGCTGACGCTTTGCCGGTTTCGAATAAGCTTGTACAGATGTGGTTCGTTTTCTGAAATTTGGTGTAATTGAATCTGGTGTTGTTATTTTACAGCAATAAATGGTGTGGTTCTTGTATGTATAATCATGGGAACACATTCTTTTGTTTGTTCAGAGAAATTATGACTCTCAGTTGCTATCGAGAGCTTCTGTATGTAAGTTAAAACACTCATTTTTGAGTTGATTGAAAGGCAAGAATTTAGGAGTGTATTTTTTTGCGGTAAAATGGAGCAAGGTTTAGGTTCTAATTCAAATGGTCATCCTGAGTCAATTGATAAGTCTAGGGTTTTAGATGTGAAGCCATTGAGAAGCCTTGCCCCAGTTTTCCCAAATCCACCCGGCATGTCTTCAGTTTCAACCCCTCAACCCATGCCCTTTACGTGTGTCCCGCCCTCTGGCCCGTTTCCGCCTGGAATCCAACCATTTTTCCCTTTCCTTGCTAATGACACTCAGCAAGCCGAGCCGGATGCAGAAACTCAACCTGGTAACTTTGGGTTTGGTAGCAGCATACCAGCTCCTGTCCCTTTAAATTCATTTAGGACCCCTACACCCCAGGCAAATGGGGGGCGTAAGAGGGGTTCCAAAACACGTGCAAGGGCAACTGTAGTAATAGAGGATGATGGCTATAGTGATTCGCATAATCAAAGTGATCAGTATGGGAGTGCATTTAGCACGCAGGATGCTGATGCAGATGTTGCCAGTAATTCACGGAAGAGAAGGGGTCGGTCAAGGAAAGGAACGGGGAATGGTAAGAGTGGTGAAGAGTACGACATTGAATCGGTAGTTGATAGCTTCATGACACCATTTAAGCTTAAGAATTTTGATGAGTTCAGAAGTTCTAATAGCGACAAGGACATTGTCAGAACCATACTCTTGGTCTTTGATTTAATACGGCGACGGGTTACCCAACTTGAAGAAGCAAAGGATACGTCTCCTGGGGTTGCTAGACGTCCGGACCTGAAAGCTGGTGCACTTTTGATGAACAAAGGAGTCAGAGCAAATCACCCGAAGAGAATGGGGCATGTACCTGGGGTTGAAGTTGGTGATATCTATTTCTTTAGAATGGAGTTATGCATTGTGGGGGTACACACTCCAAGTATGGCTGGTATAGATTATATGACCATGAAACTGACTATGGATGAGGAACCTATGGCTATCAGCATCGTTTCGTCCGGAGGATATGATGACAATGGAGACGATACAGATGTGTTGATTTACACTGGTCAGGGCGGGTTAGCTGGTAAAGATGGGAAAATGTCTGATCAGAAGTTAGAACGGGGAAATCTTGCTCTTGAGAAGAGTCTGCATCGTGCCAATGATGTAAGAGTCGTAAGAGGTATAAAGGATCCCTTTGGTATAAGTAAGATCTATGTTTATGATGGTTTGTATAAAATCCAGGAATCATGGGTTGAAAAAAACAAATCTGGATGCAATGTTTTTAAGTATAAGCTGGTCAGGGTACCTGGGCAGCCAGAAGCTTTTTCGTTGTGGAAATCGATTCAGCAGTGGAAGGATGGATCTGCTACCCAGCCTGGAGTTATCCTTCCTGATCTAACTTCAGGTGCTGAAAGTCAGCCGGTCACTCTTGTGAATGATGTTGACGGTGAAAAGGGACCGGCCCACTTCACATATATTTCTAGTCTCAAATACACGAAGCCTTTTTCTGCTTCTAAACCTTCCTCGGGTTGTCATTGCTTGGGTGGATGTCAACCAGGTGATTACAACTGCCCTTGCAATCAGAAAAATGAGGGCTTGCTCCCATATTCATCAATTGGGGTTCTACTGACTAATAAATCTTTGATACACGAGTGCGGACAGGCATGTTCATGTCCACCAAACTGCCGGAATCGAATGTCTCAGGCAGGTGTGAAGGTCCACCTGGAAGTTTTTAAGACAAAGAACAGAGGTTGGGGACTGAGGTCTTGGGATCCCATTCGAGCTGGAGGTTTCATCTGTGAGTATGCTGGGGATGTCGTTAAGGAATTTACTGCAAATGATTTTCGGAATGGTAACGATGATAATTATATTTTTGATGCTACCCGTTACTATGAGCCATTAGAAGCTGTGCGTGATGATTCAGCTGGGTTTGAAAAATCTCCTCACCCCCTTCGTGTAAATGCAAAAAACAATGGAAATGTAGCCCGCTTCATGAATCACAGTTGTTCGCCAAATGTGATATGGCATCCGGTTTTACGCGAAGTTAATAATGACTCGTATTTGCATATTGCTTTCTTTGCTATCCGACACATTCCTCCCATGCAAGAGTTGACATATGACTATGGGATTGTTTCCCCTGAAAGAGGAGGAGACAGAGGGAAGAAGAAGTGCTTGTGTGGATCTGTAAAGTGCAGGGGGTACTTTTATTAATGATGTCATGTATTGTAGCAGGTAAATTTTGTGGTGCTTAGACCCCTGGGAAAAGGTTAGTCAATTTCATTTCTTTTTTTTACATATGAATTATCTGAATATTGTGCTTATTTTTAAATATTGTCGTTATATCTTACCCATTTAGGTTTAATTGATGTCTTGGTAAATAGTTTGTTAGCATGTGCTAAAGAACTTGAGGATGAAAAACCATGGGCCTTTGGCTACTTCAGCCATTTGCAATTTTAAACCAGGGCTTTAATATGAAATGTTCTAACTTCATCCATATAAAAATTTAAAAAAGAAGTTATATATTTGTTTTAATTGCCATCTCTAATCTCTATATGTTCCGTTGTTCCCTTCCTTACTTTACACGCTAATATATTAACTGATTGATTTTTGTATCATAAAAGAGCATGTCCTATCTAAAAACTTTTCCTGGTTTTTCACTCATTGCATTGCCACTTGCAAGTACCATAAATTTGGCAACGTGAAAAATCCATGCATTTTTTATTCATTCCGACTCTAATTAACTGCTTTTGCCTTGAGTAAGGTTTCTGTGGTTGCATCAATTAAATTTTGTGATATGTCACTCTCTTGAGTATTACATGTAGCTAGCCGCATTAATTCTTACCCTGCTGCATTTTTCATATTTCCAGTTCGCGGAAGATGATGGTAGGATGGAGCTAATCTGAAAATGTGTAGTATTAAAAGTTGCAGGTATGCAATGAATCAGTCTCTTTTGGTGAAAGGTAGCAATTGTGCTTTTGGACACAATTGTAGGTTATGTAATTTGTGTAGTTTGTAATGTAAGATAATGCTAGAATTTGTAGTCTCTAACTTGGTGAGACAGAGCTCTTTAGTTCAGGCACGCTCGTTGCAGTTTAGCATCACTATTAGCAACTCATATCAGGAGGATTGATGTCTGATAAACCCGCCTCCAAATTAAGAGCTTCGTGTTTGTGGATTATGAATCTAGACCATTATGTGGATTGTGTTTTTGATTTAGACCCGTTATGTGGAACTGCTATGGTTTTGTTGTCGTTATTTGTGGGAATGCTTTGGATAAATTCGTATATTATCGTATGTATTAGTTTTGCATGATATTACTTGCAGTGGACCTGGCATATAGAAGAAGGTATAGATTTCAGCTAGAAAAATTATAGGATATGTGACCAAATTTCTGCCCTTTTGATGATTGATTTTTTCTGCCTTCCAAAACTATAATTCTTTTGGACTGTAGTATTTGTTGCATGATTATATATAGAAGACCCGAAAACTGAAAATGGTTTAAAATTAGGAAGAAAACGGTTAAGTTAGTTGACTGACGCTTTTCATTACAATTAAATTTCTGTTTTTCTTTACCTAATACGATTCCATAAATATGGATAGTCCTGTCATTGTCCTAATAAAGTAAAGATCGAAAGTGATTAGTAGTACCACAAAAACTTTAGTCAGATCAAAATATTAAATTAATTCACGTGTGGCATTTCTACTCTAATTTATATGCCATTAATTAAACTAGTAAGTAGCCCGTTGAGACTCGACGACAAATAAATTTATTTTTAATTTACGTGTATACATTTTAAAAATAATTTTATATCTTATTTAAAAGTTGTGATATTATTCGATTTAATTATTAATCAAACTTAAAAAATTAATTTTATTTCACGTATCTAAATTTATTATTAGGAATGACAATAGATCGGGTATACTCATTCATAATATATTTTCTAAATCTAAATTTGTTTAGAATTTTTCTACATGTTCGTTCTAATCTCGGTTAAAATAGTGACTTTACTGTACATACGCGTCTCAAATCCGTTGAGTAATACTAGATAAAAATATGAACACTTCAAGTAAAATTAATTAAAATTAGTAAAAATCATTCTTTCTATGTTATTTGAACCGTCTCGTTGATTTATGCTAAATTACTAGATAAAAATCTAAACAAAGTTAATATTAATTAAAATTTGTAAAAATTCTTATTTTTAAGTATATTTGAACTGTTTCATTGGTTTATGATAAATCGATATCTCTAATCTTTGCCAAAATATGGAAAAAAAAAATATTTACATCTTCAAAGTAATATTAATTAAAATTATTAAAAATCTTTCTTTCTATGTTATTTGAACCGTTTCGTTGGTTTATGCTAAATTACTCGATAAAAATTTAAACAATTTAATATTAATTAAAATTAGTAAAAATCCTTCTTTTTAAGTATATTTGAACCGTCTTATTAGTTCATGGTAAATCGATATTTCTAATCTTTGCCAAAATGCGGAAAAAAATACATTTACATCTTCAAGTTTTTCTTTTCTTTAGCTATCTATCCCACATTTGATTCAATGTATATATTTTCTAGAAAGAAAAAAATGTTTACATCTTCAAAATAATATTAATTAAAATTAGTAAAAATCATTCTTTCTATGTTATTTGAACCGTCTCGTCGGTTTATGCTAAATTACTCGATAAAAATATAAAAAAATTAATATTAATTAAAATTAGTTTTGAACCGTCTCGTTGGTTCATGCTAAATCGATATCTCTAATCTTTGCCAAAATGCGGAAAAAAAAATATTTACATCTTCAAAGTCATATTAATTAAAATTATTAAAAATCTTTCTTTCTATATTATTTGAACCGTTTCGTTGGTTTATGCTAAATTACTCGATAAAAATTTAAACAATTTAATATTAATTAAAATTAGTAAAAATCCTTCTTTTTAAGTATATTTGAACCGTCTCGTTAGTTCATGTTAAATCGATATCTCTAATCTTTGCCAAAATGCGGAAAAAAAATACATTTACATCTTCAAGTTTTTCTTTTCTTTAGCTATCTATCCCACATTTGATTCAATGTATATATTTTCTAAAAAGAAAAAAAAATGTTTACATCTTCAAAATTATATTAATTAAAATTAGTAAAAATCATTCTTTCCATGTTATTTGAACCGTCTCGTTGGTTTATGCTAAATTACTCGATAAAAATATAAAAAAAAGTTAATATTAATTAAAATTAGTTTTGAACCGTCTCGTTGGTTCATGTTAAATCGATATCGCTAATCTTTGCCAAAATGCGGAAAAAAAATATTTACATCTTCAAAGTAATAGTAATTAAAATTATTAAAAATCCTTCTTTCTATGTTATTTGAACCGTCTCGTTGGTTTATGCTAAATTACTCGATAAAAATTTAAACAATTTAATATTAATTAAAATTAGTAAAAATCCTTCTTTTTAAGTATATTTGAACCTTCTCGTTAGTTCATATTAAATCGATATCTCTAATCTTTGCCAAAATGCGGAAAAAAATACATTTACATCTTCAAATTTTTCTTTTCTTTAGCTATCTATCCCACATTTGATTCAATGTATATATTTTCTAAAAAGAAAAAAAATGTTTACATCTTCAAAATAATATTAATTAAAATTAGTAAAAATCATTCTTTCTATGTTATTTGAACCGTCTCGTTGGTTTATGCTAAATTACTCGATAAAAATATAAAAAAAGTTAATATTAATTAAAATTAGTTTTGAACCGTCTCGTTGGTTCATGTTAAATCGATATCGCTAATCTTTGCCAAAATGCGGAAAAAAAATATTTACATCTTCAAAGTAATAGTAATTAAAATTATTAAAAATCGTTCTTTCTATGTTATTTGAACCGTCTCGTTGGTTTATGCTAAATTACTCAATAAAAATATAAACAAAGTTAATATTAATTAAAATTAGTAAAAATCCTTCTTTTTAAGTATATTTGAACCGTCTCGTTAGTTCATGTTAAATCGATATCTCTAATCTTTGTCAAAATACGGAAAAAAAAATGTTTACATCTTCAAGTTTTTTTGTTTTTTTGCTTTAGCTATTTATCCCACTACATTTGATTCAATGTATATATTTTATAGAAAGCACTAATCGAATTTTAAGAAAAATATGAATGAAAAATAAAAAGGATTCCATATAGACATGTTGATTAAATATATTTATTTAGTCTTCATAGGGATTTTCATTTACAAATTTTCTATAGATTATTATATATGAATTAAGAATGTATAAAATAAGGGTTTATAAGAATGCATTCCGAAATTGTATGTGTAATAGAAGAATTTAATTAAATAGAGGGAAAGATAAATATGAGATGTGATTAATAGATAAACATGTGATATTTCAAAAATATGAAATTAATAAAAATAAAAATTGAAATATATATGAATTAAAATTAGACAAATTACCAGAATAAAGAAAAATCTGAACGGAGCACCGTGGATGGGGCAGCTTTATTTTCGTATTTGTAATAGATTAATTCAAGTAGAAGCGTCATGGACTTAGAGGTGGCCCAAAAAACCGAAACCGAACCGAAACCGGCGGTTCTGGAACCGAAACCGAACCGCCGATTCCGGTTCGGAACCGAGAACCCATTGACGGCAGTTCGGTTCTGGTTCCAAAATTGCAGAACCAAGAACCGCTGGTTTCGGTTCGGTTTCGGTTCCAAACCGCCGGTTCCTCCTATTTTTTTTTTTTTACGTTTTTATCTATATTTATGTTACAATTCATATTTATTTCACCTAAATGTTATGTTAGAATGCACAAAATTATAATTAAACAAGAAAAAGTAGGAAAAAATGGGAAAAAATAAAAAAAAATTTGAACCTCAAAATGCGGTTCTGGTTTGGAACCGCCGGAACCGCGGAACCGAACCGAAAGTTGCGGTTTCGGTTCCAGTGATCGGCGATTCGGTTCCGGTTTCCTTGGGGTGGAACTGAGAACCGCCGGTTCGGTTCCGGTTCCGGAACCGAAGCCGATCCGCGGCCACCTATACACGGACTCATGGGTGGAATTCGGTTGCCAATTGTATTTTCTAGCTCATTGAAAAATGCTATTAGGGTAAAATTGACATTGAGTTTTATTTATTGGGTACAAAATTATCATTATCGATTTACTAAGATTAAATTAACAAAGAACCCTAATATTGAGATAATACAATATATTATCCCAAAACAAATCATGAACATTATACATAATTGAATAGATGTATAAAGTGCTTATCAAATCAATACATAAAAAATGAAAAATGCATTTCATTCTAAAAAAAAGTCAAATTCATTCTCATTAATGCCTTATAAATCAAACCCGTCGCACCCAATTTTTCAAGTGCGATTTATCTTTTCTCGTATGGCATGTAAACATAGTTTTTCTTGTGTGCATCTCGATTAACTATTGAATTTATTCACGTCATAAAAAAAAATACAATTCACACGTGGAATCCAAACAACAAATAATTGAAAATCATCACCACTTAAATCACTTAATATGTAGAACAGTAGAAATCAAATTTGAGACTCAAAGTGTCGAACCAAGATGTGTCAAGATTAGGAAACACTACAAAGGCACCAAAAAGTTACAAATATATCACCGCACTACCATAAACTTTAGTTCAAATATTGTATAATTTGACGTATTTTTTATTTTATAATTAATTTGACATGACACAATCCGATACACATTGCCTCCAAAATTTTTAATTGTATCCAACTGTTGTCTCCAGAATATAAATGTTGATATAATGAAAATATAATCCTTAGGCGTGTTGGCAAAAACATAAATACAAAATCAAACATCAATTTTAAACAAGACATTGTCTGTGACGATGTTAATTAAAGCGCGCGAAAAATCCGCATAAATTAGGAGAAGATGAAAACCAACCGTTGCAACTTCCAAGAATAGTGAGATTTGTAAGAGAGCAGAGAGAAATGGCGAGAAAATCATTTGCGTTGTGAGAGAGGGTTGTGTAGAGCAGGGGGCCAGTGGATAATGGTGAGAGAAAAATAATAAAAAAAGGGAAATTTTTTTCATCCTCTCCATGTCTCCAACTGCTGGCCCATCTGAGAAATCTTGATTTTCTCTCACCCATTTTAGGGCAATTTTTGTTTTGTTTGCAGAAAAAAATTTAGCGGAAACTAAACAGAAAATAATTGATAGGGGGGAATTAGGTGAGCAATTTTTCTCCGATGGGTGGGCAAAAATTTCAAGATTTTGCTCCACCCTCTAAATGCACTGATCGTCCTTCAGCGAAGAAAAGGCTTTATCAAGTTTGGAGGGGTCGCAATGTAAACATTTCTTCTCCATTTTTTTGTTTGTTTTTTTTGAATTTGTGTTGTTTAAATTATTATATGTTTTGTATGGAATGAGCATCGTCAAAGGTGGGTGTTCCTTTCATTTTCATGGTTTAGTCTTAGTTTGATCAAGTTTTCTTTATAGGAATTTTTCCTGTTGAATGAAAAAAATTAGGGGTTCATGCAATGGGATCATTTTCTTTTTGGTTTGTTGCTATAAAATTTTTTATCTTTGCAATGCCTGTGCTTCCCAAGTATGTGCTTTCACATCAACTTGCTTACCGATTCCTTGAAATAGCACAATCAATGAAGTATGAACTCCGTTTTCTTCGAATTTTTTCAGAAATTTTTGTGTGGCGGGAGATTGGTCTTTGGTCCTGATGCAGGTTCAGTCTTTTTATCGACGATCCTGATAGGTGGTCCTGCATTAACATTCTGTATCAAGATGCTTATGAGGATCTCAGAGATTGATTTCTTGTACGGGCGTATTGTATTGACTGTGGGATTTTTCCTCACATTTTTGGTGGGCAAACTTATGTTGCATTTCTAAGTAAAAAAGAGTGATGGTACAGAATAGGATAAGTATTTGAATTAGCTCATTTTTGCAGGCTTTGACTTTTCTCTACATGACAGCTGCAAGAAATCCTGGTATAGTTCCTAGGAACAACCGGCCACCGGTTGATTGTGAAGTAGAATCTGTTAGATCCATGGATTGGGTCAGCTGTGGAACTCCTTCGTTCAAGATACCAAGAACGAAGGATGTTATTGTGAATGGCCACACAGTTAGAGTCAAGTTTTGTGATACTTGTTTGTTATATCGTCCACCACGTGCATCTCATTGCTCAATCTGCAACAATTGTGTCCAGAGGTTTGATCACCACTGTCCATGGGTGGGCCAGTGTATTGGAGTTGTAAGTCTTTGAATCGAACTTTGTTCTTTGGGGTGCTCCCTTATATATTTGGATGCTAAATCTTGCTAACAACTTAGTGATTTTGCATTTCTATTGGAGAATTTGAATGTGAAGTAGAAAAAGTTGTGAACATGTTTGTTCATCAGTGTTGATGCACCTTTGTGCTTATCAGTCAATAAGCCGTCTGATAAAACATGCACGTGTAGATTATAAACCGATTGTAGAAGTATTGGAGCCACCTTAAAGCATCTAATATCTAGCATGTTTTCAAAATCTTGATAGCTATAGTGAGTCTTCATAGACATTACATGACTCCATTATTTGATTTTGATGCAGCGAAACTACAGGACCTTCTTCTTGTTTGTGACAACATCAACTGTGTTGTGCATATACGTTTTCACATTTTCTTTGTTGAACCTCCTCAAAAAACCGGGACCCCTGTGGCGAAACATGTCAAATGACGTTGTATCAGTTACTCTAATAGTTTACTGCTTCATTTCTGTGTGGTTTGTTGGTGGGCTCAGCGTCTTCCATTCCTATCTCGTATCAACCAACCAGGTTAGCCATCTTTTATGTCGAAAGACTTTCAAGTGTGCAAATATGACTGGTGGTATCATTTCTGTGGTTTGAAATCTATACAATTTCTTACATATCATATACTATAAATGAATGCAGATCTTACTTTGAGATAGACTGCACGAGTGATCAAATCTGTTTGAGAAATATATATTACATAATTTCCTGTTACTCTTTGTTACCTTCTTCGTAAAATAGGCTTTATTTGCTAAAAATGAATAATTGAACTAATGATTTCTTTACTTACATGGTTCATATTTCAACCAATGTATCATAATTCGAGCTCAATATTTGAACAGACAACGTATGAGAACTTCAGGTACCGTTATGATAGGAAGGAAAATCCATATAATCGTGGAATAGTGACCAACATCAAGGAAATATTTTTCTCTAAGCCAGTAGCTGCTCGGATCAATTTTCGGGAATGGGTGAATGAAGCAGATTTCTATGTAGAATCCATATCTAGAAAATTCAGTGCCGACTTTATCAAGTCAAATGGAAAGATAGACTTGGAACTCGGTGTCATTGGCAAGGACGGTAAACCACTCCCAGGTATTCTGCGGAATTTGGATTACAATGGAATCGAGGAGAGTTTGAAGAAGGCCAAGGGGGGGAAAGTAAATCTTGATCCCTATTTCTATCCTTCTGATCAAGATGACAAATATACTACCGCAGATAGTTTCACTGACGATGATCGGTCTGAGTTTAGCTCTCAGAGAACATCTTCTGCAGCATTTCATAGATAAGGTAACTTACTTTTGTCTGAAAACTAGGCCATACTAAATTTTTAAGTTTGCACATTTAACATTTTTTCGCGGTCTGAACGAACTTTTTTTTGTTCGACTTTTGTAGCATGAAGGTTGAAGGATTGATCACTCAGCAAAAGCTTGCTTAAACCGCTTTGTTATTATTGAAAGAATGTGTATATATATTTACCTCTCTTACTGGTGTGGCTGGATAGATTTTTCATTTTTCTTGTTCTTTTATGGCTCTTCCTTTTTTGGGCTTTCTTTGTGTGTTTTTTTTTTAGGAATTTTTTGCATTTTGTCACAGTAGGAAAGAGATGTATTATGCGGTTTACAGTTTACCAATTTTGCTACATCAGTTCCACAGAAGACTTTTTTATTTTCTATCATGCTTAACTTTTGTATAATTTTATTAGAGTATCGCCATGCACGTAGGTTCTGATGGTGTCGAAATGTATATGTATAATATACGAGATTGGAACATGATATGAAGTTTGAAATCGAACTGCAAAATATTAGCCTATTTTCATCTGTATATGTTTTTGATTCAGCAAGTAGTCTTCTGTCATTGATTTTCTTGTTGAGTGTCGAAATCTGACAGATATGTGGCAACATCGTGCTAGCTGATCAGTATACCAATAATTTACAATTAATAATTCATCCTTGGAAATTACAAATTTCAAAACTATTATCCAATTTCCCACATTTTTTTTATTATTTAACAAACCCTTCTTAGCTGGTTTGATGCAAAGTTGTTGTGTTTTAACTTTAGCAGATGCAAAGTTGTTTAGAATAAAAACTATACCCTTCTTAGGGTATAGATTAAGACTAGATGCAATATTCGAGATTGTTATTTATTACTCCCTCCGTTCACAATAAATTTGTCACATTGTGGATGACACGGATTTTAATAATTTGTTGGTTAATTGTATTGTGAGTGGAATAAGAGTCCCACTTTTAAATAGTTTTAAATTGTATTGTGAGTGAAAAAGTAAGTGAGGTGTGTGGGGTCTATTACTATAAATGGATGTGGTAAATTTTTTGTGGACAGATCAAAAAAGAAATTGTGGCAAATTTATCGTGGACGGAGGAAGTATTTATAATTTATATCAATAATCTGATTACTAAAAGTTGTTTTTGTATATTTGTCGAATGGTTTGATATGTAATGATGATTGAAAATCTCTCTCTCTCTCTTCCCTTAGTCTCCTAATTCTACACAATTAAGGATGTGTTTGATAGCCTAGATAAGGCCAAGATTGGTTACCTATCTTCTTTTATATAGTGTTTGTTAGCCCAGATTTGTAATCTTTCAAGCCCTGTGTTAATTAGGGCCTCCCTTATTTTCCTGTTCCTCTTCAGGTAATGTATCCCTCCCCCACCCTCAGTTAAGATGCTTAACTCCAACAGTGCTACCGATTAATGCGTGGAAATACAAAATTACCCTTCCCTTCTCCTCCTCCTCTCTCCTCTCTCTCTCTATCATCTGCAAACCAGAAACCCCAAATCTATTTTACTCCAAGCTCTCAACTGCAAGTCAATTTAACAAAGAAGAATCAAGGAAAGAAACATAAATCACAGATTAATGTTCATAATTATGAAAAATTTAAAGCAAAAATAAATAGAACCCTTTGATATTTGACTCACACAAGCTAAATCACTTTTGCAGATGATCTTTTTTTATTTTTATGTCTTCCACCAAGTGGCTTGTACAGAAAATTGAATCGAAAGGGATGGAAGATAGCTAGATTCGAACGTATGTGTTCAATATTTTTCATCGATTGAAGTAGAAATACTTAACCAAATTGGAAGGGGTGGAGTTTCCTGATGTAAATTGACGAAAAAGAGATATGGATGTGTGTGAGAGAGAGAGATGAGTGGTGGTGGTGTTCAGCCATGGCGGTGGTGAATGGTGGATGGTTGCTGTTTGCTGATAGCGAAAGAGAGAGAGGGGACTCAGTGGAGTGATTCAAGGAGAGAGAGAAGAAGTTTAATTATATTTTCAATTTTTAAATTAATCTTTTTTTAGCATTTCATTATTTATTAGTATTTAATTATATACATTATTTGTGATAGGGTTAAAATTGTAAATTCTCTAACTTAAACAGGATACCAAACAACTAATTTATCATATCTATATTTCATATCTTATCTACCAAATATAAAGATGCAATAACAATCCACCCCTAACATACAATATTTATCTTAACTTAATCTATATTACCTTATCCTCACATACTTACCAAACGAGCCATAATCGTTCAAATAATATATGCCAATCTCCAATCTTCATTTTTTTTAAAAAATAAAAAAATATGCCAATCTCGATTTTAAATTCTGTACCCATCGGTCCCAACCTGTCGGAATCCCATTAACTGAAAATGTATATCAAAATAATTATAAAAAAAAAGCACGAAACAAAATTTAAACTGTTGTAAATATATCTTTTAGATATATATGATATGAGTGTTGACCAAATAAATCCTTAAAACCTTAACTCTCTGTACCACTATAAATAGAGGCATTTGATCCTCATTTGAATACACAAAATTCTTATTCTCTACTATATTCTTTATTCTCTCTAGTTTATAACATAAATAAAAGCATCAAATTTCTACAACGATAGTTGTACGTAGATTTGGCATATAATAAAACCTATAGGAATATCGAAAAAAAATATGAAAGAAATTAAAATATGTATCAGAATGCTGTGCCTGCACGTTCGACAAAGTGCAAAATAACTATTTGATGTACATTACTGGATTATTATACTAAATATTTGTATGTATACAACGATAAATAAAAAAATATATGTACGTGTGTTTCTTTGAAAAAATTATTATATTAAAACTTCTACTCAAGTAGTTAATTATAGCGTGGACTAATTCACCAATGACAAAACTCCCAATGTTAATTATTTGTGGATTAAAATGGTACTAATTAAAATTTAAGGGAGAGAACGGCTGATTCTTTTCTACGACATTTTAATAATTGAAACATTTTTGAATAAGATTGCATATATGAAATTAGGGAAAAATTACATCAATTTTCTTGAATTTGTTGGGAATAGGGGAATATTTCATTTTTTTCATCATTTTTGTGGACTATGGATTAGTAAATTTAAAGACTAACTTTCTTAACTTTAAAAAGGAAATTCTAAAGGGAAATAGAAAAATAAGATTAACAGTTGGAAGATCCGCCAACAGGCAGCAGGAGCACAGTTTGACCGAAAGAGATAAACAAAAACAGTTAATTAGTTGATTTAGATTTTTTTTTTTTGAGAATTAGTTGATTAAGAATTAACTTGAAGATAATAATAAAAAAAAGAATTATGCGCAGAATTCAATTTTATCTTTTTCTAATAGAAGTAGATACAAAGAGACGAACAAATATTCGTCTAAGTAAATCCGTCTCGAGAGGGCAAATGGCAGCTGTTTCTTGATCACCCCATTCGAAACATTTCCTACTTGTTTCTCTCTCTCTAGCCAGACCCCATATCGCGATTCTTGAAATTCAAACCGTGCATTCATAAAACTCTGAATGCATGTTTGTGCATGCAATAATGTGAAAAGGCGCGACTTTTAGGATCTTTGATGCCATTTCCTATGTGGGCTGTTGTCGAAGAGCGAAGAAGTGCTTTCGCTATTGGAAATTAAGACCAAAATCTGAATAGGGTTTTGGGTTTTCTTTGTTTCCTCTGTCGTCGAAGATTGATGGACCTAGGAAAACCCAAACCTAAGAGGCTTTATCAAGTTTGGAGAGGAAGTAATGTAAGCCCTTTTCCGTTTTGATTCATCTTTTGTTGATGAATGAGAAGATCTTTTGCTGATTTTGATGTTTACAACTTTTTTTTTTTCTCAGCGAAAATGAACTGTGTTTTAGTGGCTGTATGAAATTTTTTCCACATTTTGATAATGAATTCGATAAGTTTTCAAATTATGTGCTAAATTTGCTCCCGTTGTAAAAATTTGTTTAGGATTTTTACTATGATCGAAGTTGTGAACAGCATGTCTCTGTGTTATAATTAGTTCAAGTTTGTATTCTGAATTCCAAACTTTTGTGCTGGAAATGATTTGATTTACTATATTCAGACATTAATGTTGGTTCTGTTTAATGAGGGGTTATGCATTTCTTTGTTGATCTGTTTCTGCATTTTCCTATCTCTTAATTGATACCTGATTCTTATAAATTGAATCCTATTATGACATGCCTTCTTATGGTACAATATTTGAAATCAATCACATATATGAAATTTTGGTTTCTTTGTTTTGGATGTTGCAGAGATTCTTCTTTGGAGGAAGATTGATCTTTGGCCCAGATGTGGCTTCTTTGTTTTTATCAGCATTCTTAATAGCAGGTCCAGCTATTGCATTTTGTATAAAGATATTTTTTATCACTAGGCACCGGCTCAAAGAAAATAAAAATGTCGTTCCTTGGTATGCTGTACTCGTTGTGGCTATAGTGCTAACCATGTTGGTAAGCAATCCTAAACTTTTACTTGTTCTTTGCTGAGCTGTACTTTTCTTTACTCATAAATATGCTAAACTTGTGTACTTATCTTGAATGAAATTTTGAATTTTGTACTTTTATGGGGGATACCAAATAACAATCAAAATTGGAAGAGGTGAAGTAGCATTGGCTATGAAGGTGATTAATGCATTATGCTGAAGTTGCTGTGCATGAAGCATGAGTACTCTCTCGAGACATGGATTTACTGCTTCACTCGTTGTTGCTTTTTTTACAAGCTTAACTATCTTTCATGGTGTAATAATGTGCTTATTTTTTTTCTCCGTTCAGGCTGAGGTTACAATTTTTCATTATTATATGTTAGATTTGCAGTTCATGTATAATGAAGTGATGACATGATTGAAAGGTTTACCTCTTATTAAGAGTCGAGACTCACTAGGAATTAAAGAATTCCATAAATAAGTTGTTTTTTTATTTGTTTGGAACATTTCTGAGTATTCTATACTGTAAACCAGTATATTTAACATGCAATGCTTCTGTTTTCCGAGAAGAAGAAAAAAAGAATGCTTCTTACTAGCATTACCTTTCCTTATCTTTCGCAGGATATATTCTTTCTCCTCCTAACATCTAGTAGAGATCCTGGAATTGTTCCTAGGAACACAAAGCCTCCGGAATGTGATGAAACCATTGAAATGAACACTCCTTCAATGGAGTGGGTCAATGGTAGAACTCCTCATTTGAGACTTCCCCGAACGAAGGATGTTAATGTAAATGGACACACAGTCAAAGTGAAATTTTGTGACACCTGTTTGCTCTACCGCCCTCCCCGTGCATCACACTGCTCCATCTGCAACAACTGTGTTCAGAGATTTGATCATCATTGTCCATGGGTCGGTCAATGCATTGGCGTAGTGAGTATTCTTACATGTTTAATGCTTATTGCTAATTATTACCACCCCTTTCTTTTGTTGTACAATTTGTTAAGAAATTGCCTTGGCAGAGTTGAACAATGTTAAGTTTGGAAACTTTTGTCGAAGAATATTAGTATGTTCTTTTCTATTGCTATCCCATTGGATTTTAATTTCTTGGCATCACTTACTTCTGTATATTTCTTTTATTGGTTGGTTAAGTGCCCTGTTTTAGACTTATAAACTTCAATTTGTGAGGATGTTCAATCATGTAACATTTCTCAATGTTTTTAATCTTGCAAAACGACGAATTTGTTCTTTGTGCAGTTCTCTAATTTTCACTTCACAGCTTTCCTTGTGAAACTAACATGATCATCTTGTCTTATATGTGCAGCGTAATTATAGATTCTTCTACATGTTCATATCAACATCAACGCTCTTGTGCGCATACATTTTTGTTGTCTCATGGTACAATATTATCACCAAGAAAGGCACTGTATGGAAAGCAATGTCATCTGATTATTTGTCGGATATTCTCATCCTCTACTGCTTCGTTACCTTTTGGTTTGTAGGCGGCCTAACGGTTTTCCACTTCTACTTAATCAGCACCAACCAGGTAATCTTTCCCCTTCACCACCTTCTGATCAATCTGTATCACTTCTCACTTCGTGTTTTTTTTTTTTTAATGTCAAGAAATTAGGCCGTTTACACAATCTTAAAGTTTCCTCTCTGTGTGTCCGAATTGCCTATTTTCTTTTTGTTCGTGTTATAAGCTATCAAGGTTCTGATGTGCCTATGAATGAACATTTTGTTGATTAATGATGAATCTCAAAGATATTGCCTTAAAATTTGCTCGTCCTTTTATGTAGACAACGTATGAGAACTTCAGGTATCGATATGATAAAAAGGAGAATCCCTATCACAGAGGGATGATTAGCAACTTCAAAGAAGTTTTCTTCTCTAGAATCCCACCTTCTATGAATGATTTCCTGGCAATTGTGAAGGAAGACGATGTTGTGGTCATGGAAACCACCGGTCAGAATTTCATGGGAGGCATAACTAGCTCGAAAGAAAAAATAGATATGGAAATGGGCTCGAATTTTCTTGACAGCAATGGCATTGTGATACCAGATCTTCTACGTAATCTTGAATTTGATGACATTGAAGACAACATAAAACACAAGGAAGGGAGCGAAAGATTGGACTCTGGCCCGTTTATCGCTCCTCTTGAGTCAACAAGTAGCTTAGCCGTTGAAGCTGAGGACAATCTGGATGTCAAACTTGATGCCACAATATCTGAACATAACAACGCATAAATAGAGGTTGCATTTGCTGTTACATCTTCATTTTTTGCTGTTCTATTCAATTTTTGTGACTTAAAAATACTGAAAATATAATATTTTTGCATGAAAATGCAGAAGAACTATACTTGCATGTTTGAAGTGCCTGGTGGCCAAGAGCTCCCTTTTCTGCTGTTTTAACTTGAATGATGCGACGATGGTTCCCTGCTTTCTTTGTCGTATTCGAGCTTATTGCAGTAACAGAATGAGGAAGAAATCATGTCAGTGCAAAGCTGTGCATTGGTTCATATAAATAGACAGATTATTTTTTTGCTTTTGCTCTGCTTTAGATCTCTGAAAAGGGCGCTTCAGTGTTGGAGAAATGCGCGCGTGTGTGTGTGTGTATTTTGTAAACATATATTCTTTCCAGTGGCTGAATATACAAGGAGGGATGTAACAATTTTTGTTGGTTGAGTTAACAACTGCAGTATCTCAATATTGAGCATGATTTTGTTGATCTGATATATTAATCAAGAAAAATCAGTTGGTTAGAATTTGGTGATTTACCGATCTACGAGTAGTTCGACTCATTGACTGTCCGAACACTCTCATATAGTGTTCTGGTGGAAAATCCTTAGCATGTGTGTTTATTTGTATATATATATGTGTGTTTTTATAAGGATATTAGTGGAAATAGTATGTATATAATTCTAGAAGTTATACTACTAATTATCACAAAAAAGAACGGAGCTTTCAAGGAAAAAAGAAAAATCTAAAATCTCAAACTGAAAATCTACGGTGGAGAAAGGTAGACCACAAGAACTCTTGACCTCAAAAACCCAATAATCAGAATTTGCAATCAAGATGGCCAATAGGAAAAATTCCACGTGTCAAACTCTAATTTAGCTGATAGATTTCATTGGATGAGATTATCATTTTCATCCAAATTATATAATATGATGCCAACATCTTATCCCACCAAAAAAACACACTTGAAATTTCTGCTGAAATTCTGCAGAAAATGGCAGCAGAAATGGCTCTAGTGAAACCCATTTCCAAATTCAACACCTCCATCCCGAAATTCGGCAGCTCAAAATGCCCAAAGACAAGATTTTTCACTGTCAGAATGTCGACCACCGCCAGCCCGCCGCCGCCAACTGCCGCAGGCCAGAAGAAGACTCAGAAGGAAATAAAGGAGTCCCTTTTGACGCCAAGGTTCTACACGACAGATTTTGATGAAATGGAGCAGCTTTTCAACACCGAGATCAACAAGAATCTGAACATGGCTGAGTTCGATGCTCTGAAGCAGGAGTTCAAGACTGACTTCAATCAGACACATTTCGTGAGGAATAAGGAATTCAAGGAGGCTGCTGACAAGCTTCAGGGACCTTTGAGGCAAATCTTTGTCGAATTCTTGGAGAGGTCTTGCACTGCTGAGTTCTCTGGTTTCCTTCTCTACAAGGAGCTTGGTCGAAGGCTTAAGGTATGTGTGTTAGTGTGTGCGTGAGAGAGAGAGAGAGAGAGAGAGAGAGAGAGAGAGAGAGATGGTGCGTTTCTTGAGTTTTTGTATGAATTGATTCAATTAGTGTTTCTTGTGTTTATAAGTATATAGTGAGTTTGCTTAATGTTGGAGCTAACTAATGTTTTCTGTGTTAAACTCTTGTTTTCATTTATTAGTGTGTTGCCCTAGCTTAATTAATTTTTGAGGTCTACTTATTTAGGTTTGATTAATGTTCTAACTGCATGTTGCAGAAATCTTGTAATAGCTCACCTTGTTTAGTCATCATTGCTTGCTAGTTTTAGACAAGATAATGAAGAGAGTGTTTGGCGTGAGCTTCTCTTTCTAACAAACTGGTTCTCTCAGATCAACTCATTCTTGACTGCTTTTGCAGAAAACTAATCCTGTGGTTGCTGAGATTTTCTCTCTCATGTCCAGAGACGAAGCACGCCATGCAGGGTAAGTTTTCCTCCCTCTTGATTGCCCAAGAGGCTACAGCCATGAATGCTGAAATCAAGGTTTATGTAACTTGTCAGGTTCTTGAACAAAGGTTTATCAGACTTCAATTTGGCTCTGGACTTGGGGTTCCTTACAAAGGCCAGAAAATACACTTTTTTCAAGCCTAAGTTCATTTTCTATGCAACATACTTGTCTGAGAAGATTGGATACTGGAGGTACATCACCATCTACAGGCACCTTAAGGAGAACCCCGAGTACCAATGCTACCCGATTTTCAAGTACTTCGAGAACTGGTGCCAAGATGAGAATCGCCATGGTGATTTCTTCTCTGCATTGATGAAGGCTCAGCCGCAGTTCCTCAATGACTGGAAGGCGAAGCTGTGGTCCCGCTTCTTCTGTCTCTCTGTAATCACTCAATTCCTACTGCTAATTCTATTGTTTCTTGAAAGATCTCATCTTTTCTTACATCTTTGAGGATCAAATCTGCAGGTTTATGTGACAATGTACCTTAATGACTGCCAAAGAAGTGCTTTCTATGAAGGCATTGGTCTTGATACTAAGAAATTTGACATGCATGTCATCATTGAGGTAAACTATTTCCTCCCAAAACTTTCTTGTAGTAACATTACAGATTCTGGGATCCCAGAATGCCTAAATCTTGCATCGTTCGTGCAGACAAATCGCACAACTGCTAGAATTTTCCCTGCTGTGCTCGACGTTGAGAACCCAGAATTCAAGAGGAAATTGGACAGGATGGTGGAGATCAACACAAAACTACTTGCAATCGGGGACACCGACGATATTCCCTTTGTGAAGAACCTCAAGAGGATTCCCCTTATTGCAGCTCTGGCTAATGAGTTGCTGGCTGCATACCTCATGAAACCTATTGAATCTGGTTCAGTGGACTTTGCTGAGTTTGAACCAAAACTTGTTTACTGATTTTTTTAAATTTTTTTTTTTTTTGGATATCTAAATTCATTTTCAATCTGTGGAGTAGAGTATGCAGCTTATCATTGTATAATAGTGACGATACAAAGCAGAGGAAACATTGTCTGAATCTGGCACTTTGCAGTTTTCATGTAGTAAAATGGGTTGATTTCTGAGAATTAAAAGTGGCTGTTACTGCAATGCCTTAGATTTCAATATCTTGATTTTCTGCTTACATAGACCTTCGACTGCATGATTGAAGCTAGACATAAACAGCAAAATAATGACTAAAAATTGCATCTTCAACTATACAACTAGTGATGAACTATGCGTTCAATCTGATTTTTCTGACCTCTGCTGTGGTGAAGTTTGCTTCTTGACAGCTGAGCGCTCGTCCTTCTTCGTTCCAAATAGTATTCCAGACAACCAAACGGCTACCAAAGTGGCCTCAACTGGCGCAAGCCAGTAAACAATTAAGTGCTCTTTGGTGATGTGTTGCTTATTAGCAAAAGCCCACCCCATTACCTAAGGGGAACAAAGAGATTTCACTTGAATCTTGATACTGTTTTCAAGAGAGATATAAACTGCAGGTGGAGGTGTGAGAAGAAATGAAGAGCGAAAGGAATACTTACAGAAGCTGGATTCATGCATCCGCCTGTTAGATCCGCACCAAGAATGTGGAGAGTAAGCTTGGAAAGACTGGAAATCCAAGTTTTCATGAGGAAATTCTCTCTAGCCACCCCGAGATGGATTGTCACGATAGCAAATGCCAGAAGGCCTTCTGTCAGTGCGCCCTTTGCAATGTCAACTTTCAAATGTGGCTCATGTCCTATTCCAGGAAATGTCGACAGGATGAGCCTCACACCATAAACTGACCCAACCACCTTTTGAAGAAACACGAAAAAGAATAGCAGATACAAAAATATTAAGCTTTGGCAAACAGATTAATCTGTATATAAGAAGAAAGAGTAGGGGTCAATCATGAGTGTATATGAGCCATTTAGAAGTTTTTCTTATTTTTCAAAAGGTTACAAAGTGGGAGAAGTACTTGAGTTTATAAGATTCATTTTTACATCTTCCAAGAACTTTATTTGAGGCCATATAGGCCAAGCATTATAAGACCTCTTCCTTCCTTTAAGTAATAAGTACTGTTAAATTTTTGGTATATTTCTCAAATTCTCCAGCATTCGAAATCTGCATGCTCAAAGGATTCTCTCTCTCTCTGGAAGTCTGGCTTCACTCATGTAGGAAAGGGCGTAGAGAGAGCACAATAACAGGACAGAACTTCAAGAAATGGAAAATTGTTGATGACCACATAATTTATACGGTCTAGTCTACCTACAAAGAAACATCCACATTCCGACATTCGTATCAGTTACCTAAATATTATTCTAAAAACTAAACCTTGACCTGAGGGGGTCTCCTCAACTATCTCCTATGTCTAAACTGTAATTGACCCCAAAATGGAAGATGATGAACCTAAACACCAGCAGAAATACCATTTCCTGAGTCCCATGATGATAGAAGTTCTACCATAGACTTTTGTGTCGCGATCATAGACAGTAGAAACATCCGAATCCACTACCACAGATGCCCTTTCTTACTAACTAATGGCGTAACTTTGAAAAACAAACCAACAAGTAAAATAAAAGAAGACAGGTGCAAGGGGAACGGAACTTCATTTGGACATACTTGACTACGAACCCAATTCCTGGTTAAGGCAAATATGGAGAAACGGTTTAGATATTTTATCAGCCTCCAATATTTGCAGTGTAAAACTTTTTGACACCGGCACCTAGAACTATATTATTTCTAAGTTATATACAATTTAAAATCACACTTTGCAATGTCAGGCCAATCAACTGTTCCACTGTCGATTAGTTTTAGGATTCTACTTCTGGTAACTGGGAAATATGCACAACCTTTATAATCACTATATTGTTTATTATTACATAAGTAATCGAACAAATCTGGTTACTTGAGACGAGTTTGCATTATTCTTCATTTGCTGAACATCAATCACATTCATTTACAATCTGTGAACGTACATGTCACACTTTTCAATGAATTAGTCCCCTATATATCTACTTCATGCATATACTTGGGCAAAAATTAGCAATGATGTTGAATGATCATCAAAGAAAAAGAGGAAAAAGGCCACATTTTGTGGTTCAACTCAATTTCAAATCCTGTTCCAAACTTCCAAAGTATGAAAATGCACATAATTGAACTGAAAAGAACAAGTACAAAACCACTGATAAGATCTAAAATCATTCACTACCTCCTCCAGCAAAACTAAATACCCTTCAGATTAAAGCTCCTTAATACATTATACATACATATACATAACAAATCCAACATTAAATCAAATTATTCAAAAATCCTGCATCGAAACACGTCTAGCTCAAAAATACAAAATAAAGATTGCATTTTCCCACCAAAATAGGTCTAACCAATTCACCAAGAGAAGGGGGGAAAAGCGAACCTGCGCAGGGATTCGGGCGCCGACGGTGAAAAGGAAATTCGAAAAATCTCCCGAAATAGCGGGGGCCAAGACGGTGAGTGGATTGTACGCGCCGCCGTCGATGACCTTGCTCATGTACGCAAAGACGAACATGTTGAGAACGGAGAGCGCGCATTGAACAATGTCGCCCTCCAGCTGATGAGCGGCGTCACCCATCACGCTCTGCACGAAAATCTTGATTAGCTCGTTCGAGAACACCCACATCAACGAAATCGCGAAATCCGCCACCAGCAGCCGCCGCTCGCTCGCCATTGGGGAACGGAATCAGAGGAGCATGCAACAGAAAGAGTTGGATAAAATTGGAATGCGAGCGGTTGGAGAAGGAAAACGCCGTTTTGACTTTTGTAGAAATTTCCTCTGGCTTTGGTTTGGTTGAAGATGATGACGATGGCTTCTTGAATTTGAAACGGATTAATCCATGCTGTAATAATCATGTGGCGATTATGATTTTTCCACATTTCTATGGTAGTTGTTTCAAGGTGATGTACACGTACACGTTTTATAAGGTATCTAATAATGCTCACAAGTTTAATTTTGTTTATTAAATATTTACCAAAATATTATGAAGAAAATCTTTATGATAGTTTTCTAAAAAGAAAGTAATGATATGAGTTAATTAAAACTGATGTGAATTTCTATTTATTTGGTAATATTTATTACACTTGAATTTACTTTAGCTACAAAGACTAATTATATTATAAAAGTCTTCCACTCGTAATATTTAAGCGATACCAACCATCAATTAGACCACAATCTTTATTACCCCTCCGTTTCAATTATATAGCCTTGTTTTTCTTTTTTAAATGTTCCAAATATATAATTTTGTTTTCATAAAAAGTAATATTTTTTAGCTCATTTATTAATATATTCTTATTTAATTCTTTGATTAACTCATAAAAAATATATAGTCAAATAATAAATAAGGGCATATTAAGAAATTTACAATATAATTAACCTTTTCAATAATTTTTCTTAATTTTTGTAAAAATTTCAATTCGCCTATATAAATGGGACAAAGGAAGAAGTAATTAAATATAGTCATCGATTTATATAAGTGTGTCATGTTTTATGTCTATATACTACTCACATGATCACAATTAATTAGTAAAAATATGAACGCTAAGAATTACTATTGAAACGATGCGATAAAAAATAATAGTAATATTTTTCTTTTATTTTTTTCCTTAATTTTTCAGTTTTATATTACGACATAATCACACAAAGGAAATTCATTCAACAAAATCTATATCTATATATATATATATATATATATATATATATATATATCTAAATAAAATAGTGGAATTATAAATCAATTGGAATTCAATTTTGATGGTAATTTTATTAATTATATAAAATTAAAAGTAATAAATTCTACACAATATTATGTATAAAAAAATATAATTAAAATATAGTTGAGGTAATTTAAAATAGACTATATTTTTTGAAATAAATCTAAAAATATTTTATAATTTTGAATATGTGTATTTTGAATTATTATTATTTTGGTTCTTATTAAATTATTTTGATATTCTCTTTAAATATTTAGCCTATTAACTCATTTTATCTTTAAATAAAATATTTTTATTATTCGAATTTATGAGTATTTTTTATCGTGCATCACCCCGAAGGTCAATACTAGTAATAATTAAAACTTAAAAATCATATGTTTGTTAGTAATCTTCTGTTTCTAGCGAACCGCGGGATGAGTGTTGACGCTGTCGCTCGTAGGGTAAGCTCTCTCCTCTCTCCCTCACACGCGCGCACACACACACACCCGCACACACACAGAAGGATATATTTCGATCGAACTAGTCAATCTGTTGTTACAACTCGCCATTCTCCGATTGCGAGCAGGATATACTGATCGAAAACGGTTGGGGATTTCGGATCAATTTCGTTTCTGTGTGCGAGGTACGGTTTAATTTCAGATTTGTTTTCTTTATGTTGGCATCGCATGTTTTAAGCGTTTGGATTTCAAATTGGACTTGTATTTCGTTTTTTTTATGGGCATTCTCCATCCCTTGAAATGCGTTAGAGAGTTGAATTTCTCGCGATTGCTAATCTAGAGAATCTATTTGTTTGATGGCGGCTGTGACATTGTAGTGTCTTATGTTTGGATTAGTTTCGTCTTTGTTAGAATCTATTGTTTTTGGTTTAGATATTTTCTGGTTACTCCCCCTTATCTCGGGCGCGGGTGCATTTGTGTGTGTAAAATATGTATTTTCAATCTTTTGTGCTAAATGTTGGGGGCTAATATATATGGCAGAATTTAAGCAGAAAACTAAGTGCATTGTCTATAGAAATGAAGCTCTTATTATTTTTGCAGTTAGTGATTTCCTAATGCTTAAGAACATAACCTCTAAAATGTTGTCGTGATTGTGAAAAATGAGTGTTTTTACAGTTTAGAAGAACATTCAGAAATTGGCATGGTGAATTTTGCGACTAACTATATATATGGAATCTTTTGCCACTAATTTAAAACCTCTACTCTTAGGTGGTGTTTGATTTGGAGGATGTGATTGATAACATGTGATAAGATAGAATAAGACTATATGGTTGATTAATAATCACTCCAAATTTGGAAGGACAACTTATCACTCAATTGGTGGATATGATCAAGGGCTACTTTTTCATCACGAGCCAAATCATTCAAACTAAACATTTGATTAAGTTGGATTATTTTATGAATCAAGCCTTATCAATCAAACCAAATGACACCTTAGGGGTCGTTTGGTTCAAGCTAGAAAGTACGGCTTAGCTTCAAGCTTTTTTTTGGTTCTTATTCGCTTTAATCAACTGTAATCAAACTATCAAAGTTTAGCACTCATGTGCTTGATTATAGTAAGTTTTGCTTTTATGGGTTCTCATCAGTTTTTATATCATGGATACCAACTGCAGTTGCTAACCATGTTATTTCATGATCGACCTAATTAACCCGTTCTTTGACTTGACCTTATTTACTTGCACTGCCATTCTCATCTCATATTTAATAGCAATAGGCCACTAGCATCGCTTATTTGATCGATGTCCTAATTGCAGGAACTGGGAACAGTGGACTATCGCTAGAAGAAAAATGGCTGGGTCCAGGGTCGCTCATGCTACTTTAAAAGGACCGAGTGTGATCAAGGAGATTGTCATTGGAACTGCACTTGGCATTGTAGCAGGTAGTGTATGGAAGATGCACCACTGGAACGAGCAGCGAAAAGTTAGAGCATTCTATGACATGTTAGACAAAGGTGAAATCTCTGTTGTTGCAGCAGAAGAATAAATACTTCTGATATTTCTTGATCGTTGATGTCCATATTGGTTCAATGGTGATTTACATCCGCATCCGATTCGCTCTTGAATTGAACATAAGCTCTTTTGGTTTCAGACCTTATTGAAATAAGTTGTATGGGATTTACTGGACCACCTCACCACTTACTGCAAATTCTGAAGCTTTTGAGGTTTTTGTGTTGTTACTTTGGCTGAAATATTTGATTCATGATTGAACGTTGTACGTTGAATATCATATGTTGATTGTTATTTTCTTTTCCTACATTATCTTGTGATACCTTTGGGCCTAGACCTTTTGTGTGCTTGCATTCATCAACCACTCCGGTTGAGCTCCTTCGATCCCCTGGGGGGTCTTGCAAGAAGGATCTTAACGAGGATGTCGGGGTGCCAATGGAGGAGAATGTAATACGCCATGTTGAGTGGGTAATTAAAGTTCAAGTAGTTTATATATGAATTTAATGAAGTTTTTTAGCAATTTGGGTTAATTGTCTTTGTAAAGCGATGACGAGGATCAAGTAATTACTAGGGGAGCTCAAGGTAATTGGAGTACGAAGATCAAGTAATTACTAGGGGAGCTCAAGTTAATTGGAGTACGAGAAACACTCCAACCCCCAAAAGAAAGTTCAAGGTACAACAAACATGAAATTACAATACGCTCCTAATCTGACAATACGCTCTCGGGCCAACTCGAGAAAGTAAAAGACTTCAACTCCAAATTTGAAGCCGTTAACCAAAACCATGATCTTACTTTTATTTCATCAATTACGCCCTCTGGATTTGGTTGTATGTCTTTGAAGATATGATCATTTCTGCTTTTCCACATAGCTCAAATCACACACAACCAAATGCGGATTTGGTTGTATGCCTTTGAAGATATGATCATTTCTGCTTTTTCACATAGCTCAAATCACACACAACCAAATGCATATCGCAACTTCACATTTCTGTATCAAAACCGTTTCATGCTGGAGAAAATTCATGGATGGATTATTATGCATTACCATAGGAACTTGAAGCCACTCATAACAACTGTACAATAATGGATTTGAAGAGTTCAAAGTTTATGGTTTAATATGGATGTTGGTGACTTGGTGTTTGCTTCACATTTTAATCCTTTTTGTGAACTTGTCTTCTGGTTTGGTGTTAGGTGTGGAAATCCTTTAGTAACTTTGAATTTTTATTAAATATTAGTAGTATTTTTTCTATAATTTTTCTTCTTTCTATTTAATGTTTCAATATTTTTGCAATAAAATTATGAAACTAGAAAACAAATCTTATTTTTCTTCAATTGACAATAAGGATGGTGCACTACTAATTGAAACATGGACTATCGGTGCATGAATGTGAATTAATTAATGACATTATTATAAAATTGGCCGAATGTTATGATAATGTATGATTTTTTGACATTGAACTAATAATATATTGTTGTCTTTATTTATTTTTTATTTTTTTGAGAAGTACATATTTCTATTTGAATACAAAGAGTACGCAAAAGCGGCAATTGCGTTCTTGTGTCTTGTAAATAAAGAAAGTGAAATTGGACAAAAAAATACCAAAACTTAATAAGCATAAGTTTTTTAGCCTCATTCATAAAACTATAAGTTTTTTATATCAAAATCATTTAAAAGACTAAAGTGCCATCCCTTTAACAAAAACTAAAAAAAAATAATACACCTATGAATTAAATTAAAAAAGTAAAAAAAATCTGAAAAAACAGCCTCAATCTCTCTCGATTCTCTCCCGTCGTCGGCCAGATTTCTTCTGGACATGATGGGAGGACACGATGGGGCGACTGGACAGAATGGCTGGGCACGATGGGTGGACACGATGGATGGACACGATGGAAAGTAATATTTAATGCAGATTCTTTCGCGTTTCATTTATTGAACCCTACCAAATTCGATTCTCTGAAGATTTTCTGATGAAACTAGGAATTTAATGAAGGTAGTTCATTAAAGTTTGCGTAAGAGAGGTTGTTGACAAGGTTTAGAACTCCTAGTTGGGTTTGAATTAATCACAACACCACAATTGAAAACATCAAAAACCACAAAACCCTAAAAAGAAAGAAGAAGAGAAAGCAGAGAAAAAAGCTACGCCAATCTCTCGAAACGTCAAACCAAAGAAGAAAAAGATATCAAAGAAGGCCGGCATCGCGTTTCTGGCTTCATAAAGAAGGTATGCACCCGAAATCTCCGTCCGAAAAGCATATACTAGTGCGTGTTATTTAACTCACGATGGCAAGGCATGATCGTGACCAAGTAAACACTATCGTGCCTTGACCATCGTGTCCCAAAATTGTCTTCGATTTGCATGGAATATGTAGATGTTAAGTGATATTTGTTTAAATTCGAATATAACTTGAAGTTTAGTAATATGTTTAGGACAAAAAATAGTTGAAATAACTCGCATTGTGTGATTTGTAAGTGGTTGGAAACTATGATTTTTTTTTTCTGTCGGGGGCGAAGGGTTTCTCCCCACGATGACACGATGTGGAAGGCACGATCGTGCCCACGATGGGCACGATGGTCAGCTCGATCACCATCGAGCCTTTCTATCAATCCCACGATGGTGCCTTCGTGCCCTGGCAGTTTGTGATGTAAATTTCTGTTTTTCGTATTGTAACCCTAATCTCTCTTCTTTCTTTGATTTTTAGATGGGGCGGCGGCGTGTTATTGTACGTTTTGGAGGTCAGTGGGAGGGATTGACTTACTTAGGCGGGAGTACTGTTGTTGTGCACATGGACGATACGAATGATTATCGAGATCATCTCATAAATCTGATTAGAGATGCTTTGTGTGGTCGAAAAGATTCCGAGTATGTGCTATCCTATTTGACTGTGTTGAGGGATGAGAGCAGATGTAGAGCTTTATTAAATAGTGATACAGATTTACTTCGATTTCTAGTGCAAGAGAAAAGGTCGGATCCGATGGTTTATGTCTTTGAAAAAAACAGTGTTTTTGCCCCTGAGGTGGACGTGGAAGGCAGTGGACGGGATATATTTGAGGATGATGATGATAGAATGCCACCAGAAGCAGAGGGTGCTCACATCTCCGACGACGAAGAAGATGAACGCCGTAAGAATATAATTGAATCTGTGACTATTGAGTTTCTTGCTTGGATTAGACAGCCAGAACAAGTAAACAGGATCTTCGGGCACCAGAATTTCACATCTGAGTATCAGACTGGTCGTGATGATGATGAACTACTCAGCCTAGGCAATTGAAGCATTCCACTGGTCGAGTGTGACAGCGCACTGCCACTTGGGTGGGTTGAGCAGCCCGAACCGTTCACCAGTAAACTTGTAGTGGGGGCTACGTTTCAGTCCAAGTATAAATTGAAGATGGTTGTGGGAATGTATCACCTGGAGCACATGCTAGAGTATGTTATTGATCGTTCCGCCAGAAATCGTATAGTCTTTCTCTGCAAGCACGATATGAATAATTGCACGTTTAGGTTGTGTGCTCAGGGGCCAAAAGATGAAGGCGACTCGATTTGATATATTACGAAGTTGACTTTGGATCACAGCTGCCACTTGAACGTGATTCGTACTGCCGAGCGGACGGTGACTGCTAAAGTTGCAGCCGTGTACTTTGCTCGTAGGTTGGTTTGCGAGGGTGTGTATTTGAAGCCGAGAGAGATGATGGAAGAGATGCGCTGAGAGTTTGGTGTTCACATGTTGTACAGCCTCGCTCTAGAAACGAGGAATATAACGATAGAGAAGACATACGGTAACTTTGACAAGCCGTATCAGATGGTCCCGTCGTATTTGCATTTATTGAGGCAGCGTAATCCTGATACTGAGTACAATATGCAGATGAGTAGTGAGGGAGTATTTTGTCACATGTTTCTCGCCTTAGGACAGTGTAATCGTGCCTTCGAGCGCTATCTGAGGCCAGTGATTGTGTTGGACGGGACCCATCTTAAGGGAAGGAACAAGAGAGTTCTTTTTGTCGTTGTTAGCAAAGATGGGAATGAACAACTCTTTCCTATAGCTATTGGAATTGGTCCGATAGAGAACGATGAGTCGTGGACTTGGTTTCTTTCCAATCTGCGCAGGTGTTTCGACCCCCGGATGAGTTGTTGATCGTCTCTGACCAACATAAGAGCATTGCAAATGCCGTTAAAGCCATCTATCCGACTGCAGTGCACGGATTGTGCTTTCACCACATGCAGAAGAATCTGACGCGATACGGCCGTCGAGCTCTTGCCATCTTCCAAAATGCAGAGTATGCTTATCGTGTTGAAGAGTTCGAGAAGAATATTTCTTCCTTGAAAGCTTTATGTGAGGGTGCTCACACACGACTTTTCCAAATTGGTGCTCATAGGTGGTCTAGGTCGCATTGCCCAGTTCGACGGTACAGTTTCATGACCTCCAATGCCGCCGAAAGCTTGAACTCTCGGCTACTGTGGGTTAAATGTTTACCTATTTGCTCGTTACTTGAGATGTATCGTTGCATTGTCGAGAAATGGTTCGACGAGAAAAAGGCATTAGCTAGGGAGAGAGAGCATGAGATTACACTCGAGGCCTTCAACAAGCTTGCGGTGACAGTGGAAGCAGGTCATCAGCTCGTTGCTCAACCTACCACTGAAAATGTTTGTAAAGTGAAAGACAAGAAGATGGTCTTCGAGGTGGACCTTGGGAATTGGACATGTGAGTGTCGTGAGTTCGATCAGGATAAGATGCCATGTCGTCATGCAGCTGCCGCCCTCAGTTATGTATAGTTTTTTTTTTTTTTACTTAAATTGTATTTTCATGGCTCAATATTTCCAACTTTTGTTCGTTACAGGACCCAAGGAAATACTGTCAATTTGTTTGATTTCGTAAGTTGGTATTACAAGCAACACGACTTGCACGAGACTTACAAAGAATCCATTAGATCGGTACCACATCCCGAGGAGTGGAATGTCCCGCCTGATATTGCAAGAATCGTTTGCTTGCCGCTGGTGAGGGTTCGTCAAGCCGACCGTCCGAGGACATAGCGTGTTCGTTCAGCAGTTGAAGGTGCGCCCACAACATGCCATAGAAAAAATGCTCTAAGTGTAAGGGGATCGGCCACAATAGAAAGAATTGCACCGAGCCACTCGCTTTAAATGTCGATCTAAATGTTCCCTTGGAGGGAGAACCATCGAGTCAGAGACGGCGACGAAAGAAGAAATGCAATAATTGTGGTAGTGAAGAACACACAATCACAAGATGTCCGATGCACTTGTGATTTATGATTGTTTGCAAGAAATCACAATGCCACTCTTATTTATGATATGTTATTCATTTGTCCTAATTTTATTTATTTGTTGAGCTTGTGTTGTGTTTAGAAATTGGAAAATGTAAAAAATAGGGCCGAAGCGGGTTTCCTTTGTAAAGCGGGTGCACCCGCTTCGGCAGCTCACCCACCTCGGCGGGGTACACGAGCCTGCCTATTTTCTCCATCGCCCAAGATTGAGAGACCCCATCGTGCCCATCGCCCTTATCGCCCCATCGTACCCATCGCCCCCATCGTGCCCATCACCCCCATCTTGGCCATCGCCCTCACGATGCATGTCTCATCGCCCCCTCAAGAAATTTTGATTTTATAGATATTTTTGGACTTTATGTTGTTGTGGTGCTGATATATTGATTTGTAATTACTTATTTAAGAATTTCATAAGTAAAAACGAACATTTGAAATAATTTAAATGTAGTCTTTAATATGATTATGAATCATATCATATCTTACGAATGAAAAGGATCTCAATGAATATTTACTTCAAATTCTCAAATTATAGGCTGTATATCATCGATGTTGCAAAAATTATTCAGATTGATCATAATTATGTATGTAAGGTATAAAAAACTATTTATAGGGTATAAAAAAATACTATGGAATAACATTAATGTATTAAAAATACTTATCGATGATGTTCTTCTGGGCACGATAGGGACTCTTCATCGTGGGCACGATGGGGGCGATAGGGGCGATGGGCACGATGGGCACGATGGGGGCGATGTGGGCGATAGGGGGTGATGGGCATGATGGGGTCTCCCAATAGTGGACGATGGAGAAAATTGGCAGACTCGTGTACCCCGCCGAGACGGGTGAGCCGCCGAAGCGGGTGCACCCGCTTTACAAAGGAAACCTATTTCGGCCCTGTTTTTTACATTTTCCAATTTCTAAACACAACACAAGCTCAACAAATAAATAAAATTAGGACAAATGAATAACATATCATAAATAAGAGTGGCATTGTCAATCATGCAACAAATCACAAATCAAAAGACAAGCTCCTAAGGTATGTCACATCAATATGCTTTGTATGCCTTCTTGTTGGATGCTTGGACACCATACGATCTAGATACATGCAACAAAAAGGACCGCAACTGACCCCATCGGTCTGGGCGAACTGCTCACTAGGTGACATTATGATAATTGGCATGAAGTCTTCTCTTCTTGTTATTGGATATAATGGTTTTATATCATTATTTGTGGTGGTTAATTATTTAATTGAGAATTAAATAATGAATGATTATTTTACTTGTCGAGTAAATAATCGAAATATGATCATGGTCTCAAAACCATTAATTTGGTGAGTGAGAAATGATGTATTTAAGTTGTGTGTTGGAGATGAATTTGTTGTAGGTAAATTCGATAGTGTGGTTATTCACGTTGGAGGAACGAGCTCGGGCTTGTGCCGTAGCTATAAGATTTGGGCCTTGAGCTTGGGGCTTGACTAAAAGTTTCCATCTTAATTTGGGCTCGGCCCACTTGTTCAATTGGCAAACCAATTTTTTGATATTGTTTAAATTGCAATTGATGTAATCAGCCCAATCTAATATCCAACATGCAAAGTAATTAAACATTGTAAATATTTAATTACTTGGAGCATACGCACGTTCCATATCTTGGAATTTTCTTGGCCGCCAAGTTGCCGAGATTTGGTGCAACCCTAAAGTCTCCCCCTTGAGTGCTATATATATGAGCCTCTTGTGATGGTTCTTTCACACCACAATTTGCTCTCATCTCTCATAGCATCAAAGCATCTCATATAGCTGCATTCTAGAGTTCTATAGCTCGGTTCTCAAGCTTTGTTTTATTCGCCGGAGCTCTTTTCTATTTCGGTGCTGATTAGGAAAGAGACGTCATCGTTTTATCTTTGATAGACGATACGCCAGACCGTGAGCACTAGCCGGGGCGTATCTCGTCTTGCGGATAGAGGCCTCCTCGACTCGACGAATCAAGTTTGTTATTCGTTATTTCCGTTTATCTTATTTTGTAATCTAATAGATTCAAGTTATTGTTCAGTTTTATTATATTCCAAGCTTCTACCATTGTCCCGTTATACTCAATTTTCAACAATCGCAAGACGAGATATTACGTGTTCTACATACGTCGGAGGAGTTTGGATTTTCATTATCAACTTGAAACTTTTGCTCGGAGATGTCGACCTCATTCGGAACCGGAGGCAACACCAATGGAACCAACGATTCAATAACCTCATCCACCATTGCCGCCACCAACTCGATGATGGCTCCGCTCGCTACGATCTCAAGGCCGCCGCCTTATGCCGAACGTCCTGACAAGTTCACAGGCGCTGACTTTAAACGTTGGCAACAAAAAATGTTATTTTACCTAACTACGTTGGGTGTGGCAAATTTCCTGAAGGAAGACGCTCCTGTCGTTCCTGAAGGTGAAACGGGCGTTAATGTTCGTACTGCCTTCGACCTGTGGGGTCAAGGCGACTTCTTGTGCAAGGGGTATGTGTTGAACGGTTTGAGGGACAGCCTCTATTCCGTTTATTCAAACATCAAGACGGCGAAAGAGCTGTGGGATGCACTTGACAAGAAGTACCGTGCTGATGACGCCGGAACTAAGAAGTTTGTAGTGGCCAAGTTTTTGGACTACAAAATGTTGGATACCCGCTCGGTGGTTGATCAAGTGCAAGAGCTGCAACTCATATTACACGATATGGATGCCGAGGGTATGACTTTGCCCGTTGCTTTCACTGTCGCAGCGGTGATCGAGAAGCTTCCTCCTTGTTGGAAGGACTTCAAGAGCTATCTCAAGCACAAGCGAAAAGAGATCACTCTCGAAGATTTGGTGATCCGTCTCCAAATTGAGGAAGACAACAAGAAGCAAGATCCCAAGTCTAGGATCATGGTCGATGCTAAGGCCAATTTGATGGAGCGAGGTGAATCTTCTGACTCCAAGAAGCGAGCTCGTCCCAATGCTAATGACAAAGGCAAAGGGAAGGTGCACGACAAGAGGTTTGAAGGCAATTGCTATAATTGCGACAAACCAGGCCACATGGCAAAGGACTGCCGCAAGCCTAAGAAGAAGAAGAATAAACCAAGTGCTCACAATGTCGAGAAGAACTTTGACAAATGGGATCAAGATGATCTAACTGCTGTGATTTCCGAGGTGAATCACGTTGATAGCCCGAAGGCTTGGTTTATTGATACCGGCGCTTCCGTCCATGTTTGCTCGGAACGAAGCCAGTTTTCAACCTACAAAGAAGTGGGAGAAGGAAAGAAGGTCCACATGGGAAACGCTGATACTTCTACAGTTGTCGGCGTGGGTGATGTTGTGATCAAGATGACTTCGGGTCAAGAGTTGAAGCTTAAGGATGTGCTGCATGTCCCAGACATCCACAAGAATTTGATTTCTGGTTATTTACTTGTTAGTAAAGGTTTTAAGCTTGTATTTGAGAATGACAAGTTTGTTTTAAGCAAGTTTGGAAAGTTTCTTGGAAAGGGATACCTCTCCAATGGACTTTTTAAACTCAATGTAATGGCTGTGCGCCGTGTTCCAGTTATCAATAATGAAAATAAATCTTCTTCCTCTTACTTGCTTGAGTGTTCTGATTTATGGCATTGTAGATTGGGACATGTTAATCTAAATGCGATAAAAAGATTAGTAAATTTAAATTTGCTAAGTTTAAGTGAATTCAATTCACAAGACAAATGTGAAATTTGTGTTGAAGCTAAAATGGCCAAGTTACCGTTTCACTCGGTAGAAAGGAGCACTGAACCTCTTGGCTTAATTCACACCGATGTGTGTGATTTAAAGTTTGTGCAAACTAGAGGTGGGAAAAAGTATTTCATTACTTTTATTGATGATTGCACACGTTATTGTTATGTCTATCTCTTAAGGAGTAAAGACGAGGCGATTGAAGCTTTTAGGAACTTCAAGGCCGAAGCTGAGAATCAACTTGGTCGAAAGATCAAGATTGTTCGTAGTGACCGTGGAGGCGAATATGTAGCTCCGTTTGAGGAATTATGCAACGCGAGTGGTATAATTCACCAAACGACGGCGCCGTATTCACCTCAATCGAATGGAGTTGCCGAGCGTAAGAATCGGACTTTGAAAGAAATGATGAACGCTTTGCTCATCAGTTCAGGGTTACCCCAGAACATGTGGGGGGAAGCTATTTTGACAGCCAACTATATCCTGAATAAGATTCCTCTCAAGAACAAGGATGTAACTCCATACGAGTTGTGGAAAGGACGAAAGCCGTCGTACAAATACCTCAAAGTGTGGGGGTGTTTGGCTAAGGTTGAAGTGCCTCTGCCGAAACAAGTTACAATTGGCCCAAAAACAGTTGATTGTATCTTTATTGGCTATGCACTCAACAGCAGTGCTTATCGATTTTTAGTTCATCGTTCTGATGTACCTGACGTGACGGTTGGTACAACGATTGAATCTAGAAATGCAATTTTCTTTGAGAACGTATATCCTTTAAAGAAGAAAGATGTTGAGAAACCTAAAACGAGTTCTGAGAAAAGAACCATTGATGATGCTACTAGTTCTCTTCCTAGTGAAGTTGAGCCTAGACGTAGTAAGAGGGTCAGAACTGTTAAGACCTTTGGTCCTGAATTCATCACTTTGTTATTGAATGGAGAACCAATATCAATTGAAGAAGCATTATCTGGTCCAGATGCTAAACTCTGGAAAGAGGCTATCATTAGTGAATTAGATTCTCTTATGAAGAACTATACATGGGAGTTGACCGATCTTCCAGAAGGTTGCAAGGCCTTAGGATGTAAATGGATCCTTAAAAGAAAGTATAAACCTGACGGCACTATTGATAAGTATAAAGCCAGACTTGTTGTCAAAGGCTTTAAACAAAAGGAAGGTTATGATTTCTTCGACACATATTCACCCGTGACAAGAATTACATCTATTCGGATGTTACTCGCAATTGCTGCTTTGCACAATCTCGAGGTTCATCAAATGGATGTAAAGACTGCATTCTTGAATGGTGAATTAGAAGATGAGATTTATATGGAACAACCCGCAGGGTTTGTAGTACCTGGTCAAGAGAAGAAGGTATGCAAACTAAAACGGTCGTTGTATGGGTTGAAGCAAGCGCCTTTGCAGTGGCACTTGAAATTTGACGAAGTAATGTTGTCAAATGGTTTCAAGATCAACGAGTGTGATAAATGTGTGTACATTAAAGGAATATCTGACTCTTTTGTTATTGTGTGCCTTTATGTAGACGACATGTTGATTATGGGAAGTAATAATCAAGTTATTGTTGATACGAAACACATGTTGAAACGAAATTTTGACATGGTGGATTTGGGGCTAGCAGATGTGATTCTTGGAATCAGAATTCTAAGAACATCCGAGGGGATTGTTTTAACACAATCTCATTATGTTGAAAAGATTCTCAAGAAGTTTAATGCTCTTGAGAGCGTACCTGTAAAGACCCCATTAGATCCTAGTGTTCATTTGAGCAAGAATATGGGTGAGCCTGTTGCTCAAGAGGAGTATGCTAAAGTTATAGGCAGTTTGATGTACCTAACAAACTGTACTAGGCCAGATCTAGCATGTTCGGTGAACAAGTTGAGTCGTTACACAAGCAATCCAAGCAAGGAACATTGGACTGCTTTGACTCGAGTTTTGAGATACTTGAAGTATACTCTTAACTATGGTCTGCACTACACGCGATATCCCCAAGTACTGGAAGGGTACTGTGATGCTAATTGGATCTCTGATTCAAAAGACTCGTTCTCAACGAGCGGATATGTTTTCTGTGTGGGGGGTGGTGCTGTTTCGTGGAAATCGACGAAACAAACATGTATTGCTCGATCCACCATGGAATCCGAGTTTATTGCTTTGGATAAAGCAGGGGAAGAAGCAGAGTGGCTTCGTAATTTCTTAGAAGATATTCCATGTTGGAGGAAACCGGTGCCCGCAGTTACAATACACTGCAATAGCCAAGCGGCTATAGGTAGAGCACACAACGGTTTTTACAATGGTAAGTCTCGACATATCCGTCGACGACATAATACTGTGAGACAGTTGATCACAAGTGGTGTTATCTCAGTTGACTATGTAAGGTCAATAGATAACTTGGCGGATCCGTTAACCAAAGGTTTGAATCGTGATCAAATGAATAAGTTGTTAAAGGGAATGGGATTGAAATCCACATGATAAGGATGATTGTAGTGGTAACCCAACCATGATGACTGGAGATCACAAGAACTTGGTTCAATGGGACAACTAAGCTACAAAAATCCGAGTTGAAACACTCTCAAGACTTTTTGTCTTTTCCCATTGCCCTAGAGAGCAAAAGAGTGTAGTTACCTGCTTTTGTGGTGGAGGTTAAGTCTCTATGACTTTTAATGATTCTTGAATATCTCGGGGATGTAGAGTATGGCAGGATACTTGAGAAGAATTGCCTATATAAGTGAGAAGTGAGGCCGCTTCAAATGAGTGAGTCACTTATGAAAAATTCAAAGATGTTGTTCATGGCCGAAACGGACACGAACGTGAGAACAAATGGAGTTGATATGGTATTGTGCTAATACTATTGACTCGGTATACGCCATGGAGGAATAGTTCAAGGCATCGCGTCCACTAGTCCGCCAGTATATCCGATAGTGTTAACTATGGAAGGTTCAAAACCACAAGTTACCTTTCCAAATGCAATATTGTATCGTGAGAATTGAGCTAGTGTCTGCATACATGCATACGGCATTTCCACTCATGTGGGGGATTGTTGGATATAATGGTTTTATATCATTATTTGTGGTGGTTAATTATTTAATTGAGAATTAAATAATGAATGATTATTTTACTTGTCGAGTAAATAATCGAAATATGATCATGGTCTCAAAACCATTAATTTGGTGAGTGAGAAATGATGTATTTAAGTTGTGTGTTGGAGATGAATTTGTTGTAGGTAAATTCGATAGTGTGGTTATTCACGTTGGAGGAACGAGCTCGGGCTTGTGCCGTAGCTATAAGATTTGGGCCTTGAGCTTGGGGCTTGACTAAAAGTTTCCATCTTAATTTGGGCTCGGCCCACTTGTTCAATTGGCAAACCAATTTTTTGATATTGTTTAAATTGCAATTGATGTAATCGGCCCAATCTAATATCCAACATGCAAAGTAATTAAACATTGTAAATATTTAATTACTTGGAGCATACGCACGTTCCATATCTTAGAATTTTCTTGGCCGCCAAGTTGCCGAGATTTGGTGCAACCCTAAAGTCTCCCCCTTGAGTGCTATATATATGAGCCTCTTGTGATGGTTCTTTCACACCACAATTTGCTCTCATCTCTCATAGCATCAAAGCATCTCATATAGCTGCATTCTAGAGTTCTATAGCTCGGTTCTCAAGCTTTGTTTTATTCGCCGGAGCTCTTTTCTATTTCGGTGCTGATTAGGAAAGAGACGTCGTCGTTTTATCTTTGATAGACGATACGCCAGACCGTGAGCACTAGCCGGGGCGTATCTCGTCTTGCGGATAGAGGTCTCCTCGACTCGACGAATCAAGTTTGTTATTCGTTATTTCTGTTTATCTTATTTTGTAATCTAATAGATTCAAGTTATTGTTCAGTTTTATTATATTCCAAACTTCTACCATTGTCCCGTTATACTCAATTTTCAACACTTGTTTGTGGGGGTTATTCTTCCAGTAATTCCCCAGAGCTATTAGCCTATGAACGAGACAAGTGAGGCCTGATCTGCTTTATCCGAAGAGATTTATCGGCATCATGTTGGTGTGACAATGAGTCATACAATTCGATGCACCAATCATTTATTTTGATCTTCGCAGTGACCCAATGCTCATCAAGACAACAAAAGACAATAATCTATTCAAATAACAAATATTAGTACAACTGCAAATCAAGAATACTGACAATTTGAAAGAAAAGGCAACTTAAAATCAATTTAAAATCACTTACTGTGTTGCAGTTTAACCACGGGATCCCGTTCGGTGTGTCCATGCCATGAAAGAGATCCAGTATAGGTTGTGGCAATATCCATTTGTTTCCCTTCACTTATTGCCCTTTGGACTTAGCTCGTGGAACTCTTTAAGCATCAGTGCCTAAAAAAAGTAAAACAAGTTAAAAATAATTTTTGTAAACCAACTAATACAATAAATAAAAGTCAAACAAAAACTTACAAAAAACTTAGACCCATGAATAATAGTGGTCACTACACCAACTCCTGCAACCCCCCTTCGCTGCTTAGACCTAGTGAAGAACACGTGCAAGTCCATGACCTGTATACAAATACATGACGATATATAAATCAATTTAAATAATTTAAATATGTGAAGACGTTAAATTGCAAGAAATGTTACCTCTGCAGTGAAGCACTCGTAGACGTTCTCCACAAGGTCGAAAAACGTCCGCGTCACCGTATGGTCAATCCCTTTTATCACGCAGACAGTGTTGTCGTCCATATGTCTGAAGCTGACTGATCTGTGCACGAGAGCTGGGTGTCTCACCAACATATGGCGTACGTAGTGCAGCAGATGGCCTAGGGTGTCTCGGAGGAGGACTACTCTCACCAAACTCACCATGCTCATCCTCCTCTCTCTCAAAGCTGGCCAACTCTGAAAGCGCTGCTGCAAACTGCTGGGTGAGGTCTATGGGAAGCAGAGACTGCTGGAAGGGCTGGTGGTGTAGCAGATCTCCTGCTCGATCGCAATCCACCTCGAAGTCGTGGTAGCTGGTAGTAGCAGCAGCGGAGTAGCGTGGCTGGTCACGCTGAAGCCTGTGACTACCCACAGAGTGGTGACTAGGGCCTGCAGCAGCGGAGTGACGGGGCTGGTCACGCTGAGACCCGTGGCTAGCCGCAGAGTGGTGACTAGGGGTTGCGGCAGCGGAGTGGCGGGGCTGGTCACGCTGAGACCTGTGGCTACCGAGAGAGTGTTGCTGATAACTCCTGCTCCGTCTAGGACCGAAGTAGTCCACGATCTTAGTGAAGACTCTATCAGCTACTCGAGCAAGGAAACATGTGCTTGAGTCATCGTGCAAGATCGCCTTCAAGCGGCGATCGACGACGTCGTCACTGCTGACTCTGTGGTCCGGACAAGGCTGTCCGTGCAAACAACACACCCTGTTCTCCGGCCTCTCCTTGTACACTCGCTCTGCTGTCTGAGGACGGGTGAGAGGACTACTCTCTCGACGACGCTTCGACACCTTTCCAAAGGTCGCCTTCATCTTCTCCATTGTCGTAACTTTGATCTTGCCCTTGTTCTTGATGGGCCACGCAACCACAACCTCTGCCCTACCCAGACTAGCAATTCAGACCGGCTTCGGGTACACCACATCAAACGGATCCCCGTTCTCAAAGCTAAGGAAGTAGTACCCGGCTTCTTCTTTCTCCATCGGGACCAACGGGACATCATTCATTTCGAACTGTAATGAAATACGTATAAAATAACAATTATATATCGATAAAATTTTGAAATTTCAAAAAATTCATAAAAAATAAAGTGATTTACGTACCGGTTGGTCAAAAAAGGTACTGAAGTCCGCCTTCACAGTGTCTGTCTCCCACATCAAGCATCGGGACAGCCTAATCACTTCATCTCTCGTTCCGTAGTAGCGTCCCAAACGAGAAAATGCCTCGTACATCCAAAGCTGCAGGACCTAGACTGGACTGTAGAAGTGGTAGTCAATCTCTTCTTGTCTGGGAGAAAGAGCCACGGTGTCGATGTAGTGAGTCAACACCTGGTATGTGTAACCACCCCAGGAAAACCTGTCCCACTTCTCAAAGTCCTCTACCAGTGCCCATGCCTAGTTCTCGACCGACATCTTGTCCCGGCACAAGAGAAAGTAGTAGTAAACCAACAAGTTCACCGCCTTCAAATAATCTTCCATTTCATCTCCTAACTTGCGTTCCTTGAACTTGTTGCGCAACTCGCTCACCTTTGTTTCTTTGGCATGAAAATGCCGGTAAAATAAACTGTCAGGACGGATCAGGTGAGTCTCAGTAGTGTCGAACTCCGTGTTTCCAAAGTGAAGTCCCGTGATTAGGGCATAATCACGGGGTGTAAAATGGACGGTCCGACCCCCGAGCTGAAACCACGACTCATGCGGGGGTATGTGGTCGCCCTGCAGCTGTCGGACTATAAGGTGGTGAAGGGCACCAGTAGCACTGTCCGTCCGCCTAACTCTAACCAGTCTGCCCACGACCCCGGAGGTAAAGTGCTCTATCGCACGCTCTCCGTGTCTAGGCCCGCCAATGCGACGCAACGTGGAAAGTATCTCTTTAAACACGTCACAACGTATATACAAATTGATTCCACGTATCACAGCCCGTAACGTGAGCCTTTTCCACACACAACCCTCCTGCAATAACAAAACGGGCAACCATAAGCAATAAATTCACGAGCAAATTCAAAAAAACAAGACAACACACAAAAAAAAAGACCGGCCTGTCTAGGCACGATGACAAAGTCACGATGGCAGTCCATCGCCCCCAGCCATCGTGGCCAGCCCTATCGTGTCCAGCCCCATCGCCCCAGCCATCGACCCCAACCCCCATCGCCCCCAAACCTCCTTCGTGCCTAAACACCCATTGCCCCCAGCCATCGACCCCAACCCCAACCCCATCGCCCCCAACCCCCATCGTGCCCACCCCATCGACCCCAACACCATCGCCCCCAACCCCCATCGTGTCCACCCCATCGACCCCAACACCATCGCCCCCAACTCCCATCGTGCCCATATAAATTCAGCCCAAATTCACACCAAAAATCAACATTTAAACGCATAGAACATGTACATTTCTTCGCAACTTAACTTTAGCATGAATACCCAAGAATTAAACATCGAAATTTGCCAAAAAATTTCAATCTATTTCGAAAATTAGGGCGCACTAATCGGCGGCTCGTTTAAGAACTCTTCATCTTCGTGATTCGATGCCGACGTCGACAGTCATCATGGTCAGATTGTGTCTCGGATGAACTCATCGTGTCGAAAATTCTTCCGTCAAGGCTTCCTTCGTGAGGGAGAGAGATTTTTCTTTTGTGGTATTTGCTGTCAGCTGCGAGAGAGAAAGAATGTGGGGTGTGTGGTGGGGACCGAGTTTAAATAAGGGAGGAAAGAGAGATTAGTTTGAATAATAAGAGAGGAGAGAGAATTTATTATTTAAGGGTATTTTAGTCTTTTTATCAATTCTAATATAAAAAATTTGTAATTTTAAGTTTAGGGTTAAAAAACTTATACTCTTTAAATTTTGGTACCAATGGTACAAAAATATTTGTACCTCGAAAAGAAAACTCTGTATAAGATTGAAAAGTTAAACAGACAGAGAAGCAAAGCAGCTCAAGTTCGAGAGAGCGCAGAGCATACCCAGCTACAGGAAAGAGGCTAACAGTTCTAGAGAGAGAAAGGGAAAATGAGCAGCATAGGCACAGGCTACGATCTATCGGTCACGACATTCTCGCCGGACGGCAGAGTTTTCCAGATCGAATACGCCGCCAAAGCTGTTGACAATAGCGGCACTGTGGTTGCAATCAAATGCAAAGACGGCGTTGTGATGGTGTGCACCAATAGTGCGAATTTTTTGAATTGGTTTTCTTAATTAGGGTTTTAAGCATGGGCTTTGGTTTGTGTGGCGTTATTGTAGGGAGTGGAAAAACTGATTGCTTCCAAGATGATGTTGCCTGGGTCTAACAGAAGAATCCACGCCGTTCATCGCCATTCTGGCATGGTACCTTTTAGCTCTTCTCTCTCTCTCTCTTAAGTAGAATTCTATGATTGAAGTACATGGAATGTTTGATCGGTTTATTAAACTGAGAAGATGTACTGATTGTTAGTTCATTATGTTGAACTATCTTGCTCAGTGCTCTTTCTATGCGAATTCCAACTGTGCTTAATGGGTACTACATGGATTTTCTCTCAAGTATAACTAGCTAAATATGTGCTTATATTATGTTGTATAAATAGTCCTTTTTCTGATCAAATAATTACTTGCTTCACACGAGTCCATAATGCTTTTGTAAACAAATTGAAGAATGACGTGATTAGTTTGATAAAATGTGAATTCTTGGAAGCGATTAAATTTGAACTCCAAGTCAAAGAGGCAATGCGAACCAAGAAGATAACATCACTAAGTCCTTCTTTCGTTCTTCCATTTTGCAGGCTGTTTCTGGCCTAGCAGCAGATGGCCGGCAAATTGTTACAAGAGCAAAATCTGAAGCAACTAACTACGAAAGGTTTTCCATTGTTCTTTAATTTTGTTGTGTGGTCTCATTTCCTGTTTCCATGATCTGTTAAATATCTTTTTGAATATGATATCGTGCTGTATTGGAGGCAATAAGTATGTATTTAATTTAGTATGTCATGATTTGCAGTGTGTATGGTGAACCGATTCCTGTGAAAGAACTTGCACAGCGCGTAGCTAGTTATGTGCATTTGTGCACACTCTATTGGTGGCTCAGGTTTGTTACTACATAATTCTTGTGTGTTTTGACTTGCTTATATTTGTCTTATGTCTGCATATGAATCCTAAAGTTTTGCAGGCCTTTTGGATGTGGAGTGATTTTGGGAGGTTATGATAGAGATGGACCACAGTTGTACATGGTCGAACCATCTGGAGTTTCCTACGTGAGTTGTATCCATTAGCTCGCAATGCGGGCAATAGAATTTAATGTCTGTTTTTCCTTCTGTCCTACATCTAAAATATTGGATTATGAGGCAGCAAATTCTGATTTTCCGTTAAAATTTTCTTAATTACTTTTAATTGTACTTTTGATAATTTGGTAATTGTCTTTCATTTTACAATTCTCATGACTGCAGAGATACTTTGGTGCTGCCACCGGGAAGGGCAGGCAAGCTGCTAAAACGTGAGTAATCTGTTTGGTGTTTGTATTTGCATTCACATTGCTACAGTTCAGGCAAGCTGCTCTAACGGGTTATGTTAATCTATTTTTGGATTTGACAGAGAGATTGAAAAGTTAAAGCTTTCTGAGATGACATGCCGACAAGGGGTTATCGAGGTGGCCAAGATGTGAGTTTTATCTTCTAAATTATGTCTGATTTGATTTTTTTGTGTAAACCATATGCTTGCCTAACATTTTTGTTTTCTGAGCTTCCATCAAATGAAGATATTTCTTCTACTCTCTGTGTTCTCTTTTCATGTATCTTTGTCGACTCTGATTATAGTCCCACTCCCACACTTATCTCTCAAAGAATACTTATTGAGGGTCATGAATGCTGATACGAAAATATGACAAACTTCTTCTATTATATGTTTTATTAAACTATAATGCTCTACAATAAATTCTTTAAAGGTCATACGACAAAGTAAGTTGCTCATCCAATTTAAATTTAGTTGAAAGTGTAGGTGGTTTTACTTTTGCAGTATCAGCAATGAATTTTCTTGAACTGCACCTCTAAATGTAGAAGGTTTTAATTTTGAAAGCATGCTGGTTTTATACTTTTATTACAAACTTACAGTTTATGTGGTATTATTGGTATGCCTTTTTTCCTCTTTTGCTTTATATTGCTGTTGCTAGCTTTTTCATCTTTTGGTGTATTGTCTTCTGATAAGCAGCATTTATGGAGTACATGATGAAGCAAAGGACAAGGCCTTTGAATTGGAGGTGAGTTGGGTTTGTGACGAGTCTAACCGCCAGCATCAAAAGGTAACTAAACTTACGTGTTTATATATCAGTAGTCCCATTATTTGCCCTGTCTCTCCCATGCTATTTTTTATACCTCCCCTTACTATCTAGATAGAGACCAAATAGCCGTCAAACACGTCCAATGTAAAGTAACAGATCTGACCCCCAAATGTTTTAAGGGAAAATTGCCCCTAAATTCTCTTACTTCACTTGGATTTCGGTTTGGCACCCAAACTATCAATTTGGCCTATAAATTCATAACTTTGTATCTTTTTGGAATTTCCTCCAAGTCAACATTCCGACCATATTTTGTCACACGAGGTGTCGGGAAATTTCGATGTGGCATGACAGCTTTGCTTTGTCTATGTGGCAAATTTTTCCGGTAGAACATTGAAAATTCCCGACTCGACATATGACTTAATATGGCCACCGGAATGTTGATTTGGGGGAAATTCCAAAAAGATACAACATCTATGAATTTATAAGCCAAATTGATAGTTGGGTGCAAAATCAAAATCCTAGTAAAGTTTGTGAATATATGGCAATTCACCCATGTTTTAAAAAGTCGATCTGATAGCCCCACAAAAGGTTCCAGTTATCCTAGACACCAAATTCAAAACACAAGTCTTGTTACTGGTCTATGCTACCTTTAAAAAATGTTTGTCAAATCCTTTTTTCTCCTTTTGTTTACACCTGGTTTTGCTAGAGGCTTCTAGATTATCCACAGAGCATATGTTCATGGGTTGCTTTGCACTACCTAAACGTTGATTTGGTAACTATGTTTGGGAGCATGAAGTTATTTTATTAGTTTATGAACTCACATCAAATTTGTGGACTGTGTTCGTTAATAGATTATCGTGATGCGTTAGTAGGCTTTGCCAAGATCTACATCTGCCTGCTTAGATATTTTGTTTGTTGGATAGAGGCGTCCCCATCCTCGCCTCGATTAGTTGGTGGTAAGAAGTTGATGTGGTGAGTTGATGTTTGACTATGTTTGTGTACCAGGTGCCGGATAATATCTTAGAGGAAGCTAAATCAGCAGCTAAAGCAGCACTTGAAGAAATGGATGCAGATTAGTCCTAATATGTTTTTTTTTTTCCCTTCTTGAAACAAATTTTTGTACTATTTTATTGGTTTATATTTCATGGTTTGTGTTAATTGTAGCAAAATCAGGTTTGACATACATTTCTTGATTTTTGTCAGTAACGCCTCTGTGCTGTGATGTCTCTTACCGACTCTGAACAATATAGTGATCTCACAGACTTGTACTTGCATAGGGAAGACTAAGACTGCAATTCAAATAATTGATTTTAAATTTCAATTTTGTTTAGAAAAAAAATCTCTTTAATTGTTAGTGGGCATTACCAGTTTACCACCTGCCTAATTATTTTATTTTTCACCAATCATTTGCTTGACCCCATGCTTAAGACTTCCAAGACGAAAATGCTAGAAAGGATCCAAATTCATAGCACGGACACTGTTCTATCTAATTTCTTTTGGAATATATATATAATCATATCATTATTAATTATATGAAATATATTGGTGGCTGTGACATTCCAATCATTTTGTTGTCCCACTAATCATATCAAAAGAAGAAATTAGGATGAGGATTCCCAGTGTCGACAAATTCCATACCAACCACCTTTTCCTAATAGATATGCAACATCATTATAATTGGAATCTAATGCCAAACTATGCTTTTAATTATATAATTGATTCCACTATTTCTCATATAGATTTTAGATTTTATTTAATTAGTATATATTATGTGATCTAGTACTTAGATGTGAAATGAATTGCCAAAAAAAATAACATGACGTAAATTATGATAAAAGTTGAATATCTCAAAGTGAAAAGCAAAGTATAGTATTATATTCTCTTTGTGCTAAGATATCATTAGTTCTTCTTCTTTTTCCCTTTCATCTTTTTTTGGGGGTGATTGTCTGATTGAAAAGTTGTTGCCAAATGGTATTATATTACTTTATTGCTACTATTTAAAAAGATTATGTATTTAGAGGCAAAATTTGGGATAACCAATATAGATAGTGGAAATTAATAGTTGGCCATAAACTTTATTTGTAGAAATTCTGGCCAACTTTTGGAAATTTGGACTAATTTGCCCTTGGAACCACTATTAACCATCCATCCACCCACCCATTTCATTTTTCAATTTTCAAATTTCAAATTCTTTGTATCTTCTCTCTCTAAAAATCCTATTTTTCTCTATTTCTTCCGTCGCCGCCGTCGTACTTTCATTTTGCCGTCGCCGCTGCCATCGTACTTTCATTCTGCCGCCGCATCGTCGTACTTCCATCCCTTCCGCCGCACCGCCTTCGTACTTCCAGTCCAGTCCGTCGCGCCGCCTTGAACTTTCACATTCTGCCAGCCATATTCCAGATATGTCGTCGCACCAGATTCTTCTAGATATGCCGCCGCACCAGATTTTTCCAGATCCCGTTGCCTTATTTCATAGCTTTCTCTCCAGAATCCATGGCGTCACATTCCAGATCTAATGTCCTGGATGGTGTTCGTCTTTGGTCAACCGCATCCTGGTATGCCTTAGCACACCTAGTACGAATGCAACGTATTCGTACCAGGTGTGACAAGGCATATCGCGCTTAGTAGCACACCTAGTACGAATGGTCTATATCTGTACCAGGTGTGCCAAGTCTAGGCGCGGTATGCCTTGGCACACCTGATACGAAAACGTATTCGTACCAGGTGTGCCAAGTCGCGATGCACCTAGACTTGGCACACTTGGTACGAATGGTGTGTATTCGTACCAGGTATTCCAAGTCTATGCGCGGTATGCCTTGGCACACCTGGTACGAATATGTTGTATTCGTACCACGTGTTCCAAGTCTATGCGCGGTATGCCTTGGCACACTTGGTACGAATATGTTGTATTCGTACCAGGTGTGCCAAGTCGCGACGTGCAGTGACGTGAAAAATGCAGGAAGAACACATATGCACGAAGAGGACAACAAGATCTGAAAAATACGATAAGAACATGACAGACTAGATCTAGAACATGACATACTAGATCTAGAAAACTCAATTAAAACTAATACAGTAAAAATACCTTAAATAAATCACTATGGAGATGAAAGCTACGCCGGAGAAGATGACCGGAAAAAGACTATAAGAGAAATAATAAACTGTTCGAAAAAGTGTAGAAATAAATCAAATCGAAAAGACGACCAAGGAAGAAGACGCGGCGGCGGCGGCAGACGGGAGGGAGTAGCGGTGGAGGAAGGGAGTACAGAGAGAAAGAGACATGAGAGGAGAGAGAAAGTGAGAGTGGAGTGGGTGAAAGAGAGAGTACGAGGAGAGAGAAAGTGAAAGTATCTGTAAAGTGGTATGGAGGGCATTTAAGTCGGCTTACAAAGTTAGTATAATTTATTAGAATAAAGTTGGTGGCCAACTATTAATTTCTACTAACTTAATTTGCTAGTCAACATGATTAAATCATGTATTTATGTATGTATGTATTTGTAGTTAAGTTATGTCCTAACGCTGAGTGGAGAAACCCAGATTTGGTGAAACGAATCATTAGCTGAGTCATGAGTTATCTATTTATCTTTTCCTTTTGAAATAATGCCTTTTTCTAATTAACTAGCTGAATTGCAAATGAGGCTGTACGTTTAATGCTTGTCTTATTTGAAAAATAAAATAAAATTTATGGGATTCGTTAGAATAATTTAGTTAGAAAAGGTTGCTGGTGGTCTATTTTGACGCACTGCGTTATTTTTAGTAAAATGAATCCTCATTTGGTGCAGAAGAATGATTTCCTAAGGCGACAATCTATTAAATATATTTAGCGGCTTTGACTATTTGAATAATCTTCATGATATTAAGCTACAAAATTTTAAAACAAAGTATTCAAAAAAATAAATTAGTCTTTCTTTTCTCCCTCTCTTTTTAAATGGCAAGCGTGCCCTCGTATGTAGTCTAAACAATAGTATGAATTTAGTCCTGTAGTTTTCAATTATCTCTCTAATTCTTGATAATAATGTGAATACCTAAAATTATAATTAGCTTTCGCCAGCTAATATGTATAAACCTATAACAGTTGACATCTACTCATAACATATTTATTTCATGAGTAAAAATGTCAAATAGTCACTATGAATAGTGAAAAATAAAAGTTATCCAAAATTTAATTTAATATAAATTATGTCAGATTTTGAGATTTTTTTGACAAATTTACCCTTCATTTTTATTTCTCTCTTCTCTTTCTCCTCTCTGTCATCCTTCACCTGAATCCTAACCGTCGCCGTTCTACCGCCGTCGACCATCCACCGCGCCTCTTTGACAGTTTTTCTTCGCAGTTTTCATAGCTTCGAACAACCAAAACAAATATTCCGGCATCACAAACCGGCAACAATGCCGAATCTAAGGTTCAAAATCCTAGATCTGTCGCCGATTCAGACGCCGAAACATAGATCCGACGACCACATTGTTTCAGAAAAGATAAAAATCTAGATCCAGTCACGGCTGTCCATTCGCAAAACATAAAGCCAAAATCGTGGTGAGATTGGTACGAAATGGATTCATTCGTACCACTCGTACCAAGTTATGGTGCGCTACTAGTTGGTACGAACGGGACGAATGATTTCATTCGTACCACTCGTATCAAGTTATGGTGCATCACTAGTTGGTATGAACGGAACGAATGGATTTATCGTACCATTCGTACCAAGTGATGGCACCATGCCATGATATACTTGGTATGAATGAGATCCAATACAAACCAACAACTTCAATAAGTTTGGGCATTGCTGCTGGGAATTGAAACTACAACTGTGAAAGCGAGAACTTAACTCACATCCAATGTGTCGAAAATTGACAGAATTATGTTTCTAAACAGATGTAAATAGAGATCGCACCCCGTCGAATCCTCCGTCATCGCGATGAAGAACGCCGGGCTGTCGACGAGGACGAAGACGGCGTTGTGGAGAAGAACGGTGGTGCAGAGAAGATTGGTGGTGTGTCTGGAAATAGATAGAGATTGCGACTGAGAAGATAACGATGGCGGAGGCGATGGCTGAAAATAGGCGGTGGAGATGGCGGTAGCAGTGGCGGAAAGCAGCAGAGAAGATCGGTGGTGGCAATGGAAAATCGAGAGAGAGCGAGAGAGATATTACGGGGGAAGGAGCAGATGAGAGATAAAAATGAGGGTAAAGTTTATTTCTTTACTTAAGGGTATTGTTATCTCATCACCTAATCTGCTAAAATTTATAACAAATTAAATTTTTGGCAACTTTTATTTTCTACTATCCATAGTGGTTATTTCACTTGATAAACTCATATTTCATAACATATTTATAAGTTTATTGATATTTAAGTAGAGTATTTAATTTCAAATATAAATACTTTTTTGGTAATGTAATTGTAAGGCGCATAACGGCTATTTGTGAAATCAACGGTCATATTCATAGTAGGTTAATATTGAAATTCGTAAGCGCACCGACAATTTTCAGGGCCTTCAAACTTGAATTTCTGGGCTGGACTAAAATTTAATTATAAATATTAAATAAAAGAATGGTATTGAAGCTACTGTAGTTTTCATCGACAATGCCAGATCATTTATATTCATGCATGTCACAATTCTACATTTATATTGAACATTGCTGCATGTAACATGTGTTCTAAAAATCTAAAATTATCGCAAAAAAAAGAAAGAAAAACCTATAAATAAAATAAAGTCAATACTTGAACTAGCCTTTTTGATATCACACATAAAAATCTTCTTTTACTACTTGATATTCATTTTTTTTATTTTAATAAAAAAATATTTAGATTAAACTATTTCAATTCAATTCAATATTAATCTAATTCTTTACAAACCGTTGTCCTAGATGTTCTAAACAAGTGGACCCAAATTAAATGAAATTAATGGATCATTCCATCTATGTCTACAAGATATATTTAATTTCTTTTCGACTACTATGTTTTATATTCCTGAATTTTAAGTCAATTGATCCGGAACCAAATTTTAGATAAGATCCGACGAAAGAAAACTAGTTTTATTTCCTCAAAAAAAAAAAAAAGAAAAAAAAAGAAAACTAGCTTTATGAGTTCTTGCACTAGTTGCTTTCACATAGGGGCCAATGATTTATGACGTCACATTTGTTATTCTCATTGATGAATAACATATTCTACAAAGAGTTGTTGACATTACATTCATAGTCGGAGCGTGTTAAATTAGACTGTTTAACGGATCAAGACTATTATACAATACTCACATTCGAATCTAAATACCAATATATATAATTACAATAATTGCTACTAAATAGGATCTTCGATTCAAATATGTATACGCATAAGATGTTTTGACATAAATTTTTCTATTCATATTTTAATGGAGATAATATTTTTAACAATTTTTTTTTCTATTCGTATTTCAAAGTTTATGTAATATTATTAATTTGTATTTTATCAACTTTGTTAATTAAGTTGAGTCCAGCATACATACTTTGTATCGTGCAGTTTATTTCTTCCGTAAAATTTTCAAGTTACTCACGTTGGACGAAATTTACCAATTGTATACCTAAGGTTGTTTTGTAATTCCTTTTCCAAAATGAAAAAAAAAAAAAAAACTCACGTAGCCTTCTAAAGTTTTTTTTTGAAAGCTTTCTAATGTTTTTCACTTTGTCATTTCAATTCTGTTTCCCTATATATATATTGCCACTTCATCTTTTTTCTTTATCTATTTTATCACTTGAGCTTTTTTTTTTGTTTTTTGGTAAATAGAAATTTATTTCACCAAATGAACAAGGGGAGTTCAAACAGCTTACAAAGCAAACAAACAGCAAAGCTAAAACCTACAACTAGCTAACCAATTAAGACTGAAAATACCGAGCTAGTTTAGGATCCTTGAGCCCTCTCATAACTATAAGGATTTGACAATTCTTCACCACAATCTCAGCACAAGTATTTGCATCTTGAAATTTCCTTTTGTTCCTTTCCTTCCATAGTTGATAGATGACCACTGTAGCTACCAATCTATACATTTTTTGTTTCACAGTATTTGAGCCACATTGAGTGAACAAATATTGCTTTTCCTCATCCCATGTATTTGCATTCCTTGGTATACCACTCCATGATGTGACTGCCTTCCAAACTCGGGTGGAAAATTCACACTAAAAAAAAAAGATGGTTGATACATTCTAATTCCTTCTCACATAAACAACACAAAGAATCCACTGGAATTTCAATTTTGATAAGATGATCACAAGTTACAAGTCTGTCCAGTAAAGTTAACCACATAATGAAGATGCATTTGGGAGGTGCTATATTATTACATAGTACCTTCTGCCAAACAACTCTCTGTGTTGCTCCTCTTAATTTACAATATAATTTTCTGATGGAAAAGCTTGACTTTGTAAGAAGAAGTATTCCTGCAGAAGAATTATTCACAATATCTCTAGCCTCAATAATTTTTCTTACCACCCATCACTTGAGCTTTTTAGTTAAGGCAGCAGGGTAGAGAAAAGAGTTGAAATGAAAAATAAAAACGAAAGATTTAGGGTGGCAAAAGTCACGAAATTGAAAAACTTTAGGGTGGAATACATAGTTTTTGGCAATATTTTTCTAAAACTAAATTGACATTAAGTGAAAGTCAAAGAGCTCTAATTTTACAAAATATTCAATCACAAGCTATTATATATTGGAACGATTCCCGCACTCTTGAATAGCAGATGTGTGTGTGTGTTTTTTTTACTCAATCAAAAAGAAAGTTGTGTTTTTCCTATTAAATCCAAGACCAAATATATCAAAATAACTCAAACTATGCTCTATTTTCACTAAATAACCTATACTATCAATATGGCATCGAAATAACCCATGTATGTCCATTATATACTAAAATAACTTATGTCATCATATTACACTAAAATAACTCAAATTATCCAAATTTTACAATCAAACATTCATTAGGCTGCCCTATACTATCAATATTTGCTGACTCCACGACTAAACAATGTCTTCCATTCTTTGTTTATTTGAAATCAAAGTGAGGTGATTCATCCCACCTCGTTACGAGCGACGAGAATTATATCAGTTGATTCGTCCACAAATCTTCACTTTATGCAAACGATGGAATAGGGAGTGTACGTATGCGAATTATGGTTCATCTTTATCTTCACTAAAAAAAGTTTCATCTATCATTTTATGTTTACATGAATAGAGAACGATATTGTCAATCTTTTAATCAATAATGTTTAATTTTTAAAATAAATATGAAGATATGTCACGTTGTTTTTCAACATCAACGTGTATTGGTTAACATATATTAATGGTTTTGTCCATGGCAGACTAACAAATGTCATATTTGTGTAAAATTTTGAGAGTTTGGATTATTTTAATGTAATATGATAGTATATGTTATTCTAGTGTATAATGGGCATAATTTGAATTATTTCAGTATATTGAAAGTATAAATTAATTTAGTGTTAATAGGTAAAATTTGGATTATTTTGATGTATTTAACCTTAAATTCAATAAATATTCAATCTCTTCCCTCAAAAAATATAAAATAAAAATACTCAATCACATCACATCAAAAAGAAGAAAAATCCACATAATAATTAGCGCGTGAGCTTAGCAGTCCAACTTAGCTGTCTTACCTGCCGACACGACACGTCGTCTCCCACATTAACAAATCTCCACATTTTAAATTATTTATTTATTTAAAATTGTGATTGTGAATATGGCAAACGAATAATACTTCAGTCACTGTCCCACCAATATACGCTCCCTTAATTAATTATTGAATTCCCACCTTATTTTTTCTTTGAGGCTATTTCCACCTTATATTTTGCTTTAGTATAATTCCTGTAGATCGAATTATTCATTTTTGGATGGATCTTAACTCAATTATTCAATTTTATTGTTGTGGCGATGGAAATCTGAAGCAGTAATTTGAAAGTAATTTTGGTTAAATTTCGATTTTGTACACTAAATAGCATACCATATACAAATAAACTGCATTAGGAAAATTCATTTCCAAATTTTTGTTCTTAACTATGCAGGCGTGAGTGTTTTGCTAACTACTTTTCTTATTATTTGAAAAATACGGAGTTGTCAAAAGTTTCAATATTTCAGGGTAGCTAGTTAGTAGTTTCAATATTTCAGAAAATGATTTTTTTTTTCCAGATAGATAGCTAGCTCTTGCTTAATTATGTATAATTAAAACGATTTCAAAATTTTCTGTACAAAATGAAAAAGAAAAAAAGAAAAAAAAAACGTTTTGGATATTTATTTATGTTGGGTCCAGATAATTGTATTGGACCATAACTTTTGCAAGCTCGACCTTTTTATAATTGGATGGTTCAAATTAATGTAGTTAGATTTTAATTTGCTTCACATTTGATTGGGATTCAACAATTTTCATATTTAGAACCGTTCATTTCTTCTAATAAAAATCAATGAATAAATCTATGCAGTTACATTATGACTAGCCATAATTTGATCCAATTACAAAAAAAATCGGTTTATTTAATTTTTTTATTCTAAATGACTTCTAATATTTAAAATATTTAATTGATACAAATTTATCTTGATATATTTTGATTTGGATGTAATATAAATCTCGATAGATATAATAAAAGTAATACAAAGATTTTTGTCGAAAAAATAAGAAAGAAATATATTTACACTGATCATGATAGAATTTAAGTCAAAAATATAAACACTAACATAAAATATATAATCATACTCTCTATATGAATAAAATATTTAATATAATTAGTCTATTTTTACTTAATAGACCAAATTATGGCTAACCACATTATAACTGAATAGCAGCACTCAAAATCAATTGCCTCATTTGTAATTTTTTCTCCAACTTTAGAGTATAAAGTACTAGTTAAGTTTTATCATGGACTCCGCATTATAGGTACTTCTATTCATACAAAATAAAATAGCAATTTATGACTTTTGTTAAGGAAGAACATTAATTATTTTAATATTATGCTGTATTATAGATTTATTTACATGGGGTGATTAATTTAAATAAAAAAATATCGATTATTGCCCGGTACATTGATAGAGAAAAGGCATAATTCCAAATATGAAACAATTCTTTTAATAGAATTTTTGTCAAAATACAAAATTTGAAAGGCTGCAGCTGTACAGTGGCTGTATTGTAACGGTACAATTTAAAGAGTGGCCATAGTACATTTTGGCGTGCCGATATCAATTCACCCATTCCTAATCATACCCCTATTATCGGCGAGTATATATCAAATCTATACGTATACTCCTCTCTCTCTCTCTCTCTCTCCCCCTCTCCCCCTCTCTCTCATTAGGTGTGTGTGTGGGGAGGTGTCTGTGCTAAAAATCAATTCCTCAATCACATACAAGGGAGGGATCGCTATCTGAAATCCTTTTGTGGCATTTGCGAAGTCTGATAATATATTTGTCTTCCAAAGAAAGCGAAAGTATAGAGAAATTCGCACGCCCTCATTCCCTCTATCGTCTCATCACTCTAATTTCGTTGCTCATTTAGTCTCCGTCCTCTCTCTCTCTCTCTTGGTCGAAGGTACTCATTTTTTTCCTTTTGGATTTTTCTTAACCCCCATTTAAGTACTGCATTTTGTTGGTGTTTGAAGTTCTTGGATTCTCGTGTCATCAGCGTATTTGGGGTTATTTGAGATCATTTCGGAAATGGGCTTCCTGATTTTCTTTCAAGATTTTGTTTCTATGGGTTATCATTGATATTCTTTTTCTTTTTTTTTTCGTGATTTTTGTGATTTGTTTTGACTATTTTAGGTGACTTATCATGTAATTCCATTTTAGGGTTTATACTTTGCTTCCCATGATTCCGATACGGAAAATGTGGCCTTTTCAGCGTTCTCATATACAAAGTGCTTTGATTTCTTGCGATGGTTATGCTTCTGAAATACTGAAAATTTCGGCACCATTGTTATTTCTAAAACCAATTTTTTTCTTATTTCTATGATAGAATATTAGAATTGTGTAATCCACCTCAGAAAGTTTCATGTCTGAAATTTGTATTTTATCTGTAATTGTGATTTCGAATTTTCAGAATTAGAGGAAATTTTATACGCAAAGACACTAGACAAAAGCTTGTTATCCACTTTAATAGGTTTTCTTGTTTAGGATTTACATCATTGATTGAAGATACATTGCCTTCATAAAAAAACATTGCTTTGTGTGACACTGTGGAAGATCATTAGGTTTGATTACTAAAATCCTGCAGTGGATAATTTCTGAGAGAAGGTATACGAATATCCAAATTATGAGCATTGGTAGTTTGGGGTTAGGATTCACAGTGGGATTAAAGAAATCTAGCTGACATGAATTTTGGTTATGCTAAATTTCTTCAATATCATGTTTCAAGCAATGGCGTGATTTCTGCTAAAAAATCACTAAAAACTTGTTCTTAAAAGATATTAGATTGTGCTGCTTTATTATCTTTTCATATCTGATGGATATGCCAAGATTGAAGCAGAATTACTGTAATCACATGATGGTTTAATGTGCACTGCTTTGGAAATTGAAACCTGTTATTTCAAGATTTTTATTCAATGGTGTATTCTTTCAGAAAAGTAAGCCATTGAGTTTTGAGTTCTATAGCTCTTTCTTATTGTTTTAGCCAGCAGTTGGCCACAGCATTATTACTGATAATTGATGAAAATGCATATTACTTGACTGTTATTTAGTCACTGTGCTATAATTGATGAAAATGCATATTACATTATGCATTTGTGAAGTTGCATTCCATTTTCCAGAATATGTTGGTGTTTAATATTTCTGTATTCTGTATTTTATTTCTGACTATATAAAATGTGAGCATAATATCCATTCCCCTACATCATTCCGAGTGACCTGAGATGCTAATTTTGTTATTTTTGTAGGATCCTGTTTGGGATTAATTGTCCCAAACTTGCATTACCCGGAAGTTTTGCTGAGAGTACACCTTTTTTTGCAGAGAAGTTATAAGAGTTGTTTTTACGCTCTCACGCAACCTGCAATGGTAATTTTACATTCAATTTTCTATGAGCCTATTCATGTTTCCTTGCTTTGTATGTGCAAAATAATGTAGGTTGATAGCGCGTCTGAGTCAAAAGAATCTGTATATAAGGATGATATGGGAGTTGTTACTCGTTATTACTTGTTTGATTCCTGTGACACTAACTAACATGGTGTATTTTGAACTTAAGAAAATGATATTGACCAACTCAGCAGTATTAGTATTCCTTACATGCAAAAGTTATGGGTTTCATCTTTCATTTGGTCGTATGCTTTTAGGCAACAAACGAGAACCTTCCTCCAAATGTCATAAAACAACTGGCAAAGGAACTTAAGAATCTCGATGAAACCCCTCCAGAAGGCATTAAAGTTGGTGTAAATGATGATAACTTTTCAGTAATTTATGCTGATATTGAAGGCCCAGGTATGTATATTTAACTTTAGCCTTTTCTAACTGACATCTTGCCTTCGTGATGATTAATGACGTGTAACCTTGCAGCTGGGACGCCGTATGAAAATGGTGTTTTCCGGATGAAGTTGATATTGTCACATGATTTCCCACACAGTCCTCCAAAAGGTTTGTGATCCTACAATGTAATATAGATTCAAATTGATTAAGTAATTTTGAACGAATTACTTATTTGCATTCTCTTGCTTAGCTTTTCACACATTTTACTGTCATAGTCATACTTCCGTAATAAATCCTTATAGATCACAAGTCATGCTTATTAAAATTGATCCTGCTCAGTTTTAATCACGTTCATTTTGGGAAACTATGCGGTTTCTACATATGGTTGGAATTAAATGTATGATGACTGCTTCTTGCTCAGAATTGTCATGTGTGCCTTTTTCATTCAGTCGAGTCCCCTACATTGACAGACAAACGAGTGATGACTGGGCTAGCCTGTAAACTAAAAAACTTATGTCAAGGGGTTCATATTTCTGGTTGATTTAGTTTCGGGTAATATATGTTGCAACACGAATGCTACCATTCTAATCTTTTAAGCTATTATCATATTATCAGGCTATTTCTTGACCAAGATTTTTCATCCTAATATTGCAACCAATGGCGAGATCTGTGTTAATGCATTGAAGAGAGACTGGAATCCAACCCTTGGCCTACGGCATGTTTTGATTGTAAGTCCTGTCAGGTTTTCTTAGTATATTTTAATTATTAGGTAATACCTGTAAAACGGCACTTGTTTGCTTATGTATCTCACTTGGGCTCGTGTGAATGTACAGGTAATCAGATGCTTATTGATCGAACCATTTCCAGAATCGGCCTTAAATGAGCAGGCTGGCAAGTTGCTACTAGAAGATTACGACGAGTATGCCAAACATGCAAGGTGAGTTTTACCATCTATTTTGGTACAGTTGCGGCAGCATGCCTCTAATTTTTAATGCAACTGGTTTTATTAATGATAATGCACAATTATCTTCAGTTCTTTATCTCTAGAATAACTATACATGTTGGGTTCTTTGCTTTACCCTTGTACAGAATTAACTCTATTAATTACTGAAGAAATAGCTTTTCAAAAAAAAAAAAAGTTATTGAAGAAACAGTATATATAACAAAATGTAAAGAACCTATGTATAATGTGGCTTGTGATGATGGAATATACGAACGTAGGATTTACACTGGAATACATGCCCTGAAGCCGAAGCCAAAGCTGAAAACTGGAGCAATTTCGGAGTCCACAGCTGCCCTAAACGTGGAGCAGACGAACACATCAGCAAAGTGTGGCGATCAGAAGAGTGCCGTATCCGGGCAGTTACCCTCTCCGTTGGCGCCAAAACCAGAAAACGGTCAAGACCACCCAGCAGCTATGCCGTCATCAGCTGGTGGGTCGAAGGCAGCTCCAGCGACGCTGAAGAAGGAAGGTGGGCTGATTAAGGTTCCTCCGGCAGACAAAAAGAAGATAGATGCTAGAAAGAAAAGCTTGAAGAGATTATGAAACCAAACCTCTGAATTATCAATTTGTTCTCTTGTACTATATAGATGATGGAGCCTTGGATAATATAACTATCTATCTCCTTGTTCCTTCTCTATGTTTTTTTTGTTATTTCTTTCTCTTGATAATTTGGAAAATGAGTATCCGATTGGGGTAATATTATATAGATGTTACAACTGGTGAAATGAAATATATTATCGTTTATTTTACGTATGACGGATATGTATGAGGGCGTGATTATGCACACATGATAATATATGGAATTAATAGAATCTATATCTATATATATATTAAAATAAAATAGTAAAACTGTTTTGAAATCAATTTTGACTTATTTTATCAATTTTGACCAATTTTTCTCAAGCATTTTTTTTTCATCATTATCAAAAGTTTAAAGTTTTTTTTTTTTTCAGAATAATCGGATCGTGCTTTGACTGCTGGGATCTTTCAGCGAGCAACTCTCAACAGATACTCTATCTCACTAGGGCTCTACAAAAAATACAATTTCAGAAAACGAAAGGAGAAAAAGAGGAACGAAAAGTTATCGATGTTAGACAGTAGAATGAGTCGCCGGAATCTGGGCTCTCAAAACATCTCCTCCAGCTACAATTCTCTCTTTCTCTTTGCGGAGAAATTGAGCGGAGAGTCGAAATCATAGAGAAGAAGAGAGAAACCGGTCAAAGCATTGTCGGGCAGGTCGAAATCGTCGAATAAGAGAATATGCGGAGAATTCGATTGCAGGCATTGTGGAGAATTCAAACGCAGGCTCTGTGGAGATGTCGACCTAGAGATGCTCATGGAATTATATTTTATAGGTAACATAATTTTTTTCCTGCCATAGTTGATGAGTGTCCTTTCGATTAATTGTTCTAGCCCTATATATGAAAAGTAGAAATAAATTCTGTGAAGATTATTACTCTTCCCTTTCGATTTGTTTCCTGGCTATGTAGAAATTATTTTACCCATAATTATCTTATTTTAGAATGTACGTTCGATTTTGGGAGTTCTGAAATTGTGAGGTGGGAGAGGTTCCTCCCAAAAATGGTGGTGAGAGTGATGTTACGTAGAGGCTGGTGATTCCATTAGGCAGATGCACTTCTCAGGAAATGCAGTTACAATTTGGTTTTTGAGTTCGGATTGTTGCTTGTGATTTTGGACATAACAAGTTTTCTTTTTTTGTTAAGAGAGCAAGTTTTCTTTAATTTATTAAAGACATTATTCTTTTTAGTATGTATTCCCTTTTAATTTGCTTCGTTTGTGTTATCATCTTCTTTTGGTTCTAAATTTTGATTATGAGATTATCTTATTTTTTTTTAAATTTGAGCTCTCTTCAACTGATTGGTAATGCATGTTTTTGTACATTGATCTTGCTCAACACCAAGTGAAATGTACAATATAGAAGTCAAACGCTTTGCAGTTTGAAGATAAATAGTGTTGCACGAAGAGTTGAATCAAATTGGAGTTTTAGAAATAATATAGACTATTTATGGGTTGTGGAAACAGAGGCTTGAATGTTGAATTTAAGACATTTTTTTCTTTCAATTAAATATGACATTTTTGAGGAGTAGGTGCATTGAGTTAGTTTGAATACTTATCTATTATTAAATCTATTAATATATTAAAACAAGATTTTTGACAACCATTTTTTAGCACCAATTATATTATATGATGGCAATTTTGATATTTCGTATTTATATAAAGGACATTTGCATCAATTTGTTTGGAATTGGCATTGAATTAAGTTCTTCATCTTCAAATGCAAACCCACGAACCAAAAGAAAACAGCCCAATGTGAATTTTAGTACTTTATTCGTTAGAGCACTCACATTGGTGGGCACAAAAAAGTTGTGCCCACCAATATTTAATTAATATTTGTAGGGTATTGGTGGGGTAGGGTGGGTACAAAAATGTTGGCCACATTGGTGGACACAAATTAAGGTGGACACACCTATTATTTTAATGATTTTATTTTTCAATTTCATTTTTATTTTCATAATTTAAATAACATTAATTTTTAAATGCATTTTATTGAATTGAAAAAAAACATTGCATAAAGATAAATTAAAAAAATACATTAATTCTGCGGCGGCGGGATCGGCGAGTCCCATTTCTCTCCTGAGCATTGCACAAATTTTTGGGCGTTACCGACAATAGGGTCGTGGCTAATATCGACCCAACAATGAGCCAAGCACTCCGTCTCGGCCTCACTGTAGTTATTTCCCCCGCGGCCCCGACTGCCCCGGCCGCCTTCAGGTCTGCTGCTGCTGCCGCCTCTTTTGCCTCGGATAGTGGCTTTACCCGGCCCTTTTTCTTGGGCGTAGAAGTAACTGCGGGCTCCTCGTACTCAACGTTTACTTGGTCCTCGGACGAGTCCAAATTGACGGCCGATTGGAAGTCGCCAGGAGAAGGTGCCGGATGTGTAGGATACGTGGAGAAAGCCCCCGATGAAAATTGAGGGACATAGGCGGAACCCGGCGGAAATTGAGGACGGTTGGGGATGGGGGTGGAGACGTTTTGGAAGGATGGAGGTCGAAAATTGCCGTAGAAATTTAGATTATTGGGATCGAAACTTGCATCACTAGAACCGAACCAAGACCAATTTTGATTGGGATCCATTTGTAGCACAAAAATATAAGAAGTTGTAGAGATAATTTAGAAGAAATTGAGATAGAAATGTAGAGAATTGGGTGAAAATGAATGGAATAAGGTGTAGTATTTATAGGTAAAAATTAGAATTAAATTAAATAAAAAAAAAATCAAACCGTTGAGCAACGGTTAAAAAACCGTTGCCCAATACCCAGCCGCCACGTGGCCATCCACCCCTCCCCCGCCCAGCAAGCCCATCCGGGCGCCAGGCCGCCCACCCCATCCGCCCTCCCCTGGGCGCCATCAGCAGCGCCCACCCTCCGCCCGGTCGCCCAGCCGCGCCCACCCCCACCCGCCCACCGTTGCAAGTGCTCTTACGTACCAATTAAATTTCATAATTTTGATTTTAAATTATTATAATTTTTCTATAATATGTAATTTTTCTATCTAATATATAAGAAACTACAATTGCCCACTAAATTCGTGCTATAACATGTATTGATCTTTGAGTAAATAATTACATTTATTACTTTCATTAGACTAATTTTTGCATAAATTGTGAAATTAAGTTAATTAAATCTACCAAATTGTTACCGAAATTGATTTCGAATCCATTTTAAATTATTTTAAGATTTTGCAATATTTTATTTTATATATAGAGTTTGTTTACTGTGCATCGCGCGGGATAGAGTACTAGTAAATTTTAAATAAAGGAACTTATATGATTTAAATTTAATGAATGGAAACTGATTTTGAGGGAAAAAAAAAAACTCATATAATAATTCAGTTGAGCTGACAATATAGAAATCTAGTTTAGTTGAAAGTTAGCAAAATTAATGTCCAAATTAAAAGGTACCAGAAAATAGTCCATGAATTTTTATTCAAAAGTTAAGAGTTGACCTTAATCAGTCACCAAGAGAGATTAATTACTAAATAAATATAGTCCATGAATTTTTATTCTAAAGTTAAGAGTTGACCTTAATCAGTCACTAAGAGAGATTAATTACTAAATAAATAGTTAGAAAGTGTTAATATAATTTTCATGTTGAAGATTAATTTGAAGTTGATTTAAAAATTGGGTAATTCTAAATATACCCCCATTTTTCTCTATAACCCCTTTATATTAAAAAATAATAAAAATATTCAAAGATTTACCTATTTATCCCTATAGCCACATTAAAACTCTAATAATAATAAGAAATTGAATATGTAGCCTTATTTTTGGAGGTTGACGAGTGTAGCAGATGGATTTCAATGGGAGCGCATGGCCGCCTGTGAACAAATCTTGCAAATTTTTTTCTATTAATTGATAAATTGGACAAAATTGATATCTAACAAATACATCGATTTGTGTAATGAGGAGCAGTAGCCATAGATTATTCCTTGTGTGAACCTTTTTTTTTTTAAGAACCCATTTACCCTTTCATCAACTAAAAGACAATGTCTGCCAAATAGTCTCTTCTCAAAAAGCTTCAAATCACCATGAACAATAGTTTGACTTTTTTCATGGGTTTTATTTCTGTAATTAAAGTTCACCGCTAAACAAATTGAGATAAAATCATACGTTATTTGAGAGAAATACACACACCCTAATTCGATCGAGCACAAATTTTCATGCCGCCAGAGCTAAAATGATGGTGGCGGTGGCCGCGGCGGCTAATAAACATTAGAGGCGGCCGTGGCCGTGGGGATGGGGTTATAATCATCTGGGGCTATCGTTTAAAATAAAAAATAAAACATGGGGCTATGAAAATTAAATTATTAATTGTTTAGAATTTAATTTTTGTTGGGCCTATAAGGATAAAATAGTACTATTATTAATATTTTTACTTCCTGCGTCCATGAAAAAATGTCCTATTGTAGGCTGGGCACGGAGATTAAGAAAACTGTTGGAGTAGAATAAAAGTATAATTGAGGAGTATTGTTAATTACACTTTTTAGTTTGTTAATTTTGCTTTATTTTTTGTGTTTCCAGAGCCACTGTATCACAAATGTTTTTTTTTTTTTGCTGACAACACATGTTTTTTTTAAGATTGAAATAAACAAGATAAGTGAATAAAAAAATTACAGTTGCAACTTGCAAAGAGGAACATCCAAATTTGGGTGCCAAAAGTCACATTGATTAATTCATAGAGCCAAAATGAGGGGTGATTTGATCAAATTCTTTGGTGGGAAATTCAAAGTACACATAATCTTCAAAAACATCAATAAATACACAATGGCTGCACATTAATTTCATTACAACTAAGCTGAAATAAATACATATATACTCTGGAGCATGGCAGAAGCAAGATCAAGGCCAAATTTATCTGACGACGAAAGAAAGAACATCGCACAATGGCTCCTACAAAACAACATCAACGGTATTCTTCATTATGGAGCAAAAAAGGAGGCTGCCCTTCGATTTCATGTGAATTTGAAGACTATTTGGCGCATATGGAAGGCAGCAACAGCCCAACAAGCTTTGGGAAGACCTGTTCATTTGGTATCAATGAAGAAATGATCAACACACAAGGATAAAAAGGTACTTGATGTAGAGAAAGTCAGAAACTTATCAGTGCTAGAGAGATCAGCCATTAGAATCATGGCAGGTAAGCTTGGTGTTAGTAAAAACTTGTTTCATGTGTGGATTAAAGAGAAGAAGCTAAAGCCACACACAAATGCAATAAAACCATTTCTTACTCCTCAAAATATGCTGTCTAGACTGAGTTGGAGCCTTAGTCAGCTAAGTGCTTTAATTGAGGGTGGAAAAATCAAATTTCAAACCATGTATAACACCATACATATAGATGAAAAGTGATTTTTTTTAACCAAAACTTCAGACATGTACTACCTTTTAGAAGATGAAATTGATCCATACAGGGCATGCAAATCACAGACACTGATTCAGATTTTCTAGAAGCTGCCAGATCTGATGGATTTAACATCAGACTAATCTGCCAACCTCCAAACTCACCTGATACTAATGTAGATGACCTTGGCTTTTTTATATCCATACAAACACTCAAAGATCAGAAGCTGGCTAATGGTGTAGCAGAACTGCTCCAAAATGTGAAAGATGCATTTGAAGAGTTTCCACCAACTAAGTTAAACAATGTGTTCCTAATTTTGCAAGGATGCTACCATGAGATTATCAAAGTGAGGGGCAACAACAACTACAAGATTACACACATGAACAAGAAGAGACTTATGAGGTTAGGATTACTACCATAATGCATTGAAGTTGAGGAACAGCTTGTTAGGGACAACTTGAATTACCTAATGTTGGTGAAAAGTGAACAAGGGACCTTCTACAATGTGGACATGCTAGTTCAGGATCTCCAACATGTGGTTTTAAGAGATTAATTTCTCTTTATTTAAGCTTTTTGCTTAATGTTTACAAGGACAAACAATGTAAGGTCAGTTTTTGAGTTGTTTGGAATGTAAACAATCTTTGTTTTTGGTATTAGAGTCTCAACATTAAGATTTTTTTTTTTTGCATCACTGACTTCTTATGGTCGAATTTAACACTTTCACCATCCTATTTCAACCTCCAAAACCAGGGAAATAATCACCTAGTGGTGGCATCAATAAGACAACATCAAGTGCAGTATCTTTTTCTATCATGACCATCAGAGAAATAGAAAAAAACCAGAGCCATTTTTCAGCACAGGGAGGGCAAATTCACAACATAGATAGATGCATTCCGAGGCAAATTAACCATGGCATCACCAGCCCACACAAATAATCAATGGCATCACCAGCCCCCATTATCATAAATCTAGAAATGGCAGCACACAAATAAGAACACAATCACCTGATTACGGGAGGGTCAACACCATGGGGCACCAAATCCCTAAGATTTGTAGGTAAACATTTTCTTGCTCTTTGCTCCACTCTTTATGCACAAATGGCGGGCGTTCTTCATCAGCGATGAAGCCATCCATCGCCATGAAAGCCTCGAAGCCAGATTCTGGCATTAAGGTTTTAGAGATTCCAACCCAACACTGATAGGATGCCGTCTCGAAGGATTGATCGGAGCCAAACTCATATTCATCCATCGGATCCTGGGCCGTGAATATTGTTTCCGGCACCACCATTTGAGAATGAGTGGCAGATTCAGAGATCACAATAGAATCCCTCGTGGTCGCCGTCGACTTAGAGAGAGAAACGAAGTTCTCCGATTCAGAGAGAGAATAGGTCTTTGATTCCTCCTCCACGGCCATGAATGGTGTTTCCGACACCACTGTATCAGGCTCCGATTCAGACCAAAAACGAGAAATCGATTCAGTGTGGGTTGCAATCGGGATTGATAGATCATCGATCATGACATGCGAATCGAAGAGAAATAAATTTTCAGAGAGGATGAGAGAGCGAAAATTAGCTATAAGAGAGAATGAGAGAGACAGAGTGAGCTAGGGTTTCAGAAATGTGGGCGACAATTGGGCTTTTTGTTGGGGGAATTTGGGTGGGTTATTAGTGTTAGGATTAGTGGGTTCATTATGGTGGGTTAATTGTTTGGGGGTGGGTCCATCAATGGCACATGGATGTAAATATAGAAAGTATGAAGGGTATGAGAGTCCAAAAAGTGGAGTAGAACTATTTTTCGTGGATAAATAAAAATGGGTAAGTATGACTTTTTTTCGTGGACGGAGTGAATATTATTTTTTAAATAAATAAGCTATAAAGAGAAAAATAGATGTCATGTTTAAAATTATTCTAAACATTAATCTGGCCAATCTGTTGGGCTATCATGTTGAGGCTGATGATATATTCAAGAGGGGGGAAGTATATGGGCCTTTTAATGGGCCTATTTTATTTTTTATTTTTCAATAAATGTGGACTTAGCTAGCTGTCTTGTAGGTCATATATTTGAGGATAAATAATTGAATTCTTAACTCAACTGAAACTGTATTAGCTTTTAACACTAGCTAACGATTATGTTGCGCCTAAAATGTTACAGTGGAATTTCTACTAAAGTTTCCAATATTAAATCGTTACAGCATAGGAGTACTGTTGCCAATAATTCCATCTCATTAATATTCAACTATTGATTTTATTACAATATTTGACAACGCTTCACACGAAATCTTCCACAAGTTGAAAATTTAAGGTGGAAGTTCAATGGCTTGTTATAAAGAATAAAATATTATTATTATATAGAGAATCTGGTATGGGTACGTATATATGCTCCATTAATTTTACAAACCCTTATTTTCTAATCGTTTAGTGTTTGCATTAAAGTGTATCATGTATATGTGTATAAGATATTAAAGGACAATAATAAATAAAAGAATTCAAAATATAGGGTTAATTGTTGAAAAATAAACAAAATTTGGGGCGAATTTGGTTTTGTATACGAACTTCGGAACATAACACCCCTCTCTGTTTAAACATGTGAGCAATTTTTCCACGATTTGAAATTCCAAAATTAAAACTGAAGATAAAATACGCTAGTGTGCTTAGATAAAACAGAGATTTTATTAATAAATTAGATTTTATATATAAAAGAAAAGAAAGAAAACGAAAGCAAAACAGAGATTCTACACTATATACATAAAATTACAAATAGATGTACATGAGAAATTTGAAATTTTTAATTCTACACCTCTCTTTTTTACATATATATAATTAAATTAATTTCGTCGTTGTTCAGTCAATTTTTAATTCTACACCTCTCTTATTTTGTATATGAGAAGATCCCTCCCATCAACCCAAAAGAACTATATATATTCCATTGACGACGACACAGATGATTTATATATTACGAAGGTTAAAGTAATACTAATAGTTTAGTTAATATATAACTATGTAACTGATAGTGCATGGTTTTGTTTGAATTACAAATAGTACAATATATATATATATATATATATTTTGATTAATATTATAAAAGATGATATAATATTAAATAATATAATGATTCAGACTACTCTTTTTTTTTTTGGTTCTTTATTTACTCCTAATCTCTTTATTCTTTGAACAAATACCACAATCTAATTTGTAAAATACTAATTAAGAGATTAACATACAATTTAATTTTTTATATATATTCAATGGCAACATTAATGTCCTTTAGCTCGCTCCGAGGCTTTCGGTTCCCCTCGCTCGACTCTTAAACAAAAAAATAAAAATAATAAAAAAATAGATATTAGAACACTTCGAAGTGTCCTAATAAGTCTGACGATTAAAATAATATATATATTAGGCGGCGCGTGTAATACACGCTCTTAATAAAAAAAAAGTTTCGGGCGCGTGGACTCGCCGTGAGAAGCGCGTGGACCACACGCGCCCGACTTAAGGTTCATTTTCGGCGCGTGTATTGCACGCGCGCGACCTGTCGTCTCCCATACGTCCGGTCGCATCTGAGTATTTGCCAAAAGTATAATACTATAAATAATGCATGCAATTGGTTAATATATACACCCGAATTATTATTAAGGAAGCTGACATCTAATTGATAAAGCTAGAAAAGAGAAATTCTTCTGACTTTATATACAATTTATGAAAATCACGCATAGAGCTACCAAGCCCAGCCTAACCCTATCGATCAACTCCAAACTTGCAATTAAGTTACAATGCATGCAGAAGTTATTCTTAATAATTAATTAAAAAAAATTTTGAAAAAGAAAAAACTATAAATAGGGGTCATTGCCATACATTGAAATACAGCAAATCAAAGTCACAAAAGAAAAAAAAAACATATCGACATATATAGATTTGCTCGATCAATCACTTAACCAAGAAATGGCTGAGAAACAAGCAGCTCCCGCCCTGGTGATGGTGGCTCTCCTCCTCTTCGCCGCCGCAACTCCTACCCAAGCGGGCCTATTGAACCCAGCAGTAGGGAGCATATTGGGCCTACTGAACATAAATGGCGCAGTTTGCTGCTCGTCCGCCGGAAACTGCAATGGCACGACTCCTGGCCTTCCGGGAGTGGCGGTCAAGGTCAACTGCACCAACTTCCTCGGCGCCTCAGTCTTGGTGGGCCAGAGCGTCACCGGCGTTAACGGCACCTTCATCATTAGCATTTCTAACATACTAAATTTATTAGGGATCACCGTGAACAGCCTCCTCAGCGGAAAGCCTCTGCCATGCGCCGCTTTCGCTGGCCTTCCGCTCAACCAAACACTCTGCCCAGTCCTAAACACCGCCACCGGCATCCTCGCCGGCCTTCCGGTAACTGTCGGCAACGTCCTTACACCGGTGGTGAACGCAACGGTGCAGTCGTTTGTCCACTTCAACGTCACGCTTGGTTGACAGCTAGCTGTTTAAGATTAATGCTCTTGGATCTGTGTGTGTGTGTGTGTGTGTGATCGAGCGGGCTTATATAATTATACGAACAAGCAGGAAGCATGCATGAATGCTTATATGCATCGTGCATGCAAATAATTAAATAGCTTGTTTTGAGCTCGGTGCAGTGTGTGTTACCTAACTAGTTATATTAAACTCAAATAAAGTATAAATGGAGAATAATATATATATATATATATATTACGGAAGTTAATTACATGCATCTTCTTTTATTTAATGTTGGCTAGCTGTCTTTCCTTTTTGGCGATCGAGATGATGAGTCTTATAATTAAGACGCATGGCTAATCAAATGTGGGTGGGGACGATAAATAAAGCTCAGACAGTTAACATAATTTAAGAGGCAAATTTCCAGATCTGTATCGAATTCTGCTTATGGAAATTAAACGATCGCTCATATAGTTCTATTTATATATTTTTATGTATTTATATATATAGTATATATATACACACTATATGTACTCAACATTGACTCACAAACGATAAACAAGCTGAGTTGAGCTTGATTGAGTTTAAAAATACTTTATAAACTAGCTTACACAATTTTACGATTTTTACCTAATTTTTAATTGTTGTAATTTGACCATTTTATTATTCTTCACAATTTTCACATGCCCAATTCCATCAACCCCTAAATTAAATTGTATATAAAAATAGAGGGAAATCTTTTATATAGCCAAATTTCATAAAAATAGAAGTTATTTAGCGTTAGATATAATAGTAGAAATTATTAACCACACACGATCGTCCAACCATCGTACATGTACACTTCCAGCCATCGTGTGCACCATCACACGATCGTCCACCATTGTGTACACCATCGTGTACCATGTGCAAGGATTTTTTTTTCCCCTAAAGTTCAAAATGATCATATAACTTCTACTTTTATACCTAAGGCCATATAACTTCTATTTTTATAAATTTGGGTATATTTGAGTATTAACACATAAAAATACGCTATTATACGTATGTGCATAGGCAAAAAATGTAGAATATTTAATTTAATTATAATATTTAATTATTAAAATACTTAATATTTTGAATGTAATAACCATGCTTAGATTAGAAAAATTATGAGAATATCGCAAATGTATAAAAATGGTGTTGGATTAAACGACGTTAAAAAAAGTCATGATAAAACGACGTTATTCTATTAATATGTGGATTAATAATCGACATGTTAGATGACTTTTTTCGGAGAATAATTGCGATTCTTAAAAGTACAAAAATTTGAAGAGTGGTATTTTAAATTGAAGCAATTAAAAAGTCAAATGAAAATTGCAAAATAGTGTAAAAGTGATATTAAATTTTGCAATTAACCCATTTGATTAGGATGATTTTAGCATCTCTTATTATTGAGTTTAGGAGTATAAAATTCTTTTAAGCCACCATTTTTACCTTTTTTGGATAATAGACCAATATATTTGCGGACTAGCAAAAGTAGGACACTAAGTCTTAAAAGTTGCATTAATAGGACACCTTTCAGTCCGAATAGTACTCATAAGCCCCTTAATGGCATTTTTGAAATAAAATTCATAGTAAATACTCAAGTTTATCATTTCTTTCCATTTTAATCCAATTTTCAATTTGGAGATAAATCATGCAAAACTATCAGGCCCATCACACTACCGTATAAAAATTCTAAGCATACCGACTTCATACCTTTTTGACCGTAATGCTGCCGGCTATTTCCATCGGAAGTTTTAAGGACCTCGCCTAACCACACGATCGCAACCGATGGTTTCCAGACGCAGACTCCTTCAGCAACACTCAGCACAGCCCTTGTTCGTTTCCTACTCGGGGCGTATGGTATTTAGTCGGTATTTAGAGAATAATTAGACACTGGAAGGGATGAGCAAAAGCCCGAACTTTATTTAGGAATTATATAATATTTATTACACCATAAGTATATCTCCTTTAGGGAGGAGACAGACTTGTTTAGCTACCTATGGTAGCGGAATTGAAATACATAAACTAAACTATACTAGAATAGGAACTATTACAAATTTTATTTTTGAGAGAGCAGAGAAGATGAAGGGTAGATTTTTCGATGATCAATGCTCTCTTCAATCCTGGTTTATATAGAGGTCTGTCTGAAAGGCCTCCCCTTGCATTATTGCCTCGGATGCTCTTATCCTTGGCCAGCTTGATTCCACGTGAATGGGGTCCTCCATTGTCTTCCATTATTGAATGAAGACAGCCAACTTTCTGTGTGAGGTCCCTTTCTTGTGACTAATGGATCACTTTTCTAGTGGTTCTCCTGTTGCTTTACCCGTCTATTTTTTAGTGGGTAAGCACTTTTCCTCCACCCACTACTGTCGTTTTCTTTTTAGTGGTGCTCCAGCTTAGAGTCACATGACTCCACCAACCTGTGTCGGGAATCTACTTTTTTTTCGGGGCCCTGGGCATTCTTGCTTTTGGCAGCGCCTTCTGTTCAAGATGCTCGTTGGACCGAGCCTTCCCTTTTCCCTTTCTGGGCATGAACCCCTTCCCGAACTCTGGTTCCTTCTGGTTCTGACAATCCGAACAAACTCGCTCAGACCAGTTTCCAAAATGAGCCATGTTGCAGTATTTGCGATGAGTGTCTTTACTCGTCGCAATCTTGTTTTCCCAGAGCAAGGTTCTCTTTCTTTCGAAAGCTTCCTCTGCGAATCTTGTAGATTTTCCTGTCATAGTGTTTAACATGAATGATCCGTTCACTGAATTCTGAAAGAATTTGAACGGAAACTTGACTTTGTCCATCTCTGTGAGACAGACCCATAATCCCCATGCTCTTCTAGTGGAGATGAGGTCTTCTGGTAATGTAGAGACTAGCGTAGTCTCTTTTTCTGTCGGCGCCTTGATCTTTTCTAGGGCGCGTGCATCTGGTCTTCGAAGCCTAATATAGTGGAAGGCTTCATGGTTTCCTTTCCCTGCTGGTTCTGGTGCTGCACTAATAAAATACAGCTCCAAAATGTCACCTCGGCTAAGCTGTGGATTGTTAGCCCAGGTATCATACACCGTTTCTTGAATCCACTTAGGTAGATTCTTGATTTCGGCGAATGATGGAGATGTGGTATAAACTGAAGCAAGTGCTCCGAATTCATACCATCTTTTGACTTCGTGTGAATCTGAATTTGGCATCATCCACACTCGAGGATATTTCCCCGAAACATCAACCCTTATTTTTTCTGGGTTGATTCCAGTCCTCGTATTGAGCTTCTCCCAGCTAGCTTGATATATCTGCCAAGAAGAAGAAGAAGAAATCTCAATCTTATCAGTATTAATCTTAGAAATGCCAGTCATTGGCCTAAGATTAATCTCTCCCTCTCTTTCCCCAGAGGTGCTGGGTTGACATGATGGTTCAGAGTGTGACCCCTGAATATCATCTTTTTCTTGAGGCAATGGTTCCGAAGATACCACCACCTTAGAACTTGGGCAAGAGGTATTTGAATCATCTGCTACAGGTTTAGAGCCCTGTATTAGAAACTCTTCTTTTACCAAAGGATCTTTGGCCACCCGAAGGATTGGTGTTTGGCATGCAGCCCAGAGTTGCCCCTGAGACCATATGCAAGCTCGTATTCTCTCGGTGACTTTCGTCTTGTCGAGAGTCTTCAATCTTCCTGCTTGTTCAATATTCAGAATGCACTCGTCCCACTCTCCCGTTAACATCTCCATATTCTATCTGAGATGCCTATGGGCCAGTAGAATGGAGTTCACATCAGTTTGCTCCATCTCTTGTTAGGAAATCTGCAAGAACATTTTCGTGAGATTTCAAAACGACAATATCATAAATATAATATTGGCATTCAGCTTGCCATCTAATTAATCTAGCCTTTTCAGGCTTAGATTCAATCTTGTTTCTTAAGAAAGCCTTAACCAGTGTGTTATCGACTTTCAAAGTAAATTTCTTTGCTAATAAAAATAAAGGCCATTTTTTAAAAGCCTTTCGGACTGCAAAGAATTCTTTTTCGTTGATGTGCCATCGCACGGCCTCATCTTCTGAGAATAAACCACTACAGTATCTGCAGGGTCCTTCTCCATTAGGAGTGATCTTGGTTAAGACTGCTGCCCACTAATAATCACTTGCGTCTGTATACAGGACCAAGTCGTTTTCGTCCTGTGGTATCGAGAGTTTTGGGAGATTTTTGCAAACCTCTTTTAACTCTTTCATACCCTGCCGATGTTCTTCTGTCCAGATAAACGGAACATCCTTTTTCAGTAATGTACTGAAAACTTTTCTATGTTTTGCGAGATCTTTAATGAATGGTCCCGCGAAATTAACAACTCCCAAGAAACTCTGAAGTTGTTTCTTTTCCTTTAGATCTTCAGGAAAATTCTGGACCTTCTGAACAATATGTTCCTGCAGAATAATTCCTGCTTCATCAATCTCAATACCCAGAAATTCCATTTTCCGAGTTGCAACGACTGCCTTCTTTTCAGACAGTACTAAACCTTCTTTATAACAAACATCTGCAAAGATCTCAAGATGTTTGATATGTTCTTCCATATTTTTTTATGCTATTAAAATATCATCAATATAGAGGAACATAAAAGAAAAATAATCTTTAAAAAGATTATCCATCTTTCTCTGAAATATTTGAGGCGCATTAGCTAACCCCATTGGCATTACTTTCCAAACATAATGCCCTTGTGGAGTAGAGAATGCTGTAAACTTCTTACTTCCTTCTTCCATGCGAATCTAGTAGAAACCTGACTTGCAATCAAACTTAGAGAAAATCTTAGCATTTCTAATGCAGTTAATAAGGTATTCCCTACTAGGGATAAAATATCCATCAAACTCCAGAATATCATTAATTCCTTTGTAATTAATAACTAGTCTGGATTTACCTCGTTTGATCTCACCATGATTCCTTACCAGAAATCCGGGACTGCTGTAAGGTGAGTTCCCTGGTTCGATCAATTTTAAATTAAGGCGTTCCTTGATTATCTCCTTCATATCCTGTTGATCATTGAGGTTCATCAAGATTGGTCTGTATCTAACAAACTCATACTCCTTTTCTGGTTTCACCTTCAAAGTAGCTTTGAGCTTGTTTCTGTCCCACCATGCCAAAGGATTCTCATTGTAATTCCTTTTAATCTTTCTTTTGAAATCTTCTAGGGACATCTGTATCTCTTCTTTAATATCTTGATGAGATATTAATGATGCTTTGAGGATCTGGACCTCTTCATCATTGAGATCCTCATCCCTAATACAGCTTAGCACTGCTTCGCTGAATCTCCTTTGATCCTTCATTTTTGGGTGTCGAAGTTTTCCTTCATCACCACGCTTGCTGCGAAAACTCAATGGTATCTGGCGATTAAAAGCCCCTTTGAGCCTCTGGACAATGATTTTGTGATCGCAAATGGTTGTAAACACCAATTGCCTCTTTTCATTATCCTGCATGTATCTTTTGAACATCCGTAGGAAATTGTTTCCTAACAAAATATCTGCACCTGTATCATGGAAATAAATTGGTGGAGTTTTAACCTTATACCAAGGTGTACCTCTGGCTCCTCCAATCAGAATTTTCGTTTCTTTTACTCCTTTAGCCAAGAGCAAAATTTTCTTTGAGAAATCTCTTCCTACAATTCGGGGTAGATCATCTTCTACCTCTGCTGGAAAGACTCCTCGTTTTGCAGTACAAATTCCTGCACCTGAATCAATATAAGCTGCAAAATATTCTGCTTTATATTTTTCATATAACATCCATATAGAGATGTATATGGAGAATGGACTTGTCATTCGATTAATAGTTTTCTTCCATTAATCGTGATTTCCATTCATTCTTCTTTATTTGCCCAAGGTTTGTGATCCTCAAGAAAATCCAAACCCAATAGCAAAACTGTTTGTCTTCCAGCTCTGCCTTTGATCTCCATCACTTGTCCCCCAATCTCCAGGGTACCTTTGTAATGATTGATCTCCGGCTGCTGCAAATAGTAAAGAACATTACAAGGGAAGTTGGTTTCCCACCTTGTAATGTCAAATTTTACTATCACTTCTCTTCACCCCTCAGGACATTTCAGGTTCACTGGAACCTTGTTACTCTGAGATGTTTGAGGTTGATCTTCTCGAATGAGACTCCGACTCCTTCCATATGGCAATGACATAATTCTGTCTCCTTGAAAGGATAATCTCCCTGAAGTTATCCTGAGACTTTGGTCGTGTCTCATGACTTCTCTATCTCGGATTTGAATATCAACATTCCTTAACCGAGCAATTTCCACTCTATCGGGACAAACTGCTGTTGTCACATTGTCGAAGATATCTGGTATCTCAATGAACTTCTTTCCTAAAATTAACTCAGTGTGATGTGAGTTGGAAAGAGCATATGATACCTGATAAGTAATGGAGTAAGGTATATTTCCTTCATCCAGTAAATCCTTGCGTTTAAAGTCCTGATAAAGCGTCAGGGCTTTGCTGAAATAGGTATCATTAAGATTGTAAGCAATCTTTGGATATATAACGTCCTGCACAAAGATCTCCCGCAATTGTTCCCAATACGGAATCTTTCAGATTTATAATTCTTTTATCGCATATAGCGATATCGATCGGTGTGTGAACTCCGGTAAAGAGAGCCGATTTTAACATCAACTGGATTGCTCCAATATGGATCTAGTTCATCTTTTCAGCAACTTCAGGCTTCATCTTTGATAGATCTTCCCTGATGTCACTAGCTGGAATCAGCTGCATCTCCACTTGATTCCATGTAAGTTCTATAGGAAGTGACATTTCTCGTCTAGAAATTCCATAGACGATTTGTTGTTTCCTGCTCCTTAGATTAAAGTTCCTCAGAACTTGATCTATGTTGTTTGCTGAAAAGCCTTGATACTTTTGTATATTCAGACTCTTCTTCATGATTTTGTCAATCAGACTTTGAGAGAGTGTTGTGTGACTGGAGAATCCCGTCCTGTCCTCTTTCTCCTGATGAACAATCTCTGGATCAGTCTGACTACGTTCTAGTTCCATCAGACCATTCTGAATGTTCTTCGCTGAAGACTTCTTCTTGTTCATATATACTCTCATCCGAGGGTATATCTTCGAACTGATATACTTGTATCAGTTCTTGGTAGTAGATGGCATCTTCGATATCCGGAGTGGATTCAAATTTATTGATACCCCTTCTCTCGTTGTCAGGGCAATTTGTGGAAATATGCCCATTCGCACCGCACGTCCAGCAGTTGCAATCCTTGAAACTTTCATTAACTCTAGTATGAGTTCTCCTCAAGGTTTTCTTAGCAGGTGTCCTTTCTTGGGTTTTATTATCTCCTCGGAAAGGATACCTATTCCTTGATGGTCCACTTCTTTGGCCTGATTTGTAAGATCCGGCCTTCTGTCTTGACCATCTGGTTCTTGGTTTCCAAGAGTTTCTTTTTGGATCTCTGTTGGGAAAATTAATAGAGTTTTGATTGGATACCAAAACCCAGCTGACCCCAACCGAGTAGATGATCGTACAAGCCTAAGCGTTTTTCAGCTCACCTGTTTGAGCTTATAGAGTTTCTTAGTTTATAGGTAGATTCGCTGAAGACAGCTGAAGACAGCAGAAGACGCAGCTAAGCAGACAGCTTAAGAACTCAGCAGAGCAGACTCTGCAGAGCAAGACCAAGCAGAGTCAAAGATCCTGCAGTATCAAGACCCAGCTCAGTGACGGAAGCCCAGCTCAGTGTCAAAGACCCAGCTCAGTGTAAAAGACCCAGCTTAGTGTCGATGACACAGCTCAGGTCTAAACAGCTCAGGTCAGTGACACAGCTCAGGTTGAAGACACAGCTCAGGTTGATGATACAGCACAGGTCTAAGACACAGCTCAGAGTCGAGACGCAGCAGAGTCCAAGACGCTGAAGACACAGCAGAGACTCTTAGCAGCTCGAAGACGAAGACCTTTTCCAAGACAAGATCCCGATGTCAGAAGATCTTGTCTGATGCAGTCAAATCAGAGAAGGAATAGCCTCTGCAGATGCAGACCTACTTCGTAGGTAAAGGCCAGAAGTCAACAAGAGTAGGTAAGATTCAAACGGCTCTCTTCCAACGGCTAGTTTGAATCTCCACCTATATATATACCTCCTCACCATTGAATAGAAGAAGCTGGCGAGGAGGCTGGCAAGACGACTGAAGAAATAGAAGAAAACAGAAAAATGAACAACGATCTACAAAGCCAAATCTTTCTAGAACACCCTGCCAGTCAGCTGTGTTCTTAGTTGTTCACATATTTAGTCATAGGCAGAATAGATCAGAATAAATATCTTAAGCCTAGTTTGAACGAGTTCATCATACTCCTTGTTCTTCATTGTAAGAACTCGTTCATAGTTGGAAAACCATACCCAAACCAAAACCCAGAAAGGTTAGGTAAAGGTACGCTTGCTCGAAGTGTGTAATTCGAGTGGTTAGGTTCTTCAGTACCCGGAAACTGAAGGTGTAGGCTTGACAGTGCCCGCAAACTGTTGGAACACAGCTCGGGTTAGAGTTGTGAAGTTGCTTGGTACTTGGAAACCAAGTGGTAGTGAATTACCAGTGAATCTGGTCGTGGACGTAGGAGGGGTTACTCCGAACCAAGTTAAAAATGCTCTTGTTATTTATCGCTTTGGTTTATGCATGTTACTAACCATCATGAGCATGCATTTCAAACTGCATAGACGGATTAACTGAAAAGTGAAACAGAGCTTTGCAATATATTTGAAGCAATAGACGGACTTTCCAAATCCACCACATTCCGCACACACACACAACCAGCTGTGTCGATCAAGCTGCCATCCAGCTGGATCGAACACAGCCAGCTCTTTGAAAAGAGTTTTAACTTGGAAAAGTTTTTAAACCTTGGTGTATTCACCCCCCCTCTACACCAAGGTATCCGTCTTGGGACCAACAATCTCCACCTTTATGATAGGGCTGAAACCTATTTTTCTTGCTTTTCTTCAGCCTCAGTGGTTCTCCTCCAATGATCGTTGGCAGATCATTGTCATCACAGTTTAGAGGAGCAAATTTATTGATTCTCCTCAATTTCTTCATGTTTCTCAGGGTTGTGGCTTGTTGACACCACTCTGAGAGTTTTCGATGTACATATGACATCCTTCTTGCAACGTTTTCAGGACCACCTGGTTCGTAATCCCGGATCAACATCTCTTTCCATGGGCTTGGAAAATTTCCAGCACAACTCTATCATCAACTTTTGATTGATGTTGATAAAGAGTAAAGAGTTGTAGAAACTTGTTGAGCGATTGTTGATCCAAGACAGCAAGTCTTAGATTATACAATGCCATCAAATATTTCTTTCTTTTCTCTTGATCAAATCCCTCGAAATATCCTTCTCCCAGAAAATGGTTTTTGAAGAGTATTGCCATATTCTGGACATGTTCTGTGTAGTTTTCACTCTCAAAACATGAATTCTTGATGTCCACAGGAAAGAATTTCCAAGCTATCTTGACAATTCCTGCAAGACTCATTTCGAGAATTCTTACGAATCATTCCTTGTTCAAATCGAGAGTTGTTGCTGCAATTCTCAGGGCTGATGTCCACTCGTCAATTACAGATTCTCGATCTCTGAAATTTACTTCATCAAGATCAAACATTACTCCGTAGGGATGGATGAGATCCAGGGTCGCCTTTCCATAAGGTGTATCTTGCACCTTTGGATGCGGCCTTCTTGCCCTTGTCCTTCTTGCCACCATGTATGCATCATTTGGGGTATGTTGATCATACCTTGCTCCAGTCTGAAAATCCTGGACTACATTAATGGCTCCGGGTGCATTTTGAAAATCTTGTTGATTTCTCATAATGGCTCCTGGTGGAAGTTGATTCACCAGCTGTGGATTTTGGACCATATTCTGGTTCATTTTTAAATCCACCATCGTCATATTAGCAAAAGATTCTGCTAACTCCTGGAGGTCGTCAAGCTTGATTCTTTCAAGATCATTCATCTTTTTCTTTCTCGAATCATTCTTTTCAAGGCCTCCATATTGGGATCCTTTTTGGTTTCTCCCACTGGAAATGGATAAGTAGGTTCATTACCAAAATGATTTCTCCTTTGACTGGTACGAGGTTGTTGCTCCAGTCTTTCGATCCGTGCTTGAATCTCCTTCATAATATTATAAATTTCATCCTGTTTCATAGCGATCTTGTAAAGATCACGTGGTACACCATACAGGCTATCGCCATAATGTTGTACTGTCTTCTGTATTTCTCTCAGATCATCCGATATCTTGGATGAATCTGGAGTAATTTCTTGATATAAAAGAGTAGATGATACTCCTTTATCTTTCTTTAGTTCCATCAGAGCTAATTCCAATTTACTCCCAGATGGATCCAATGATCTCTTCTCATGGCATGTTCTATCTCCCATTCAAGGAGGATACAACCATGTAGAAGATCTTCTTTTCTTTTGATTCCTTGGAATGTTGAATCAAGAGATTCAACATATTCCTCCAGTATGTCAGCACACTCTGGTATCTCATCCTTCTCTTCTCCAAAATTTGGAGACGTTCCTGGAAATGTCCACACCTTGGACATCCTTCAAGATCCATCAGATATGATTGTTCTGATGGTTTCTCCTCATGGTGTTTATTACCTCGAACTGGAGAGTGCTCAGATTTTCATCGCATCTCCTTCTTGCCTCAATTTCTTGAGATAAAGACTCTATGTATTCAAGCCTTCTTTCATGTATGACTCGAGAGTCGAACAATTCTCTCCAGAATGTCCTTAACATCTGGTTTCTTTCTCTTTTTATCTCCAGATCTTGGAGATAATTTCTGTAACACTCGCATCTCGGACAATTGTCCGGATCCATGTTTTCTTGATGTCTCATCCGTTAGGATAATACTTAAAGTAATAAATAAAATATAATTTCCAGATAAACCTAAGGCTCTGATACCATTTTGAAAGCGTGGATCAATAAGCTGAATGCTATGGTAGAAAAATAACCTTGAGTATTTATAATTTATTTTATATTAAAAATGTATTTTGAATATTGGATCAAGATCCAAGTGAGTAATATGTATTTGGGCTTTAAAATCATAATTTTCAAAACTTTGTGTCCTATTTTTGCAACTTAAAAAACTTACTGTCCTTTTATTGCAAGCCCGAAAAATTATGTCCTATATTTGCAAGTCACCCAAAGTTAGTGGTATCAAAAAAATTTTAACCCTTGAGTTTAGTCCAATGAGGCCCAGAAACATAATAAGCAGATATTTAATCCCCAAACAATCTATTATCTATTCCGAAAAATACAGTAACTAAAAAATTCTTCCTATCAGCAAACAAAGCCCTCCCATTTTCAGGCAGTTCGCGAATGACACCTTCTTCAAGCTCCGCCGTCTGCCCTATTGGAAACACATTCGTCCCTGCACAACCATCACCAGGGGCAAATCCAGAATTTGACACTTGGATACATTAAAGTTATACAAATTAAATAAGAGCTGCACTTGGGTACATCATGATGTACCCATACATCCGGTTCAACCCGACCCGCCCGACCCGGTCAGTGTTGACCGGTCAACGGTCAACGTCTGACCGTTGACTTTTTTTTCCTCTCCGCATTCGGCTTCGATTTTTAATTTATAGATAATGATTGTGACAACATTAATATCTTTTAGCTCGCTCCGAGACCTTCGGCTCCCCTCGCTCGACTCTTGAAAAAAATTTTAAAAAAATAAAAAAATAAAAAGTCAATGCGGTCAACGTTGACCGGGTGGGTCAGGCGAGTTGGAAGTATGGTACATTATGATGTACAAGAGTTTTTGCCATTAAATAAATCCTACATCCCAATAGACAAACACTAATTAGCTAGACCTAGGAATTAGCTATTTTGGTAATTATTAATAATTGAAATACTAATTAAATTCAAATTTTATTACTTGAAGTACTTAAAAGTAGTGGCCTTAAAAGTTTAAACATCTTAGAGTCCAGCGTGTTTTTAGGACCGTAACTTTTGACGTTTTGCAAAAATAGAACAGATTTTTTCGGACTTCCAATTTAAGGACAAAAGTTATAAAATTGATCATTCCCAAGACAGATTTCGGTCCGATCAGGCTAAGTTGCACGTGCCTATTACGCGAGGTCGATTTGTCGGCCCATTCCTACATGGCTGCCAACTAAGCCGTCCATTCATCTTTTCGTTTTCTTTCTTTTTTTTATTTTTATTAATTATTTATTTAAATCATTTTAATTTTTTTTTCTTATTCATGTATTATGTGGCAACCACCTAAGAATTTGTTGGCATCCACATATGCATCGGGCTGCATAAATGCAAAATAACCCGAACTTAAAAATCGGGCCCATATCTGCCCTGAGAATAATCAATTTTTAAATTTTTATAATATAATTGGAAGCCCGAAAAAATCTGTCATATTTTTGCAAAACAGCAAAAGTTATAGTCCTAAAAAAATGTTGTACTCAACATCTTATAATAAGATGTTTCAAGAGCTTATAAGATGAAAAAAAATAAGATGAACTTATTTTTCGGAGATTATAAATTGTTGAATTTTATTTTTAAATCTTATAAACAGTTTAGAATCTTAATTTGTCACACTTTCAAAGAGTTTATAAGCTCCTAAACATTTTATAAGCTACTTTAAAGAATTTATAATTTCAGCCAAACAGCCCCCTAGACTGATGCCGTACGTGGTCCATTGACTTAAACTATTCCAAAGTTTCCAAATTAGGCTGCTTATTATACAAATATAGGAGTACTGTTTCCAATTACTACATCTCATTTCAATGTTCAACTATTGTTTTTATTACTTATTAGTATATTTACATTTGGCAAAACGCTAGATCGATATATTTGGTATTCCAGGACGAATTCGTCCCATCACGACTATTTAATTGATTCAAACTTATTGGGATGAAACATTTTTGATCTAGAAATTTTCGCTATTAAACCACATTTTTCGGTTTATTCAAATCAACTCGTGCATTGACATCATTATATACATACATATTATTTTGTATAAATTATTATTTCAAACTATTGATTGGATCCCTAACCGACACAAATTAAAGCAGGTCTGCCAAGCCCAAGTAAACTCCAATTGTACTGTAACTATATACTAGGTACTATTTGGATTGCAACTTTTTATCTCTTAAATTAAATTTTATCTGTAGAACCTACATGCAAGTAACAATTAATTGATTACATGTGTTGGCCGGCTAATAAAAAAATAGTTACGGAATTATTTGCAATACAGACTAATAGAAAACAGAGATGCTTTACTATATACACAAAATTACATGATAAATTTGAAGTTTTTAATTCTATATACACCTCTCTTTTTTACTTATATATAATTAAATGAATTTCGTAGTTCAGTCATTTTTTATTTTGGATATTCTTGCTCGTGAGAGGTGCTGGATGAGAAGATCCCTCCCACCAACCAAAAGAACTATATTCCATTGACGACGACACAGATGATTTATATATTACGAAGGTAGTTAAAGTAATACTAATAATTTTGTTAATGTGTAACTGATAGTGGTTTTTGTTTGAATACCAATAGTGTGTGTGTGTATATATATAGATATGTTTATTTTGATTGATCTTATAAAAGATGATCCTATATTTATATAATATAATTATTTAAAATATCCTTCTTAAAATATCACCACTCCTTAAAATATTTAAAATAGAGGCATAAATATCACTTCTTAAAATAATCTATTTATTCTTTGAACAAATACAACAATTTAACTTGTAAAATACTGACATATATTTTTATTAATTTTGCCCCCGGCCTCTATCGCTAGCTGCATGTAACATATATGTTTTCGTTAGCATGTAAAGAAATCGAAGTCGTTGAAGAAATGTAGAACTTTTGAAAACGGGAGGAAAAAAACAACATTTGGTTTGGTTGACAATAAAATTATAATACTATAACTATTGCATGCAATTGGTTAGTATATACACCTGAATTACTATTAATTAAGGAAGCTAACATCTAATTGATAAAGCTAGAAAAGAGAAATTCTTCTGACTTTATATACAATTTAGGCAAATCAAGCATAGAGCAAACCCAGCCTAACCCTATATATCGATCTACTCAAATTAAACTTGCATGCAAGTTACAATGCATGCAGAAGTTAAACTTAATGATTAATTATAAAATTCTTTGAAAAAGAAAAAAAAACTATAAATAGGGGTCATTCCCAGACATTGAAATACAGCAAATCAAAATCACAAAAGAAAAAAAAAAAAAAATCATAGCTACATATGTAGATTTGCTCGATCAATCACTTAACCAAGAAATGGCTGAGAAGCAAGCAGCTCCCGCCTTGGTGATGGTGGCTCTCCTCCTCTTCGCCGCCGCAACTCCTACGGCTTACGGCCAAGGGGGCCTATTGAGCCCAGTAGTAGGGAGCATATATATTGGGCCTAGTGAACATAAATGGCGCAGTTTGCTGCTCGTCCGCCGGAAACTGCAATGGCACGACTCCTGGCCTTCCGGGAGTGGCGGTCAAGGTCAACTGCACCAACTTCGTCGGCGCCTCAGTCTTGGTGGGCCAGGGCGCCACCGGTGTTAACGGCGCCTTCAACATTAGCATTTCTAACTTACTAACTTTATTAGGGATCACCGTGAACAGCCTCCTCAGCGGAAAGCCGCTGCCATGCGCCGCTTTCGTTAAACTTCCGCTCAACCAAACACTCTGCCCAATCCTAAACACCGCCACCGGCATCCTCGCCGGCCTTCCGTTAATTGTCGGCAACGTCCTTACACCGGTGCTGAACACAACGGTGCCGTTGTTTGTCCGCCTCAACGTCACGCTTGGTTGACAGCTAGCTGTTTAAGATTAATGCTCTTCGATCTGTGTGTGTGTGTGTGTGTGATCGAGCGGGCTTATATAAATATACGAACAAGCAGGAAGCATGCATGAATGCTTATATGCATCGTGCATGCAAATAATTAAATAAGTAGCTTGTTTTGAGCTCGGTGCAGTGTGTGTTACCTAGTTAGTTATATTAAACTCAAATAATAAAGTATAAATGGAGACGATATATATTCCGGAAGTTAATTACAATTACAAGCATCTTAATTCATTTATTTAATGTTGAATAGCTGTCTTTCCTTTTTGGCGATCGAGATGATGAGTCTTATAATTAGGATCGATGCCCGGCTAAGAAAACGTGGATGGAGACGATAATTAAATTATAGCTCAGACAGTCAACATAATTTAAGAGCCAAATTTCCAGATCTGTTCATATATATATATAGAGTGTGGATATGGTAGGATCTTATTTTTATATGAGTGCGTAGGAACCATGTATTTTTATTACTTCGGAAATGCAGGGTAACAAGTTGTTTTAGGACACTAACTAAGGGTAACTTGCGAATATTGGACAAAAATTTTCGGGCTTGCAAAATAAGGACAATAACTTTTTTGAGTTGCAAAAGCAGGACACAAAGTTTTAAAAATTGCAATAAAGCCCGCAAACATGATACTCACATGCTCTTGAACAAATATTTAAATACACATTTAAGATAGAATAAATTATAAAATACTCAAGGTTATCTAAATGATCAACGCTTTCAAAATGGTATCAGAGCCTTAGATTTATCTGGGAATTATATTTTATTTATTACTATAAGTATTATCCTAACGGAGGAGACATCGAGAAAAACATGGATCCAGACGATTGTCCGAGATGTGAATGTTAGAGGAACTATCTCCTTGATTTGGAGGTATAGAAAATAAGAACCCAGACTGTTCTTGCAATTTGGAAGAGAGAATTCCACTCTGTAGCAATAAGCATGGATTGTGAATCAATTATCTATTGCCACCAAGAGATGAGAAGGAGAGAGAACTTCATTGAGGAGTTGAAGTATCTGTATCTAATGACGGAGAACGTGATGAGAGAAAATCATCAGAACCATACTAACTGATGGATCCTGAAGAATGTCCAGAGTGTGGACATCACCAGAAACTTCTCCAAATCTTGGAGAAAAGAAGAACGAGATACCAGAGTGTTCTAACACACTGGAGAAGGCAGTTGGACCTCCTGATCCAACAAAGTAAGGAGGAAGAATGAATTGATTCCTGTTTCCAAGGAATCAAAATAAAAGAAAACCTCCTCTATAGTTGTATCTGCCTCGAATGGGAGATAGAACATGCCATGAGAAGAAACCATTGGATCCATTTGGGAGTAGATTGGAATCACTTCTGATGGAATAAAAGAAAGATAAAGGAGTATCCTCTACTCTTTTATATCAAGAGATTAATCCAGATTCCTCCAAATTTTCGATGGCTCTGAGAGAAGTGCAGAAGACGATACAACATTATGGCGATAGCCTATATGGTGTACCAAGGAATCTCTACGGGATAAAAAAGAAGCAGGAGGAAATCTACAGCATCCTGAAGATATTCGAGCCCGGATAGAGAAACTAGAACAACAACCTCGTTCTAGCCAAAGAAGGAATCCTTTTGCCAATGAACCCACTTACCCATTACCAGTGGAAGAAGCCAAGAAGGATCCAAAGATTGAAACATTGACAAGAATGATTCGAGGAGAGAAAAGATGAGTACCCTCTAGAGAGTCAATCTTGACGACCTCCAAGAATTAGCAGAATCTTTTGCTAATCTTGCGGTAGTCGATCTGAAGATGAATCAGAACGACCAACAAGTTATAATGGCCCACAACCCACAATCGGTGAATCAATTACTACCAGAAACCATTATTGGAAATCCACAGAATTTTCAGATCGGAGCCAGATTTGATCATCATACACCAAATGATGCATACATGGCGGAGAGAAGGACTAGGGCAAGGCGGCCACAACCAAGAATGCAGGATACCCCTGTTGGTAAAGCCACCTTGGATCCAATCTATCCATATGGGGTTATGTTCGATCTTGACGAAGTTAATTTCAAAGATCGTGAATCTGTAATCGACGAGTGGATGTCAGCAATGAGAATTGCAGCAGCAACTCTCGATTTGAACAAGGAAGGATTTATAAAAATCCTAGAAATGAGCATTGCAGGAGTGGTAAAGATAGCTTGAGAGGGCATGTCTCTTGAAGTTAAGAACGCATGCTTCGAAGGCGAATCCTTCACCGAACATGTCAGAAAAATGGCTGTTATTATTAAAAGTCAGTTTCTTGTAGAAGGATATTTTTAAGGTTTTGATGAAGAAAAAAGAAAGAAATACTTGATGGCATTGTACAATCTAAGACTCGCAGTCTTGGATCAACAATCGCTTAACAAGTTTCTACAGCTTTTTTCTCTTTATCAACATCAATCAAAAGCTGATGAAAGAGTCGCACTGAAAATTTTCTTTCTAAAATTTCCAAGGAGATGTTAATTCGGGATTACAAACCAGGAGATCCTGAAAATGTCGCAAGAAGGATGTCATATGTACATCGAAAGCACTCCGAGTGGTGTCAACAAGCAACAGCTCTGAGGAACATGAAGAAATTGAGGAGAATCAATAAATACACTCCTCTAAACTGTGATGATAATGATCTACCAACGATCATAGGAGGAGAACCACCAAGGCTGAAAAGAAGCAAGAAAAATAAGTTTCAGCCCTATCACAAAGGTGAAAATCTAAAAAGAAATTCTTGGAGACCAAGAACCAGATGGTCAAGACAGAAGGCCAGATCTTACAAATCAGGCCAGAGAAGTGGACCATAAGGAACAGGTATTCATTCCAAGGGTCTAACAAATCCCAGGGAAAAACACCTACAAAGAAGACTTTCAGACGAACTCATACCAGAGTTAATGAAAGTTTCAAGGATTGCAACTGCTGGACATGCGGTGCAAAAGAGCATATTTCTATAAATTGCCCTGACAATGAGAGAAGAGGTATTAACGAATTTGAATTCACTCCGGATATCGAAGATGTCGTATACTACCAGGAATTGATACAAGTATATCAGTTCGAAGATATACATTCGGATGAGAGTATATATGAACAAAATGAAGTTCTTAGTGAAGAGGAATCAGAATGGTCTGATGGATCGAAATCTTAGTCAGACTAATCCAGAGATTTTCCATCAGGAGAGCGAAGATAGATATGGATATTCCAGTCATACGATGATCTCGCAAAACCTGATCGATAAAATCATAAAGAGTAGCATGAATATACAAAAGTATCAAGGCTTTTCAGCAGGGAATATAGATCAAGTTCTAAGGAACTTTAATCTAATGAGCAGGAAACAACATATTGTCTATGGAATTACCATACAAGAAATGTCGCTTCCTATCGAGCTTACTGAGAATCAAGTAGAGATGCAGTTGATTCCAGCTAGCGACATCAGAGAAGATCTCGAGAAGATGAAGCCTGAAGTCGCAGAAAAGATGAATTGGATCCATATTGGAGCAATCCAGTTGGTACTCAAATCAGCTCTCTATACAGGAGTTGATATGCCAATTGATATCGCAATATGCGATAAAAGAGTCAGAAATCTAAAAGATTCTATAATGGGAACAATTGTAGGAAATCTTTGTGCAGGACAAGTGGTGGTGATCATATATCCAAAGATTGTATACAATCTTAATGATACTTATTTCAGCAAAGCCCTGACGCTATATCAGGACTTCAAACGCAAGGATCTATTGGAGGAAGGAAATAGACCCTACTCCATTACAAATCAGGTATCATATGCACTTTCCAACTCACATCATACTGAGTTGTTCTTAGAAAAGCAGTTCATCGAGATACCAGATATCTTCAAGAAGGTGACAACGACAGTTTGTCCCTATAGAGTGGAAATATCTCGTTTGAGAAACGTAGATACTTAAATTCGAGATAGAGAAGTCATGAGACATGACCAGAGTCTCAGGATAACTGCAGGAAGATTATCTTTCCAAGGGGACAGAATTATATCTTTACCATATGGAAGGAATCTCACCCAAGAAGCTCAACCTCAGACATCTCAGAGTAACAAAGTTGCAGTGAATCTGAAATGTCCTGAAGGATGGAGAGAAGTGATAGTAAAATTTGACACTACAAGATGGGAAACCAACTTCCCTTGTAATGTTCTTTATTATCTGCAGCAGCCAGAGATCAACCATTACATAGGAACCCTGGTAATTGGTGGACGAGTAATGAAGATCAAAGATAGAGCCGGAAGAAAAACATTATTATTGCTAGGTTTGGATTTTCTCGAAAACCACAAGCCATGGGCAAGTAAGGAAAACGGAATGGAAATCACGATTAATGGACAGAAGCTATTAATCGAATGACAAGTCCATTTTCCATATACATCTCTGTTGGGATGTTATATGAAAAATATAAAGCGGAATATTTTGCTACTTATATTGATTCAGGTGCAGGAATCTGTACTGCAAAATGAGGAGTCTTCCCAGCAGAGGTAGAATAGGATCTACCCTGCATTGCAGGAACAGATTTTTCAAAAAAGATTTTGCTCTTAGCTAAAGGAGTAAAAGAGACAGAAATTCTGATTGGCGAAGCCAGAGGAACACCTTGGTACAAGTTTAAAACTCCACCAATTTATTTCCATGATACAGGTGCAGACATTCTGTTAGGAAACAATTTTCTACAGATGTTCAAAAGATACATGCAGGATAATAAAAGAAGGCAACTGGTGTTCACAACCATTTGTGATCACAAAATTATTGTCTAGAGGCTGAATGGGGCTTTTAATCGTCAGATACCATTAAGTTTTCGCAGCAAGCGTGGTGATGAAGGAAAACTTCGACACCCAAAAATGAAAGATCAAAGAAGATTCAGCGAAGCAGTGCTAAGCTGTATCAGAGAAAAGGATCTCAAAGATGAAGAGGTCCAGATCCTCAAAGCATCCTTAATATCTCATCAAGATATTAGAGAAGAAATGCAGGTGTCCCTAGAAGATGTCAAAAGGAAGATTAAAAGGAGTTACAGTGGGATAAAAACAAGCTCAAATGAACCTTGAAGATGAAGCCGAACAAGGAGTATGAGTTTGTTAGATATAGGCCAATCCCGATGAAACTCAAGGATCAACAGGATATGAAGGAGATAATCAAGGAACACCTTGATTTAAAGTTGATCGAACCAGAGAACTCGTCTTACAGCAGTCCCGGATTTTTGGTAAGAAATAATGGTGAGATCAAACGAGGTAAACCCAGATTAGTTATTAATTACAAAGGAATTAATGATATTCTGGAGTTTGATGGATATTTTATCCCTAGTAGGGAACATCTTATTAACTACATTAGAAATGCAAAGGTAATCTCTAAGTTTGATTGCAAGTCAGGTTTATACCAGATTCGCATGGAGGAAAGTAGTAAGCAGTTTACAACATTCTCTACTCCATAAGGACATTATTTTTGGATCGTGATGCCAATGGGGTTAGCTAATGTGCCTCAAATATTTCAGAGAAAGATGGATAATCTGTTTAAAGATTATTTTTCTTTCATGTTCGCCTATATTGATGATATTTTAATTGCATAAAAAATATGGAAGAACATATCAAACATCTTGAAATCTTTGCAGATGTTTGTTACAAAGAGGGTTTAGTACTATCTGAAAAGAAGGCAGTCGTTGCAACTCGGAAAATGGAATTTCTAGGTATCGAGATCGATGAGGCATGAATTATTCTACAGGACCATATTGTCCAGAATGTCCAGAATTTTCCTGAAGATCTTAAAGAAAAGAAACAACTTCAGAGCTTTCTGGGAGTTGTTAATTTTGTAGGATCATTAATTAAGAATCTCGCAAAACATAGAAAAATTTTCAGTTCATTACTGAAAAATGATGTTCCGTTCATCTGGATAGAAGAACATCGACAAGGAATGAAAGAGTTAAAAGAGGTTTGCGGAAATCTCCCAAAACTCTCGATACCTCAGGACGAAGACGATTTGGTCCTATATACAGATGCAAGTGATTATTGGTGGGCAGCAGTCTTAACCAAAATCACTCATAATGGAGAAGAACCATGCAGATACTGTAGTGGTTTATTCTCAGAAGATGAAGCTGTGCGATAGCACATCAACGAGAAATAATTCTTTGCAGTTCGAAAGGCGTTTAAAAAATGGCATTTATTTTTATTAGCAAAGAAATTTACTTTGAAAGTCGATAACACACAGGTTAAGGCTTTCTTAAGAAACAAGATGGAATCTAAGCCTGGAAATGCTAGATTAATTAGATTGTAAGCTGAATGTCAATATTATATTTTTGATATTGTCATTGTGAAATCTCACGAAAATGTTCTTGCAGATTTCTTAACAAGAGATGGAGCAAACTGATGTGAACTCCATTCTACTGGCCCAAAGGCATCTTAGAGAAAATCTGGAGATGTTAATGGGAGAGTGGGACGAGTGCGTTCTGAATGCTGAACAAGCAGGAAGATTGTAGATTCTTGACAAGACGAAAGTCACCGAGAGAATACGAGCTTGCATACGGTCTCAGGGTCAACTCTGGGTTGCATGCCAAACACCAATTCTTCGGGTGGCCAAAGATCATTTGGTGAAAGAAGAGTTTCTAGTACAGGGTTCTAAACTTATAGCAGAGGATTCCAATACCTCTTGTCCGAGTTCTAAGATGGTGGTCTCTTCGGAACCATTGCCCTAAGAAAAAGATGATATTAAGAGGTCACACTTTGAACCATCATGTCAACCCGGTACCTCTGGGGTAAAAGAGGGACAGATTAATCTTAGGCCAATGACTGGCACCTCTAAGGTTAATACTGACAAAATTGAAGTTTATTCTTCTTGGCAGATTTATCAAGCTAACTGGGAGAAGCTCCATACAAGGTCGGGAATCAACCCAGAAAAAATAAGGGTTGATGTCTCGGGAAAGTATCCTCGAGTGTGGATGATGCCAAACTCTGATCCACACGAAGTCAAGAGATGGTATGAATTTGGGGCTTTAGCCTCAGTTTATACAACATCACCATCATTCACTGAAATCAAGAATCTACCCAAGTGGATTCAAGAAGCAATGTATGATACCTGGGCTAACAATCCACAACTTAGCCGAGGTGATATTTTGGAATTGTACTTCATAAGTGCGGCTCCAGAACCAGCAGGAAAAGGAAGCCATGAAGCCTTTCACTACATCAGGCTTCGGAGACCAGATGGACGCGCCCTCAAAAAAATTAAGTCATCTACAGAAGAGGAGACAACTCTAATCTCCACACTACCGGAAGACCTCATCTCAATCATAAGAGCATGAGAATTATGGGTCTGTCTCATAGAGATGGACAAAATCAAGTTTTCATTTAAATTCTTTCAGAATTCGGTAAACGGATCATTCATGTTAAATACTATGACATGAAAATCAACAAGATTTGCAGAGGAAGCTTTCGAGAGAAAGAAGACTTTGCTTTGGGAAAATAAGATTGCGACGAGCAAGAAAACTCATCGCAAATATTGCAACATGACTCATTTTGGGTACTAGTCTGAGCGCATTTGTCCAGACTGCCAGAACCAGAAGAAGCCGGAATTCTGAAAAGGCTTCTTGCCCAGAAAGGGAAAAGAAAAGGCTCGGTCCAACGAGCATCAAGAGCACAAGGCGCTGCCAAAAGTAAGGACGCTCAGGGCCCCATGAAAAAAGTACATTCCTGACACAAGTTATTGGAGTCATGTGACTCTGAGCTGGAAAACCATCCACTAAAAAGAAAAAGACAGCAGTGGGTAGATATACAGGGATTACTCACTAAATGATAAATGGGTAAAAAATATAGGAGGACCACTACCAGCAGAGAGTGGTCCATTAGTCACAGAAAGAAACCTCACACCGAAAGTTAGTTATCCGCATTCAATAATGGAGGACAAAGGAGGACCCAATTTACGTGAAGCTAGCTGGCCAAGGAAAGAAAGCATCCAAGGCAATAATGTAGGAAGGGAGGTCATTCACTGAGACATCTATATAAACAAGAAGTGAAGAGAACATTGATCATCATAAATCCACACAAGATCTTCTCTGCTCTTTCCAAAATAAAATTTGTCATAGTTCTTAGTTTTAATATTCGCGTCTTTAGTTTTATGTATTTCAATTCCGCTACCATGGGTAGCTAAACAAATCTGTCTCCTCCCTAAAGGAGATATACTTATGTTGTAATAAATTTTATATAATTCTTATATAAAAGTTGGGCTTTTGCTCATCCCTTCCAGTGTCTGATTATTCTCTGTATACCAAAATAATTACTCTACGCCTCGGGGTTGGAAACTAACGATGGCTGTGCTGAGTATTGTTGAATGAGTCTGTATCTGGAAACCATCGGTTGCGATCGTGTGGTTGGACGGAGTCCCTAAAACTTCTGGCGGAAATATCCGGCAGCATTATGGTAAAAAAAGTATGAATTTGGTATACGTAGGATTTTTATACGGAAGTGTGACGAGCCTGGTAGTTTTGCATGATTTATCTACAAATTGAAAATTGGATTAAAATGAGAAGAAATGATAAAATTGAGTATTTTCTATGGATTTTAGCTTAAATGTGCCATAAATGGACTTGGTGAGTACTGTTCGGGCCGAAAAATGGCTTGTAAAAGTAACTTTTAAATCTTATTGTCCTACTTTTGCCACCCCGCAAACATATTGGCCTATTATTGAAAATGGAGTAAAGTTGGTGTCCTAAATTGACTTAAGGTTCGGAAATGCACAAAATGCAGTACTTTAATGCAGAAACATAGCAAAATAATTTTTTTTTCGTCTTCGCCTTCGTCTCCGATTTTAATTTATATATAATGATTGTGGCAACATGAATATCCCTTAGCTCGCTCCGAGGCCTTCGGCTCCCCTCGCTCGACTCATAAATCAAAATTAATAAAAAATACAATTTTTTTAATTAACATATGTTTATGTATTAAAATAATGCAATTTGTGCATTAACTTTGTGTGATAAAAATGCATGGTTCCTATGAACTCATATAAAGATTAGTTAATATATATATATATATATATATATGTATAGCTTCTAGTGAAAAGACCGATTAAAGTAAGAAATAAGAATAAATTCCAACCCTTCATCAATAATAGATGGATGGCCAGATCTGAACAGGGTCGGATCTGAGTTAAACCGGGTTGGATCCGAGTCAAACCGGGTCGGACCCGGGTCAATGGGTCAGACCCGAGTCAACCTGTTGACTTTTCAATTTTTTTGATTTTTGAATTTTTTTCCGTTTTTTTTTTAATAAATGTGGTGCATCTTAATACACTGTATGGTGCATCTCATTTCATGTTGTGGTGCATCTCATTACAGAGTGTGGTACATCTATACATTGTGATGCATCTCATTATACATGGTGGTGCACCTCATTACACATAGAGGTTGATGGTTCCTGAGCGGAGTCTTTGGTGTACAGGGAGGGTGAATACACCAAAGGTAAAAACTTTTTAATCTTTTTATCAAGTTAAAAACTGAGAGTGAGGGCTCAGTTATAAATCCTGCTGACTTCTTAACGAAGATGGTCAGCTGGACTGATAACTCAGCTGGAGGTGCGGAAAGTGGTGGTTTAAAAACTTAGCTTGTGTACTTAGAAAAACTCAGCTTGAAGATATTATCTGAAAGTTTTCAGCTTAGTCAAGTTGTGCAGTTTTTGAAAAATATAGCTGGTCTGAGCGAACAGCTGAGTATGTAGTTTGATGAATATGATGTGCTTGAAGGAGTTAGTTCTTTAAATGAAAATACTGAAAATAAAGATCAGAAAAGAACACGATATTTAACGTGGTTCGGAAAAACTCCTCCTACGTCCACGACCAGATAAACTGGTAATTCACTACCACTTGGTTTACGAGTACCAAGTAACTTCGCAGCTCGAACCTGAGCTGTGTTCTAACAGTTTACGGGCACTGTAGAAGCCTGAACCTTTCAGTTTATGGGTACTGAAGAAACCTTACAAACACTTGAATTTCGCGCTTCAAGCTGGCGTAACCTTAACCTAACCTTTCTGGGTAAAGAAGGGGTTTGATTTTTGGGGTTCCAACTATGAACGAGTTCTTATAATGAAGAACTTTGAGTTTAAGTGAACTCGTTCGAAGTCCAGGCTTTGGATATATAATGAATTATGCCTAGGGATCAGACGAAAAACTGGGCAATTTCTGAACTAGAAATACTTTAAGATAAAGTGTTCTTAGAAAGAGTAAGAACTGCTAGAGAGCTTTTGAATGCTTGAGAATTTCAGAAGATGAAAGCTTGTAGAGCGTTTTTTTGTCTCCACCTTCGGCTCCGATTTTAATTTATAGATAATGTGGTAACATTAATGTTTTTTAGCTCGCTCCGAGGCCTTTGGCTCCCCTCGTTCGACTCTTGAAAAAAAATCAAAATAAAAAATAAAAATAGTGAAAAAGAATATTAAAAAATTAAAAAATTATGCATCCCAATACACTTAGTGGTGCATCTCATTGCACAGTGTGGTGCATATCATCTGACTCTTAAAAAAAATTCAAAAAATAAAAATATAAAATAAATTAAAAAAAATCGAAATTCAACGGGTTGATCGGGTCCTACCCGTTGACCCGGATCCGACCCGGTTTGACCTGGATCAGATATGACCCTCCATCCCTTATAGATCTATGGTGGAGATCTATTATCATTTCTTAGGTTAAGATCCATTCTTATATGATCCATTTTCTATATATATATATATATATATATATATGTATATATTGTTGGAGTTATATAATGAAAAACATACTTTTATAGGTGCTTTGTATATTTACTATTATTTCCTATTTTAATGAGAATATTAATATTGTCACGTGATTTACATATTTATTCGCATTATGGTGATGCAAATAAAGTCCAATTGCTTTATATTATAAATAATATGATGTGTTATGTCACATGGAAAATCATATTATTGTAATGCTTATAAAGTAATAAAAGAGTTCACAATCTAAATAATTAATGGACAATTATTTGATAGAATATTGTAATATAAGCTTGAAATAGTTGGTCTTGGCATTAGTGTATTTTGTATACATTGAACAGAATCGACGGTAAGATTAATTATCCTATGTTGACGTAAGTGGATAATTAAAAATCTTGGTTAATTGTTATTTCTTATTTCTAGTTGTATAATATTTAATTATATATTTTTAATTATTATTGCTTTGATTTATCAATGAGTGAGAGTTAATGAAACTCAACATCCTCGATATTTTGGGTAATAATATTATTTATATGATAATTAATATTATAGCTAGAAATCGTGTCTCGGTGTACTGAGTTGATGATGTCCCGTTGAGGAGCTCAAAAGGCTTATTATATTAAATCTTACAAGTAGATTAATATCTAATATAATAATAAAGTTTGAGTTGTACTACTCTTGGATAAGATATTAAATAACTAGAAAGATGTCAATATATAGCTTAATTAAATTAATTAATGGACATGTAATATCTTCAACACGGGAAATAATTAATTGAAAAGGAGCCCGATTCGTATATCGAATTGAACGGATATTCAATATTAATTCTTTAATGGAGTGAATTAATATTTTATTTTATTTATGAGTGTTTGTACTTAAACACTTTGATTAAATTAAATATGGAGGCTTAGTTCTAATCCTCTTACAAATGCCTAAGATAGCCTAAACTAATCCTATATATATCTCATAAAAGTGGCGCCTACTATGCTTGATTCTTGGTAGCAATATTTTGATTAAATATTGAAAATAATTAATTGAGAAATTGGCGTGAGATTTGAGTATTAGGGTTTGACGGATTATTATCCAATCGATAGTCAAATCTAAGAGAAAATATCTTAGAAGATTTGTGGGTCGAATCATGAATCAATACAAGAGCTAATCTCATGTGCAGAGATTAGTGCGTGAATCATTTCGGACCCAGATTCATTTTTCTTTGTTCGTAACAAAGGTAAGATTCAATTTATGGTTCCGCAATCTCATAAATTGAATTACGTAGCTTTGCATATTAATTAATAGGTGAATAATTAAATTAAATTAGTATCCTAATGTTCCTGACATATGAGATCTTCAATCGGTCTCGTTCTTATTTGATCCGCTATATATATATGTGTGTGTGTGTGATGGATCATATAAGAATAAATATTCTTAAAGTGAAAATTATAAGAATAGATCTTAACCATTTATCCTACTAGATCTAAGGAATATGACTTAATGTTATGGTCAAACCTATTTTTTCTTAGTCAAACCCACTTTTTTGACTTAAGTAAAGTTAATATGGTTCAAAAATCAGATGCACCAGACAACATAGCGTGATGCACCAGACGGCGTTTTTATTTTTCTTTTACTTTCATGCTCGATAGTGACGCGCAATATCGATGGTTGCGACGGCGAGTGACAATGATGGTAGTGGCGTGTGATGGGTGGTGTTAATGAGAGAAGAGACGAAAAAATTTTGACTTTAGGGTTTTGAAATAAACAAAAAAATTAGATGCATCACATGCTCAAAATTGATGCATTACATATACAAAATTGATGTACTAGATGCATCATATTTTTGTGTTTAATTTCCTATTCTTAGAATAAGGATTATTTGTATAAAATCACTCCCTATACATGCTATATGTACTCAACATTGACGACTCACAAACAATAAACTAGCTGAGTCGAGCTTCATCGAGTTTACAAATACTTTAAAAATGCTTGATTGAACTCGATAAAGTTTGTAATCCGTAATTTGTGGTGTATATTTAATTGTCATGAGATATAAAATATTAGTTGAATTACACTAATTTGGGACGGAGAGAGTATAATTTATAGTATTCAATTATTTATTTTTTTTATGTTTTTGTATGGATAATTTTCTTTATTATAAAAGTAATATGCATTAGAATATTAAATATAAAGCATTAACCTTGGCAACAATCGGTGACAATCAACAAAATATGCAATAAAATAATATGTATTAAATTAGTAATCAATAAAATACTAGCTACAAAGCACAAACAAATACGACCTTACTTGAACAGGATCTGTTCTATAGGCTCGTACCTTTGTACAAAGCACAAACAAATCATAAAAACACTAATATTTACCATTTCATATTGGCTAGCTGAGGCACCATAAGACTCTCCTTAGCGAGAGGTTTTGGGTTCAATCTCGCCTGCGTGCGGTGTAGTACGTATATTTCTCACCTTATTTGGTGGTGTAGTGGTCCCACACTTATGTGGTGTAGAGGTACCGCCTATATGATAGTGTAGTGCTTGATTAAATTATATATATATATATATATATATATATACCTTGTAACTCTCTAAAAAAAAAATCATCCCACAAAAATAGTACTATAACACGAACATGATCATAATATGCATTAAAATATTAAACCAAAAAAAATATATATAATAATTTATATAATTTCTTCAATAATATGCATTAAAAAAATACGGATGCAGTATAATGTAATACAACATGCTTAGATTTGAAAAGTTATGAGAAAATCGCAAAGTGTAAAAAAAAATGGTGTTGTATTAAACGCTGTTACAAAAAATCATGATAAAACGATGTTATTTTATAAACACGTGGATTAATAATCGATAGGAGTGAGCAAAAATAACCGAAAACCGAAAATCAAACCGAACCAAACCAAAAATAGAATTTGGTTTGGTTTGTTCGGTTTGTTTGGTTTGTTCGGTTTGTTTGGTTTGTTTGGTTTTATTTTTTTAAAATTTAATTTGTTTGGTTTGGTTTGGTTTGATGCTTTGGCAACCAAAGCATCAAACCAAACCATAAACCTAATTTTTATATTTATATATATATATATATATTAATTTTTTTATATAATATATATAGACTAATTATATTTATATATAACTTTCTCAGTAATGAAAAATAATTTGAAAGAATTTAGCGCAAGAGATTGTTGGACCCAATATAACTTGAAACAAAGCACGAATATCAACATCATGTAACAAGGCAATGGACCGATCTTTTTGTTGCTCGTTTAACATATTTGGCTTTTCCTATAATATGTGTGTGTATATATGTGTGTTATGTTAATTTTTTAAATTAAATTACAATTATTGTCTTATTGTATTAAGTATATTTTTGTTGATTTTGGATGAAATATTTAGAACATACATGACTGTTCGGTTTGGTTTTAACTTTTAAAAATTTGGTTTATTCGGTTCGGTTATTCGGTTAGTTTAATTTGGTTTGGTTTTGATTTTTAAACATTTAATTTATTCGATTTGGTTTGGTTTAGACCAAAACCAAACCGAATAACCGAATGCTCATCCCTAATAATCTACATGTCAAATGACTATTATCGGAGAAAAATTGGGATTCTTAAATTACAAACTTTTGGAAAAGTTATGTTTTAAAAAATTACAACAATTAAAAACTGTATTGAATTTTGCACTTAACCCCATCGATGAGGATGATTTTAACAACCCTCATTGGGCTAGGCCCATTGAGATCCAGAAACATAATAAGCGGATGTTTAATTCCCAAAAAATCTACTCTAACCGAAATAACTCAACAAAGCTTATCTCATAGTGTGATTCTAAATGTAGCCTCCATTTTTTTCCTTATAGCTTTTTCATATTAAAATATACTATCTCCGTCCCATGATAAGTGGCCACATTATTTTTGGCACGAATATTAAGGAGAAAATGTTTAAAGGGTAAAAAAAATAGAAAGTGGTGGAGCCCAGAACTTTTTGTGAGAGATGCATATTTCCTTTTAAGGAAAGTGACCACTTATCCCGGGACAATCCAAAAAGAAAATGTGGCCACTTATTGCGGGTTGTTAATTGAATATTTTTTGTTTTTGTTAAATTGGGACTAAGGGATAAAGTAGTAAAATTTATTAATATTTTTATTAATTTTTAAATATAGGGGTTATGAAGAGTAAAATAGGGGCTACATTTAGAATTACCCATCATATAAATAGTTCACGGGTGAATTGATTTGAACAAGCATGTGGCAGGAAAAGCGCTAATTTTTTTTTGGAAATACATGTGGTATATATATTATCAAATCTTAGCTCAACTTTGCTAGTATTAATGACTATAAATTATTTAAGCTCTCTCTCTATATATATTCATCGGTTTTAATTACCTTTCGTGACATAATCACGCGTTCTAGCAGGCTTTCCCATTTGTTTTTTATAAATACCTTTGTTGATCGATATTTTCGAACTCACAACCTTTATAAATATTGATAAAAGTTATGAATTACTTAACATGGAATATATATATGTTTTTTAACAAAAATATAAGATAATTAGTGACGCATTATTTTTAATTAAATATTTTTTTGAAACTGAAATGTGTATATAATATAAGCATAAAAATCACTTTAATATCTTAGGTTACTCACAAATTGAGAAATTTCTTTTTACGAAATTTTAATCAACTGAAACTGTTCAGCTTTTAATACTAGCAATAAACTAGTGATTATATATCACGCCTAAAAAGTATTCTTATAGCAGTGGAATTTTACAACAAAAGATACCATATTTGATAGGATTAAAATTAAATGCTTTGAAATATACGAATTTTGGGTAAATTTCTATTCTGCATATAAACTTTAAAAAGTTATGAGAAAATGCATGCATGAACTTAGCAACAGTAGAATTTGATGGAATATGTGGATGATGAAGAAATGAGAAATCAAGTAAATCAAATCGCAGCAATTTAGGATGATTTGCAATTCTTGGGATATCTCGTAGAATGTTCAACTATCTAATTTCATTAATTACATGTTGAACAAATTTTTTGTTATTTAGTGTTTCCTATTACGAAGGTTGTTAAAGTAATAATAATTTAGTTAATGTGTAAATTATGCTGGTTTTTGTTTGAATACAGATAGTATATATTTATTTTGATTAATCTTTTAAGAGATGATCGTATATTAATATAATATAATTAGTGATTTAAAATACCCTTCTTAAATTATCACTACTCTTTTTCTTTTTCTTTTTTTCTATAATAAATACCACAATTTAATTTGTAAAATACTAATAATTAAGACACTAACATAAAATTTTTATTATTATTTATGGTAAATATATATTTATAAATTCTACCCCATTATCGCTGCATGTAACATATATATTTTCGTTAGCATCTAAAGAAATAGAAGTCGTTCAAAAAATATAGAACTTTTGGAAACGGGAGGAAAGAAACATCTGGTTTGGTTGACAATAAAGTATAATACTATAAATAATGCAAGGTTAATTTATACACACAAATTATTGTAAATTAAGGAAGCTGACATCTAATTGATAAAGCTAGAAAAGATAAATTCTTCTGACTTTATATACAATTTAGGCAAATCACGCATAGAGCAAACCCAGCCTAACCCTATCGATCTACTCCAATTAAACTTGCATGCAAGTTACAATGCATGCAGAAGTTAAACTTAATATAATTAATTATAAAATTCTTTGAAAAAGAAAAAAAAAACTATAAATAGGGGTCATTCCCAGACATTGAAATACAGCAAATCAAAATCACAAAAGAAAACTAAAAAACATATCTACATATATAGATTTGCTCGATCAATCACTTAACCAAGAAATGGCTGAGAAACAAGCAGCTCCCGCCCTGGTGATGGTGGCTCTCCTCCTCTTCGCCGCCGCAACTCCTACCCAAGCGGGCCTATTGAACCCAGCAGTAGGGAGCATATTGGGCCTACTGAACATAAATGGCGCAGTTTGCTGCTCGTCCGCCGGAAACTGCAATGGCACGACTCCTGGCCTTCCGGGAGTGGCGGTCAAGGTCAACTGCACCAACTTCCTCGGCGCCTCAGTCTTGGTGGGCCAGAGCGTCACCGGCGTTAACGGCACCTTCATCATTAGCATTTCTAACATACTAAATTTATTAGGGATCACCGTGAACAGCCTCCTCAGCGGAAAGCCTCTGCCATGCGCCGCTTTCGCTGGCCTTCCGCTCAACCAAACACTCTGCCCAGTCCTAAACACCGCCACCGGCATCCTCGCCGGCCTTCCGGTAACTGTCGGCAACGTCCTTACACCGGTGGTGAACGCAACGGTGCAGTCGTTTGTCCACTTCAACGTCACGCTTGGTTGACAGCTAGCTGTTTAAGATTAATGCTCTTGGATCTGTGTGTGTGTGTGTGTGTGTGATCGAGCGGGCTTATATAATTATACGAACAAGCAGGAAGCATGCATGAATGCTTATATGCATCGTGCATGCAAATAATTAAATAAGTAGCTTGTTTTGAGCTCGGTGCAGTGTGTGTTACCTAGCTAGTTATATTACTCTAAAATAAAGTATAAATATTGGAGAAGATATTTCGGAAGTTACTTGCGTCTTGTTTTATTTAACGTTGGCTAGCTGTCTTTCCTTTTTGGCGAGATGACGAGCAGTGACCCATGCAGCCACAGATATTTCTCGGGCTCCCAAGTTATAATCATATTAAAATTCATAAAATAATTCTATAAATTAATATAAATTTTAATACAATCATAATACTGTTTAATTAATTACATAAAAAATCAAAAGTTAGATGTGACCTAATAACTATCCTGATTTAAAAATAGAAGTAGTATTCATAATGAAATATGTTTAATTTATATCCCTTAGTATTAATATTGTATAGGAGTAATTGTTCATTAGTAATGTGATACAATTATCAAAATGGAGGCATGTATATTGCACAAATAAATTTATTTAATTTACTAACAAAGAAGTACACAAATAATCAATGATAGCTAAAAAAAAATTAAGCAATTCAACATAAGAGTAAATTATAAGTTAATATCAATGTAGAGAATGTTATATCGGAAGACTCAAATTTTAGTTTGCGTATGTTAGCCTAGCGATAGTGGTTAATGCTCGATACCAAAGGTTTCGGGTTCGAATCTATCATGGTGCAGTTCTTAAATTTAATTTGTTAATTTACCGGAAGTCTCAAATTTTGATTTAAATCTAAGTTCAACGTTTGGATGAGAAAGAATTATATTAACTAAAACAAAATTTGCAACAAATAATATATGGTACTGAAAACTCCTAAAATTTAACAAAAAAAAAATAGAGGAAGGGACTAGAATCTTGGGCATGGGTTCTTTAATCTCTCAATTTCTTAAAATTTAATCTCATTCGTTTTCGAAATGGAAAACAACGAATTTTTATCTATTTTACTTACTAAAAATATAAAATCACAAATATATATAGTAAATACATAAAAATTGCCATTTTGCTATTGTAAATCCAAATACTAGCCATCAAGTTAAATAATTCAAATATTAGCTATTTTTTTTTGTATTAGTGGACTAATGTGTTCTCAATTAAAAATAAATTTAAAAAATAATACTACAAAACTGTGTACATCAATACAAGGTTTGTACGTTAATGTATGCATGGATTTGCTAGTGGGCATTAAATGCGTGAAGTAAACGCACTGTTCCCGATCATATATTAAATGTTCCTTAAATGTGCCGTGAGGGATCTTTCTTACCTTTCTTCTTCTCCTTGGAAAAAAGGATGAAAGCAGACTTCCACTACTGCTCTTTAATTAAAGTATGCTTATTATTTGCAAAATTAATATTTAAGTGTAGTATTATAATAAACAATGACTATTATTTGAATTTTGTTTTATCTTGATAGACTATTATTTTGATTTACAATTGCAAAATAGTTATTATTTGGATGGCCTCATATATATATATATAGGGAAAAAGTGCAAATACCCTCCTCATGTTGGCAGTGCCGGACAAATACCCCCCTGAACTTTGTTTACGTGCAAATTCATCCTTCCCTAAAGTTTTCGGGTGCAATTACCCCTCGCCGTGACGGAAACTACACTTTCGTTGGCAAAAAAAATATTTTTGATTAATTTTTATTCTTGTGGACCCTTACAATTTTCAACGGTTATATACTACATAATTAGTATTAAAAGCTCAAATTAGGAAAAAAAAAATATTTCGAACCCTAGCTCACAACTATCAAAATTCAGGTGAGGTTCTCCAATAATTTGCACGAAAAAGGATGACGGACCACTTGAAGAATATGAGATCATCAATGTCAACAACAAATAGTTGGCTTGGATTGTAAATTATTAGAGGGCTTCGCCTGAGTTTTGATAGTTGTGAGCTTGGGTTCAAAACAAATTTTATCCTAATTTGAGTTTTTAGCACCAATTAATTCTTTGAAATTGTAAGGGTCCATAAGAATAAAAATGTATCAAAATATTATTTTTGTCAACGAAAGTGTAGTTTCCGTCACGGCGAAGAGGTAATTGCACCCGAAAACTTTAGGGAAGGGTGAATTTGCACCTAAACAAAGTTCAAGGGGGTATTTGCCCGACACTGCCAACATGAGGGAGGTATTTGCACCTTTTCCATATATATATATCATATATGTCCTTTTTCTTTTTTAAATTGCTGGACCCCCAATCCTCCCTTCCTCGATCTCAAATTAAGATAACATATTTTACAACAAAAGATTTAAATTTAGAAATTGAGTAACGGGACAATAGGTAAAAAACTTGGAACTAAAATAAAATTGAATTTGATTAGATTACAAAGCGAAATAAATAAAACAACTAGAACTAAACTTGTTCAACGTCGAGTCGAGGAAGCCTCTTTCCGCAAGACGATATAAACCTAGACTAGTGCTCACGGAATGACGTATCATCTCCAAAATTGAAACTACTTTGTTTATTTAGAATCAACACCGAAATAAGAAAGAGCACCGATGAAGAAATTAATAGAATTTAAGAATCGAGGAAAGATCTCTAAAATGCAACTATATAAAATGCTTGATATTGAGATGTGTTTGAACCACCAAATAGCTGCCCTTTATATAATGAGTTGCACTTGGGTACAGCCGGCTGACCCGACCCGCCGACCCGCCCCGCCCGACCTGGTCAGCGTTGACCGGTCGTTGACTTTTTCCTTTTTGTTTCTCTCCGTCTTCGTCTCCGATTTTAATTTATAGATAATGATTGTGGCAATATTAATGTTTTTTAGCTCGTTCCGAGGCCTTCGGCTCCCCTCACTTGACTCTTGAAAAAAAATCAAAATTAAAAAAAAGTCAACGGTCAACATTGACCGTTGACCGATCAACGTTGACCGGGTTGGGTCGGGTCGGGTCGGGTCAGCCTGCTGTACCTCACAGCCGGCTGCACCCCAAGTTTTTGTCTTATATAATTAACCACCATGGGGAAATCCGGCGGTCACACTTTGATTACAAAGCCATAATTAAAGCCGTCGATGACTTCTTCTACCGAAGGCCAAGAGTTAGGGATGTAAACGAATCGAATCGAATATCATTGTAAACGAATCGAATTCATGAAACTATTTTCAAATTCGAATTCGAATTCGAATCATATTCGAATATTAAATTTGATTTGAATTCGAATATTCGAATAATTTCACGAATTCGAATCGAATATCAAATCTATATAGAAAGGAGATGAAGAACAAATTTTCATAAATCTGTAAAGGAATGCGATGAAAGAGAAAGACTGTGACTTACATCCGCACCAATGAAGAGATTATAGTTAATGCAGTACATATCCCTTAAGGAAAATTTTGACCTTATTTTAAAATGAGCTTAAAGATAAGTCAAACAACATATTTTAATGTGTATATATATATATATCTATATAAATATGTATTTGTGAATATTAAATATATATGTATATAATCGAATATTTTTGAATATCGAATCGAATATCATGATTTTGAATTTGTATTTGATAACTAATCGAATCGAAAAAAGTATTTGATAACTAATTCGAATCGTAAATTTTCGAATTCGAATATCAAAAATTCGAATCGAATACCGAACCGAACCAAAATTATTCGATTCGTATACAACCCTACCAAGAGTTGTGGCGGTTAAATGGAATTGGAAATCCATTGTACGGCTGACATTCCCATTAATAAGCACATGCATCCAAGGTGATTCAGTCACAAAATCTATAAAAACGGAAAGGTAAATTCTTGGATGCGACCTGCAGTAAGTTATGCGGCAGGCCTATTGGCAGGCCTAATAGGACGCTTTTTATTGTCCTAATATATTAATGGTCTAATAGGACGCTTTTTAATGTCCTAATATGTATTTTTGGTTTTTACTATTTTTTTTTTCATTTTTTCGATCTAATAGGACACTCCTAGATGTCCTATTATCGTTTTGATTTTTAATATTTATACTTTTAATTTTTTCGTTTTTCTTTTTTTATTTTTTATTTTTGTTTTTAATTTAACTTTTGTAATTACGGTTTATTAATCCCCGATTAGGACTTATCAATTCTCAATTTTTTTTATTCTTTTTTTTTCAGTTTTTTTATTCTTGTTTTTAAAGAGTCGAGCGAGGGGAGCCGAAGGCCTCGGAGCGAGTTAAAAAACATTAATGTTGTCACAATCATTATCTATAAATTAAAATCGGAGCCGAAGGCGGAGAAGAAAAAAAATTTATATTATTGCCCTTAGATTTATTAATCTTTAATTAGGATTTATATTAATTTCATTAGAGTTTATTAATTCTCAATTATGGTTTATATGAATAATAAAATTAATTGAAAAAAATTAAATAAAATTCTGAAAATAGAATCGAAAATGAAAAAAATAGGAAAATATTAAAAATAAAGAAAGAAAAGATATTAGGACATTTTCAGATGTCCTATTAGAGTTGGGAGGTATTATGACACTCAGAAGTGTCCTAATAAACCTGCCGCACAACTTACGGCAGGTTGCATAGGAGACCAACTCAAACGGAAAAGGGTGGAATGATATTTGTTTAATTCATTTCATGTAACACAAATAATTTAGATAATTAAGTTATGAGTAATTCTAAACATAGCCTACATTTTACTCCTTGTAGCCCCCATAAAAATAAATAATTAAAAATAATATATTTTTACTATTTTACACCAATAGCTCAAAAAATATAATTAACTAATAAATGAAAAACCTTAAACTAATAACAATAATCCATTGGTAATATAGCATCCAAGTCATAACCCCCAACTCAACGAAGAATATAGAGTTTGGATAGATCTGAAGTTCGAACGACGGAGTCGAAGTTGAGTTACATGAACGAGAATGTTTTTAGAAGACTGCTAAATCGATCAAGATCGTATTTTTCTCCTCTTCTCTCTCGATTCCTTCTTGATTTATTCTTTCTTGGCTCCATATTTGAAGTGGGCTCTTGAATGGAGAGATGAAATTAACGTGGTAAATTAAAAAATTGGATGAATTGGGTGATGGGGATGTGATGTTTCTTAATAACAAATGGGTTTTCTCATCGGAGAAGATTTGAAGCAAAAGCTTGTTTAAAAGAAGCTAATTTGCAAAGAAAGAACATTCGAAATTTCTTGGGAATTGAACTTTATCATGTTTTTGTAGGAGCTATACCATCAGAATAATCTATGTTTTCAAAAAATATTGAATCCCATATTCACAACACCAAATTTATTAAAATCGTTAAAGTCAATTGTATTCACGAGAGATTTAAACATTTCAATTAGGAATCACTGGAGATCTGTATGAGGAAATTAGGACTAAAAAGAAGTTAAATGAAAGAAAAAGGGGATAGACGAAGAGAAAGATGTCAAGAGAAAAAAGAGTGAAGAATCTGCAGAAAATCTTAGATCTATGTGTTGAGTTGGGGGCTATGTATACCGATGCACTTTCTTATTTTAGGATTTATTTTATAGCTATTAGTTAATAATAATTTTTTGGGGCTATAGGGGTAAAATAGTAAAATTAATACAAATTTAATATTTTTTTAAAAATAAGGGGCTATAAAGAGTAAAACGTGGGCTACGTTTAGAATTACCCTTAAGTTATACTCTCTCCGTCCACAAAAAATATGCATGTTTTTCCATTTTGGTCCGTCCACGAAAAATATGCACATTCCATTTTTGGTAACATGGCCCACACAATTTACTTTAATTTAATCCTCCACTCAACCTAATATTTACTGTTTTACCATTGTTGGACCCACCATAAATAACAACTGAGACCTTTATTCCATTTACTCCACACACAACCCATTATTTAAAAACAATTTAAAACTATATTATAAGTGAGACCTTTACTCCACTCACAACACATTCCACCAGTTTTATTAAAACCCGTGCCATTTTCAAGCGTGCGTCTTTTTCGTGGACGGAGGAAGTATGTTTTTTTTGGGCCGAGCCCAAACTTAAACCAATCAGCTAATGGGCAGCCAAGCCCATTATGTAAATGAGATCCAATCTCTTTGGTCCACAAAATATAATACTTTGAGGGTGATTCTATTCATAGCCCTTATATTTTTCTCTTCACGACCCCTAATTTATGAAATTAATAAAATATTAATATATGTACAATTTTATTCCTTAGCCCATCTCTATTTTCAATCTCCTTTTCCTCCGAAGCACATCACTGCAGCCCCCATCTCTCCCCCTCTCTCTCACACACACACACGCACGCATGCCACAACAACAAGAACGAAACGGATCGGGTGGTCATGACACTACAAAAAACTAACTCTTTTACCGACGGATTTTTCCGTCGGTAAAACTAAGGAATCCGTTGGTAAATAGATTACCGACGGATTTATGCCGTTCTTAAATATGTCGACGGTAAAGATTTACCGACAAATTTATTTCCGTCGGTAAATTTAACGACGGATTACCGACGAAAATTCCGTCGGTGACGTTCTATTTTTTGTATTCCGTTGGCTGGAAATAGCGACGAAATACCGACAGATAAATATCCGTTGATAAGTTTCGAAGAATCGAAACACACATTACCGACGGATTTAGGTCTGTCGGTAATATTTTTAACAATATTTTTAAAAAAATTATATTATATATATATATATTTATTTAATTTTGCAATATTTTTATCGAATTAAAATTTCCAACAAGAAACCAAACATCAGGCAAAATAATTAATTTGCATTAAAAGCAATTTGTCATATATCAAATAATATCATGTTCGACAGATATAAATGTAAAATGTAAAGTAGTTTAAATATTCTAAAATAATAAAAATACTAAATAATTAAAAAAAAATCCAACAAACAAGTTAATCATGCATCAGGACCAGGGGGTGGAGGTGGACGAAAAAACTGCCCTGACGCCAGCATCTGCTGGAACTCGACAAACTGTTGCTCCTCCAGACGTGCATGTGCCTCGCGTTCTGCCTGCTGCTCCTGCTCGATGCAGGCACATGCCTCTCGCACCTCCTGTAGCTGCTCCTCTAAGCTACCGATTCGTGTCTGAAACATCTCTTATGTTAGAGCAGCCGTAGAACCGGAGCTACCACTGGATGCAATCTATCTGAGCTGGCTGCTGCCGAAGTTTCCAGTGCCGTTGCGCCTCTGCTTCGTGGGCTGTGTGATCTCCAAATAAAACTTGTTCAAATCGGATCGTCCCTCCGCAGCAGCCCGGCAATGAACCTCGGCTTAATTCATAAACATAAAAGTGTTAGAAAATATATTATCATCAATTATAACAATTAGAAAAACTTAATTAAATACTTACATCATTTTTTCCATCCATCGGCCTCAGATAAGTTCCATCGGTGTTCACGTGCAGCCGGCAGAAACTCGAATAATTCAATGCATCCGGTGCGACCCCCTGCTATGCTGCCTATTCATGCATTATTACAAAATATCATATATAAGTTTTAATTATAAATTAAAAAATATAATATATACATACATATATATATATATTGGTTAACAAGTTAATTAAAAATTACGTACCAACGACTGAACGAGGAGACGAGTGGATCTTGATTCATATCAGGCTGAGCCAACCGATTTGCATGAGCTTTTTCTGATCTAGCAATCACATCTGGATTCGCCCCATACTCTTGCAAACCCGTCCAAAACTCATCAGTCAAGTAAGGGGGTTTGGTGTCAGGGTTTTTGATCCACAGTTTCTTCATATCGTTCACCCACCCACTGTATCTGACACATGCCTCGGCCTCCCACATTTTATACACATCTGCTTCCCACTCAGGTGGCCAACTAAAATATTTCTGTTGAACAAAATATTAATTAATAAGTTAATCACATTTTAATGATAATAGTAGTAACAAATTCCTGAAATTTTATTACCTTAAATTCTTCAAAGAATATAGTCTTAATGCTATCTGGAGTCAATTTCCAACTAAACCCTCCTGGATTTTGAATACTCTTAAAAATCACTGTAGCAGCATGTAAGATCCCAGGCACCTCTAGTAAATAACTTTCCATTTGTAAAAAAAAACAAAAAAATTAGACAATTAACACACACACATATATATATATATATATATTATATCATATATTATAATACAAATTTCAATATTTATTATATATGATATATATATGTATAATATATGTATATTATACATATACATATCATATATAATAAATATTAAAAATTTTAATATGAATTACGATAAATAAATACATACCCCTTGTCGTCTCTCTGAAAAACTACCCTCCCCGTACTGTCTCTCTAGAAAATAACATGTGGCCTACTGGAGCTGGCAGGTACTGTCTCCGGAGGGGTATCTGGTACCTGCTAGAAGGAGCACGAAAACCTCTACGTAGATCTATGATATCTGTTTCACAAAAAACATTGAGATGTACATATATATTATATTGCTTAATAACGACATATACATTACTTAGCTTTATACTGCTCTACTTCCCCGTGATAAACCCATGTTTTGTAATTCAAGACGAACCCACGCCTAGAAACGTGATCCCTAACTTCATCAACCCCACGAAATGCCAAATGCTTACACTTCTTACATGGACACCTGATTTTAACTCCATCCATGTACTCTTTCTGATTACTTGCATACTCAATAAAATTGTCAAGTCCCTTCTCAAATGCAAGACGATCATAATAACGATGATACATCCACTGACGATTTTCACTCATTCTTGTAAATTCTAACAAAAATATAATAAATGCATTAATTACTTTAATCAAACAAAATTTCAGCAGCATAATCCTACTATCCTAACTACCAAGTGCTCGACTCTACTAGCAGCTATAGTAACCATAATGGTTCTAAACGTCTATATCTACCCCCAATGTGAATGTCCTTAATTAAGATGTAATTAATTTCTATTCCAAAGGGAGTAGATCCTTAAGAAATTAATTACATCTTTCACCAACAAAGTTCTAAGTTCATCCTCAACTTATAAATCATAAATAACGACATCTTCAACATAATATATTCACATAAATAAATAATATCACATTGTTAGAAGACGATCCTTAATATGTAATTAATTTCTATCCCAATGGGAGTAGATCCTTAAGAAATTAATTACATCTATCCCAAATTTATACTTACACAATTGCTAAAAACTTTAATATATATGTTGGGAAAATTATAAAGTTTTGATTTAATACCAAAACCCAACTGTTCTCCAACCGAGTACATGATCGCATCAACCTAGGTAGTGTTTTCCAGCTCGCATGTTTGAGCTCTAGATTTTCTAAGTTTACAGGTTCAGGAAGCGGAAGACAGCAGAAGCTCAAGACAGCAGAAGATCCAGATGTGTTTACAGCAGGAGTCAACTATCAGCTGAGTTTTCCAGTTGAGCTGACTTCAAAACAGAGTAGGATCAAGCTGAAGATAAATCGAGCTGAGTTCAAGACACAGCTGGTCCAGCTGTACAGAACAAAGGGAACTAACTCTGAAGACGTCACTTCAAGTCAGTTTACCCAATCCAGCTCTAAATTCAAATACCAGCTCCAAAGGCAGAGATCCCGGTGTCAGAGGAAGTCAATATACCTCGACCAATGAGGGATCGCCAAATCAGCATCCTAGACTTCAGAACCTAGGATGTGACACTAATGAAGACAGGTGCAGAAACGCCCAACGGCAGATTTCGAATTTAAGAAGAGTAGGTAAGATTCAAACGGCTCCTCCAATGGCTAGTCTTGAATCTCTACATATATAAACCCGTCTTCAACTTCAGGATCAGATACGAAAAACTTTCTACAAGCTTTCAATTTTTAAATTCATCAAGCCTTCAAAAGCTTACAAGCAGTTCTAAATCATTAAAAGAACACTTTATCTTAAAGTGTTTCTAATCCAGAAACTGCCCAGTTTTTCGTCTGATTCCTAGGCAGAAATCATTGTATATCTTAAGCCTAGATTTCGAACGAGTTTATCTAACTATAAGTTCTTCATTGTAAGACCTCGTTCATAGTTGGAACCCCAAACCAAACCCCTATTTACCCAGAAAGGTTAGGTCAAGGTTACGCTTGCTTGAAGCGCGAAATTCAAGTGGTTGTAAGGTTTTTTCAGTACCTGTAAACTGAAAGGTTAGACTTGACAGTGCCCGTAAACTGTTGGAATGCAACTCAGGTTAGAGTTGTGAAGTTGTTTGGTACTTGGAAACTAAGTGGTAGTGAATTACCAGTGAATCTGGTCGTGGACGTAGGAGGTGTTACTCCGAACCACGTAAAATCTCGTGTTATTTACTTTCTCGTTATTTTCAGATATTGTACTAATTCCATTTGCATATTGCATCTTTATCAAATCTGCATACTCAGCTGCTCCCCACAGACAGCTGTGTTTTGTTTTATAAACTTGCATAACTTGACTAAGTCGAAAACGTAAAGAATATTTTCAAGCTGAGTTTTTCTAAGCAATCGAGCTAAGTTTTCAATCCACCACTTTCCGCACCGCCAACTAAGTTATTAGCCCAGCTGACCTTCCCCAGCTGGATTCATAACTTAGCTCACAAACTCTGTTTTAAACTTGAAAAAGTTTTCAGAAATATATTTGGTGTATTCACCTCCCTCTACACCAAAGACCCAGCTCAGGGACCATCAATTGGTATCAGAGCAGTGGTTCAAAAGACCGCTGTTTCTGAATCAAGAGATTTGTCTTGACAATCTGTCAATGGTCAACTGAACAGATCCTCTTCTGGAAAAACTCATATTATTTCATACTGTGCATATCTCTATGGATTCTTATCTTAACAGGAACCTTCCCACCTTCTCGGTCGACGATTATGCAATCTGGAAGTTCTGATTAAAATGATTTCTTGTGCGCATCATGACATGATGTGGGACGTCATCACAGACGGATCCATCATCATTTACAAACAAGGAAACGAGCTTGTTCCAGCTCAAGATGAGGGACAGCCAACGTATCAGCTCATTTCCAAGCCAAAGAATGAACATACCTCAGAAGAAAGGAAGCAAGCTGGATTAGACAGCTTCGCGAGGAACACCATCTCGTCAACAGTCTGCAACGCCTACCTCAGCAAGATCATCAACTGCAACACCGCAAAGGAGATGTGAAAAACTCTAGCCAAGCTATGCGAAGGGTCGGAGGAGATAAAAGAAAATAAATTCACAATCGCCTGCCAGAAGTTTGATAACTTCAAGCAGCTTGTCAACGAGTCCATCGAAGGGATGTAACTCAGATTCTCAAATATCGTGGTAGAAATTGAAACCATCAGAACTGGGAAATACACCCAGCTTGAAAAGAACCTAAAAGTCTTTTCAGCGCTCACAGCTGAATGAAACACATTCAAGGTGGTACACCAAAGTCGAAGTGACTTGGGTGATCTTTCAACTGAAAGATTATTCTCCCTGCTCAAAGCCAACGAATACAACTTGAAGATTACCATGAAAGTATCTTCAAGCAATCAGAATGATGAAGAGCTGACACCTGCGCCAAAGGAGATTGCATGTGTTCAGAGCTAACTCTGAAAAATCCACATACATGCAGTCAGCTGAGTCATCAAAAAAGGACAAGAAGGACATGAGCAATGAAGAGCTACTTGAAGAGATAGTGTTGGTTCCAAGACAGATACCTTGGTGTAGAGAGGGGGTGAATACACCAAGGTTTAAAAACTTTTCCAATTTAAAAACTCTTTTGAGTGAGCTGGCTGTGTCCGATCCAGCTGGAAGACAGCTTGATCGACACAGCTGGCTGTGTGCGGAATGTAGTGGGTTTTTGGAAAGTCCGTATGTTACTTCAAATATATTGCAAAGCTTTGTTTCTCTTTTCAGTTAGTCAGTTTATACAACTTGAAATGTATGCGTAAGAGGTTAGCAGAATGCATAAACAAAGCAGTAAAGAACAAAGCCATTTTAACGTGGTTCGGAGTAACACCTCCTATGTCCACGACCAGATTCACTGGTAATTCACTACCACTTGGTTTCCAAGTACCAAGCAACTTCACAACTCTAACCCGAGCTGTGTTCCAACAGTTTGCGGGCACTGTCAAGCCTAACTTTTCAGTTTACGGGTACTGAAAAAACCTTACAACCACTTGAATTTCGCTCTTCAAGCAAGCGTAACCTTGACCTAACCTTTCTGGGTAAAGAGGGATTTGGTTTGGGGTTCCAACTATGAACGAGTTCTTACAATGAAGAACAAGGAGTATTATGAACTCGTTCAAACTAGGCTTAAGATATTTTTATTCTAATCTATTCTGTCTATGACTGAATATGTGAACAACTAAGAACACAACTGACTGGCTGGGTGTTCTTGAAAGATTTGGCTTTGAAGATCGTTGTTCATTTTTCTGTTTGCTCTTTTATTTCTTCAGTCATCTCGTCAGCCTCACCAGCCTCTTCTCTTCAATGGTGAGGAGGTATATATATAGGTGGAGATTCAAACTAGCCGTTGGAAAAGAGCCGTTTGAATCTTACCTACTCTTATTAACTTCTGGCCTTTAACTTACGAAGTAGGTCTGCATCTGCAGAAGCTATTTATTCTCTGATTTGACCGCATCAGACAAGATCTTCTGACATCGGGATCTTGTCTTGGAGAAGGTCTTCGTCTTCGAGCTGCTAAGCACTTCTGCTGTGTCTTTAGCGACTTTGACTCTGCTGCATCTCGACTCTGAGCTGTGTCTTAGACCTGTGCTGTATCATTAACCTGAGCTGTGTCTTCAATCTGAGCTGTGTCATTAACCTGAGCTGTGTCTCAGACCTGAGCTGTGTCATCGACACTAAGCTGGGTCTTTTACACTGAGCTGGGTTTCCGTTACTGAGCTGGGTCTTTGATACTGCTGGGTATTTGACTCTGCTTGGTCTGCTCTGCTGAGTTTCTCAGCTGTGTCTGCTGAGCTGCGTCTTCTGCTATCTTCAGTGACTCTACCTGTAAACTTAGAAACTTTATAAGCTCAAACAGGTGAGCTGAAAAACGCTTAGGCTTGTGCAATCATCTACTCGGTTGGGGTCAGCTGGGTTTTGGAATCAAATCAAAACTCTATTAATTTTCCCAACAGATAGCCATGCTGGTCAAAACCTACAACAGACTCAACACCAGCAAGGGCAAGTACAAGATGTTTGCAAGAACTTACAGGGACAAGTACGCAGTAGCTGATGAGAAGTCAGCTGACAAACGAACACACGAAGGATGCTTCAACTGCAAGCAACCGGGACACTACAGGCTAGATTGTTCTAAGCTATCCAAGAAAGATAAAGACCAACTGAAAGCTAAGGCAGCTGACAGAAGGAGAGCCTACATCGCCGACGAGGAGTCGGAGTGCAACAAAATGGAGGATAACATGCCATTTTCAGACTCAGAAGAAGAAGCACTGATGGCTCATGATGAACCTGAATGGGATACATGCTTCATGGGACAAACAGACGGAATAGATGATGATGAGGTAATGTCAAGAACTCAAAATCTATCTAACCTCTCACCATCACACGAACACTCTACACAGGTTTCAGAATCAGGGCTACCTGATTGGAGTTTAGTAGAGAAGGTTATGAATAATTCCAAGGAGCTTCAAGAGATCATTGACATCATAATGTGTGAGAATGCCGAGCTGAAGGTGGAACTGGAAAAGAAAAAGGTATCAGAAGCAACTGATACAACACAGCTCTAAGAGAAAGTTATTTCACTAAAAGACAAAATAGTGAAACAAGATCAGCTAATGAAAGACTTCTACTACGAAAAGAAACAACTGATGGAAGAATTGGAAAAGGCCACAGCTGAATCAGAAAAGAAGTCAGCTAAGATTATAGAGCTGAAAAGTTCCGAAGAGGTACTATCTAAGAAGATGGTAGCTCTCGTCAAAGCTACAACAACAATGGACGAAATCATAAGTTCACAACGTCCAGCAGCACTCAAAGTAGGACTGGGTTACAATGAATCGAAGGATGCCACAAACATTGCTTCCACTAGTGGAACAAAAATAATGTTTGTAAGAGCAAAAGAAAACCCAATTCTAGCAACTCAGCAACGACCGTTGAGGACACAACAGGCATAAAAAAGGTCAGCTGTGAGACAACCTCAAGCACAGATCAAACATCAACGTGCTCAAACTCAACAAAGACAGCAGGCTGGACAGTTCAGATACCAGCAACATCAACAACACGTCGAAAGATATCAACCGAGATATCAAAGGAGATACCCAGCTGGATATCACTCATGTGATCACCAGCTGGAGCACCAATTCCAGCCGAGGTATCACAAGAGACAACATAGACAAAGAAAGGTCTCAGCTGGATACCGAAAAAGACCAGGACATCAACAAAGACATCAAGCTGGGAAGATACTGAGATCAAGACTCCACCAGCAACAACCGAATAACACAAAGAATATGTATATCGACTCAGCTGGAAGGATCATCAGATCAAATGACCCAATTCGAGTCATCAAGCAGATCTGGGTCGTAAAATGATCTCTGTCTAACCCACAAGGACCCAATTAAAACTGGGTACCTAAATTTTGATATTTTTTTTATAGGTTGCAAGGGAACGACGCATCATTGAGGAGTCGATGAGAACGCTATGGTACTTGGACAGTGGATGTTCCAAGCACATGACGCACTTAAAGCATCTACTCCAGTAGTATATCGAGCGTTCAGGCCCACAAGTAACATTTGGTGACAACTCCAAAGGACTAACCAAAGGCTATGGTACATTTAAAACTAAAAATATTATAATCCCCAATGTTTCTTATGTACAAGGACTGCAACATAACTTGCTTTCCATTAGCCAATTATGCGACAACGGTTTTTCTATCAAGTTTGATGCACAGGGATGCACAGGGAAACCAAGCAGATACTACTAAGAGGGAAAAGAGAAGGAAATATGTATTTCACTGACTGGAACAGCAGCCCTCCTGAGACTTGTCTTGTATCGAAAAGCAGCAATGAAGTCAGCTGGCTGTGGCACAGACGGCTGAATCATCTCAACTTCAAGACAATCAACAAACTGGCTAGAAACCAGCTCGCTAATGGAATTCCAGATCAAGTTTATGACAAGAGTCATATTTGCAGCGCTTGTCAACAAGGAAAACAGACAAAGATTTCATTTTCTCTCAAGCCGACGCCCTCAACTGATCGAGTTCTTCAACTCCTACACATGGATCTTTTTGGTCCAGTTACTCCAGCAAGCTTAAATGGCAGAAAATATACTCTGGTCGTAGTGGATGACTTCTCAAGATTCACATGGGTGTCATTCCTGTACCAGAAGAGCGAAACAAGGACTAAGCTGCCAATCCTGCTGGAAAGGTTGTCAACTCAGAAGGAGTGCAAGATAATGTCAATCAGATCAGATCGAGGAACGGAGTTTCTGAATGAAACTATTTATGAATACTGCGAGAAGAACGGAGTTCAACATCAAACCTCAGCAGCACGCACACCTCAGCAGAATGGTGTAGCAGAGAGAAGAAACAGAACACTCAAAGAAGCAGCTACCTCAATGCTAGCCAGCTCTGCCATTCCAAAGAAGTTCTGGGCCGAGGCAATCAACACAGCATGCTTCACTCAGAATCGCTCTCTACTCACAACAAGGCAAGGAAAGACGCCATATGAGCTATGGAATAACAGAATACCATACATTGGATATTTCAAGGTCTTCGGATCCAAATGTCATATCCTAAACAATGGAAAAACACAGCTCAAGACGTTCGACGCGAAGACTGGCCTAAGAGTATTCCCTGGTTACTCTACTGTGAGTAAAGCATATAGAGTCTTCAACAGAAGAACTCAAACGGTCGAAGTAACTCCACATGTTACCTTTGACGAATCATCATTCGAATATAGAGATTCTATCAAACGAAGAAATGAAGGAGAATCTTCAAGGCAGATTCAGACAAGAGCTCAAGAGAATCGAATCAGGAATCTGGCCGAACCATTAATATGGGATGATGAGCTAGAGGAGGAACCTCAAATCAATCGGGAAGCTCCACCAGCTGGAAATCAAGAGGAACCTCCAACGCCAAATCAAGGGGGAATGCCATCAGCTGGAAATCCAGACACAGCTGAATCCCCAGCACTATCTCCAGCAGAGCTTCTACAGAAGTCACCTCAAAACTCAATCCAAGGAGAGTCTCTTTCTCAAGACTTAACTCCAGAGCAACTCCAAGCCAGACGAAATCTAGCCACTTCTAGCATCAATCAGCTGGAAGAAGAAATTCGTAAAAGAAGAAGATGGATTGAAGATCATCCATCATCAGCAATCATTGGAGAACCATCTGACCAAGTCAAAACCAGAAGCTCAGCTGCTGAAGCTACATCGGATCATCAAGAAGCAGCTGACACAGCTCAACTCTTAATAGAGCTAGAACTGACTGTCTATGATGAAGACACAGCTCTAATGGCGTGTTATGTAGCTCAAGTTCCAGAGCCTCAAACAATTCTAGAAGCCTTAAAAAGTGTACCCTGGACAAATGCCATGCAGGAAGAGCTAAATGAATTCCTCAGAAATTGTGTCTGGGAATTGGTCGACAGACCTGAATGAGTCAAAGTCATAGGATTCAAATGGATCTTCAAGAACAAACTGGATACCCTTGGAGTCATCATCAGAAACAAAGCTCGACTAGTTGGCAAGGGCTACACACAGCAAGAAGGAATTGACTTCGAAGAATCATTTGCTCCAGTAGCACGATTGGAAGCAATCAGACTTTTTCTCGCTTATGCAACACATCACAAATTCAAGGTTTATTAAATGGATGTAAAGTGGGCATTTTTCAATGGAGAAATCAAAGAAGATGTCTATGTTGAACAACCTCCAGGATTTGAAGTAGAAGAAAATAAAGTCTACAAGCTAAAGAAGGCGCTTTATGGATTGAAACAAGCACCTCGAGCTTGGTATGATACTCTATCAAATTTCCTTGTATCCAAAGGATTCAAGAAGGGCTCTGTAGATAGAACACTCTTCACCATCAAGTTGGGAGAAGACATCCTGGTTGTTCAAATCTATGTAGACGATATCATCTTCGGATCAAGATCAACATTCATATGCCAAATATTTGGAGAGGTAATGTCAAAACAGTTCCAAATGTCTATGATGGGAGAAATGAGCTTCTTCCTAGGACTTCAAGTCAAGCAATCAGCAGAAGGGATTTTTATAGATCAATCCAAGTACGTGAAAGACTTGATCGCCAAGTATGGAGTTCAATCCAGCAGAACAGTAAAGATTCCGATGAACACCAACTGGAAGATTGAACCTGGAACTGAAGGGAAGTCAGTTGATTCCAGCAAATACAGAGGGATAATAGGTTCCCTGCTGTATCTAACAGCTAGTCGTCTAGACATCTCTTTCGCAGTCGGAGTGTGTGCCAGATTTCAAGTTGATCTAAAGGAAGCACACATGCAAGCAGCCAAGAACATTCTCAAATATCTCAAAGGAACTCAGAATGTTGGGTTGTGGTATCCAGCTGAAGACAATCTACGGTATTTGGATATTCGAACTCGGACTTGGAGATCGGTTGGACAGAAAATCAACTTCAGGAACATGTCAGTTCCTAGGAAGCAAGTTGATCTCGTGGTTTTCAAAGAAGCAAACGTGCGTCGCAACCTCCACAACAGAAGCAGAATATATGGCAGCTGGAAGCTGCTGCTCATAAATTCTATGGCTGAAACATCAGCTGGATGACTGTGAAGTGAAAACTGGACAAGTTCCAATTTTCTGTGATAGCTCAAGTGCGATTGCTATATCAGAAAATCCAGTACATCACACAAGATGTAAACATGTGGACGTGCGCTATCACTTTATCAGAGATCACGTGGAAAAGAAGGATGTGATTGTTGAGAAAATTCACACAGACATACAGCGGGCTGATATACTCACAAAGCTGCTGATAGAAGAAAGATTCAAGATGCTGTGCGGATTACTTGGATTACTCAACCCAGACGAAGCTACATCCAGCTGAATGGAAGCAGACCCAGCTGGAATTCAGAACCAACCTCAAAGAACCTAGCTGAGAAAGAATCAAGCTCAGCCAGACGTCTAAATTGAAGGATTATTCAGCTAAGGGGGAACCAGCTGGAAAAACGATCACTCAACACAGCTATTCATAACCGAGGTATCAGCTGACTACGATGATCAGCTGAGCGGTTTGCAACATCATTACATACAACTACTCATTCTGTTTTAGACACACATCAGTCAAATCATATCTTGTCTTATCTAATCAAATTTAATTAAAAGTCTGCAAAGAACTGAAACATGAGAGTTTCGAGGCAAAAGTCAAAACGCCTCAACCGTCATCTCACGCACATTAACTCGTATTTTCTAAACAAGAAACTTACATGATGCGAGAATCACTCCCAGTCGTAGATCTTCTTATCAAACTATAAATCTTGATCTCATCAAGAAAGTTGATATAAATATGATAGAAGAGATACGCAAACATTTGCATTAACCCTAAAAACTTTTTTTTCGGCACTCTTTCTTCTTCCTCCCCTTTGTATTATTTGTTCTACTAACAAAAGTTGCAGAAGAAGAACATGGAATCTAGAAAGATAACTCCAGAAGCCGATCAACATGAAGAGTCTGTCAAAGCTTTACTATGAGAGTTGCTTAACTCTCAGGAACCACAAGAAGATGGAGTTCCAGGAGAAAATGAAGCTCATCGACAGATCCGGTCTAACGCAGTGGGTGACTGCAAAGCTCAAGAACATCATTCACCAGGAAGTTGCAGAATTCTTCCTAGGAATGTCAAAGGAAAAAGACCTCCTCCGCCCCACTGTTTCTCTCAAAATAAAAGAGAGAACTGGACACACAACTCCCTGGGATGCGGAAATCAACGTCAACAAGATTCTGACAAGGGAATTCAACCTGAGAGGAAACCCAGTTAGAACTGGACGAGATGTTGATAAAGCCGGAGTCTTTAAGAGCAGACATGTCAAAGCTCTTGCTCCGCCACAAGAGGCACATAAAGAGATGCAGGAGACAAAGCAGCATGCATTTACTTCATTCCCAGCTGGGAAGAGGAAACAACTTGAGGAGACAAAACAAGCTGAAGCACCGTCTTCAAAGAGAAGACTCAAGTTAAAGGTGCTCAGTCAGTCAGCCGCGAAGCCAGCTGACATTGAGAGAGAATTCGTAACAACTCTCCGAGGAGCAGAAGGTTCACAAGCGGTGGTTTCTTACGGTGGAGAAGAAGTTCATGTGCCAGTGTGAACATCATCATCGCCACCACCACAACGATGTATTCCAGCTGATCAACTAAGCTTAGACCCCAATTAACTAAGCTTAAACCTCACAGCAGATGGAATACTTCAACCGTCTTCTCCTCAATTTCCTTCAGCTCAACATGGACACCAGCTTCAAAATCAACTTATGGAAGTTGGAGCTCAAGCCCATGTACTAAGCTCAAGTGGAAAACATCATCCAGCCGATGATCACTTACAGCTGGATGATGAAAATATGAGCTGAACCCCATACCAACCACTTCAGAAGTGGAAGGGAATACTTAAGTCCCTCAAGAGTTGCACGTGACGCCTCCATCTCAAGGTTTGAAGACCTCATGCTTAAAGGAGTCACAAGCGCAACTGAAGTGCTGAATCAGACTTTCTCATTCAATCTAATGAAGTCTGAAGAAGCCAAATTGCAAGGAATGAAGTTGTGCCCTACTCAGAAGATGTCATCTCCAGTGCCAACTCATACCTCCAAGCACTCACTGATACCCCTAACAACAGTCAGTCAAGTTCGTGTAATCACAGCTGAGGCTAATGCTATTGAAGAAGAGCCAACCAATGCAACAGCTGAGCCACCAAGACTCCAGACCTCGCTGCTCAGAGCTGACAACCGCAGCATAGCCAAACTAAACATCACAACAACTGATAATACAGTGAAGATCGCTGACGCAATTCAGGAAATTGCACAGCTCAATAAGACGATGGTGTGTCTCTCCCGCCTTGTTGATCATGCCAAAAAGGGGGAAGATAATGAGACAAAGAAGAGGCAAACTGCTGAGCTAGAGAAACCAGCTGAATCAGCTGAAGGAGAAACGAGTCAAAAGAAAGAAGCAGCGGATGCAGAAGAGAAGACCCAGCCAGCTGGGATTGAAGATTGAATAATTGAAGAATTTTTTTTCCTTTCTTTTTTTTCTCTTTTTATGCTGTAATTTCTTACATTAATAAAACACAATTTTCTTTGCTGCTCAAAGCTCACCCTGATGACAATTACGTTTTGTCCAGGCTCTGAACTCTGAACTCTTTTCTGCTGATTTTTTTTCATCTTAAAACGTAGGAGGAAGCTAAGAGAAGCTTCATAAGTTGTCTCAGTTAGGTTTTGGCATCATCAAAAAGGGGAAAATTGTTGGGAAAATTATAAAGTTTTGATTTAATACCAAAACCCAACTGTTCTCCAAACGAGTAGATGATCGCATCAACCTAAGTAGTGTTTTCCAGCTCGCATGTTTGAGCTCTAGATTTTCTAAGTTTATAGGTTCAGGAAGCGGAAGACAGCAGAAGCTCAAGACAGCAGAAGATCCAGCTGTGTTTACAGCAAGAGTCAACTATCAGCTGAGTTTTCCAGCTGAGCTGAATTCAAAACAGAGCAGGATCAAGTTAAAGATAAATCGAGCTGAGTTCAAGACACAACTAGTCCAGCTGTACAGAACAAAGGGAACTAACTCTGAAGAAGTCACTTCAAGTCAGTTTACCCAATCCAGCTCTAAATTCAAATACCAGCTCCAAAGGCAGAGATCCAGGTGTCAGAGGAAGTCAATATACCTCGACCAATGAGGGATCGCCAAATCAGCATCCTAGACTTCAGAACCTAGGATGTGACACTAATGAAGACAGGTGCAGAAACGCCCAATGGCAGATTTTGAATTTAAGAAGAGTAGGTAAGATTCAAACGGCTCCTCCAACGACTAGTCTTGAATCTCTACATATATAAACCCGTCTTCAACCTCAGGATCAGATACAAAAAACTTTCTACAAGCTTTCAATTTCTAAATTCATCAAGTCTTCAAAAGCTTACAAGCAGTTCTAAATAATTAAAAGAACACTTTATCTTAAAGTGTTTCTAATCCAGAAACTGCCGAGATTTTCGTCTGATTCCTAGGCAGAAATCATTGTATATCTTAAGCCTAGATTTCGAACGAGTTCATCTAACTCTAAGTTCTTCATTGTAAGAACTCGTTCATAGTTGGAACCCCAAACCAAACCCCTCTTTACCCAGAAAGGTTAGGTCAAGGTTACGCTTGTTTGAAGCGCGAAATTTAAGTGGTTGTAAGGTTTTTTCAGTACCCGTAAACTGAAAAGTTAGGCTTGACAGTGCCCGTAAACTGTTGAAATGCAACTCAGGTTAGAGTTGTGAAGTTGCTTGGTACTTGGAAACCAAGTTGTAGTGAATTACCAGTGAATCTGGTCGTGGATGTAGGAGGTGTTACTCCGAACCACTTAAAATCTCGTGTTATTTACTTTCTCGTTATTTTCAGATATTGTACTAATTCCATTTGCATATTGCATCTTTATCAAATCTGCATACTCAGCTGCTCCCCACAGACAGCTGTGTTTTGTTTTATAAACTTGCATAACTTGACTAAGTCGAAAACGTAAAGAATATTTTCAAGCTGAATTTTTCTAAGCAATCGAGCTAAGTTTTCAAACCACCACTTTCCGCACCGTCAGCTGAGTTATTAGCCCAGCTAACCTTCCTCAGCTGGATTCATAACTGAGCTCACAAACTCTGTTTTAAACTTGAAAAAGATTTCAGAAATCTATCTTTGGTGTATTCACCCCCTCTACACCAAAGACCCAGCTCAGGGACCATCAATTGGTATCAGAGCAGTGGTTCAATTGGCGGAGGAGAGTGAGAGAGAGAGAGAAGCGGATGGGTGAATGAGGGAGAAATTAGGGTCTGCTGGGTATATCGCAGATTTACCGACGGATTGAATCCGTCGGTAATTATATATAATTAATTTATTATTTTTTTCCGGGTTATGATTAACGACGGATATATCCATCGTTAATTACCGACGGACATTAATTCGTCGGTAATTAACGACAGATAAATCCGTCGGTAAATATATATAATTAATTTATTATTTTTTTTCCCGGGTTATGGTTAACGACGGATATATCCGTGGTTAATTACCGACGGACGTTAATTATTATTTTTGATTAAATATTATTTTTAGTCTGTTTACAAATACCGACGGATTTCGCCGTCGTTAATTACTGACGGCACACCTTCCATCGGTAATTAACGACGGATATATCCGTTGGAAGTTTTTTTTATTTTTAATTAGATAAATTAAATATTACCGACGGAGTTATCCGTCGGTAATATTACCGACGGCGAATCCGTCGGTAATCCGTCGTTAAGTTCTTAATAGCCGACCCGCCTTTTTTCCGTCGGTAATTACCGACGGAATTATATCCGTCGATAATAACAGTTGGTAAACATGCATTTTTTTGTAGTGTGAATAAAGGTAGGAGTGCCAATTTTGCTAATGCATTTAGTGTTACTCAAACACGAAGCTAAAATTCTTGTTAAAAATCAGTATTTGGTTATTAATTTTTTTTAGAGTATATTGGGCGATTAATTTGAGTTCAAAGGAATGAAGAATAAAGGATAATTCTACTAGATATAACCTCATTTAATGAGGTTATATTCTTAAATACACAAGAATATCGTTGTAAAGTAAAATGAAATAATTACATTATGAGTAATTAATGAAAGATAATTAATTGTATGTTAGACAAAAAAAATTCAAAACGATTATGAGTAATACATGACTATTTCCGGCTGTAACGACCCGGCTTTCGGACTGACGGCTGGTCCACAAACCATCACGAGTCCTCTCTAGCGTGCTTTGTCCTCACTCACACACTTCCTGAGAAAACTTTCCAGGAGGTCACCCATCATAGAATTGCTCCAAGCCAAACACGCTTAACCTTGGAGTTTTCCACAATGAGCCCCAGAAAAGAATATGCATCTTGATGGTATAAGTAGCCGAATCAATTCCTTTAAGCTCTCCTCGAATATCACTACTAGAATAATGGCCTATTACTACACTAAATTTATGGCATTTTAGAGAAGGTGTCGCCATAAATAATCTGCGGAAACACATACATATGACTACATTTTTGTGAAGCAATAATATGACACCAGAAGATAAGTGGCATCATACGACACATTTACTGACAATTTCATATACAAAGGAACAAAAGCTTTTGATGGCAAACGTGGCAAACAAAGGTCAAAAAATAGTTTTGAAATAAAACAATTATTTTGTTATTCTTTATTTTGTTAAACTTCTTAGTTCAAATACAATATTAATAAAATTTATAAATATTATATTACCAAAAATATTTATAAATATTATTTAAATACTGGTATTTCATTAATTAATGTTTTTTAGATGAATTTCATTAATTAATGTTAAGGGCATAATAAATAGAACATATTAAGGAAAAATCAGCGGCAAAAAGCAAAAATAATCGCCAATACTATTTCTATTAAAAAATGAAACCGCCACCTTCCACTATTGAGCAAAGACGACGATTATCTCTCAACTCCAAACGACTCAAATCCTATCTTTGTCTCATCAATCGACTCAACGAAAAAATACTCAGTAAATCAGAGAAACGTAGAAATCAGCGCCGATACTCCCTATATCTCTGCGTTTCCCCCTTCTTCTCGGCAGTACAACTCTTCGATCGATGAATTCAGGTTAGCTCGTACCATCCTCTGGTGATTAGCACGATTCAATGGTGCTGGAAATTTTTTATTTCTTTTTAACTCATCATTTATGGGCAAACCTTAATTTGAATGTAATTTAGTTTTACATAATTTTGTTGGGAACGGGGATATATAGATAAACCCTAATTTGAATAAAATGTTGGAATATTATAACATATGTGGATTATGTATTGATTTGCTCTTCAACTCCCACTTTTATTTGCTTAATTTGGATAATTACTACTCGATTTTGTTTTCAGAACATGGGATGAGAAGTCATGAAATTAATGTGACAGATTTTATTGTTGTGTTTTTTATGTTATGGTTAAATGTTTCTTAGATTTTGATTTTAACTACTATAAAAATTGAATCTTATATTTGTGAGAAATTTCAGTTGTTTGTAAAGAGGAAACTCAAGTGTTTCAATGGTTTAGAAGTTGCAATATCTATAGAAATGTCAATATGTCAATGTCAATCATGAAAGTCCCTAGAAAACTGTATTTGCCCATTTGTTGTCGGTTTTAATTGTTTCATTCGAATTGAGAGTACTGTATATTTTTCTAGTTGACTCATTACTATGTATGTGTACATTTGACTCATCACGAGAGTCCTTTATTATCATTTCTTGCTAAAGTTTCTAGCTAGAGCTATATCATGGTATTGTAATGTCCTTTAGCTCTTTGATGAATTCTCTGTTTTTTGGCTTATCTATGTTCATAGTGCTATCATTGTATTGTAATGAATGATGTTCTGGTATTCTTTTGGTTGTGTGTTTGGTGATAGGAAAGAATATAGAATTATTTCTATAGAGTGGAAGGCATAATTGTTATTTTCTTCTTCAATTTACAACTGATGATCATCCTTGTACTGCTATATGATTTTGTTACACTACTCTATGCACTTTATGCAGTTATTGGCTCCTTAATGGCAGAATCACTGACAAAATAATGTTAATCATCAGGATGTGACAGTTATGTTCCAACGCAAGAGCGACAACAACTAAAGATCATCGTCGTACTACTCATGCTTAAAGTTTCATGCCCAGTCATTGGAATACAAGTATTAACAAATTTCTATTTTATATATTTATTATATTAGAAAACTTACTAGGCATCTTCATGCTTCCCTTTTTATTTACATGGAATTGAATCTTTCATCATAGTAATTAAATATTTTGTTTTGGTTCTTTATTCTTTTATTTATGAATTACAGCTACAAGGACTCAAGTGGGTGGAAGAATTTATAATGAATATATGCACAAGGAACAAGCGACATTGTCATTAGAGGCATGGAAATATACGATATGTGGACTACGTTGGTACCATCATACTTGCTAGCTGCTAGTCCTTTATGTTGTTTTGGATAATTATCTCTATAAATGTGATCATTGCTTCAAGTTTATTTTCTCAATAATTTTGTTCCTGTCTTTCTTATATATTTGTCTGTCTCTTGTTCTTGTTCAATAGATTTACAGAAGCATGAAGAGTGAAGCCACCGGACAAGGTATGTGTTCATTAATCTTCTCAAAATATATAGTACTAAACTAGAATACTGAATCACTTGCATATATCTGTTGTGGAATGGCTGTCACACTTCATTTAATATTAATATCCTATTTTTGTTGTATTTGGTGTGGAAAAGAGTTCCTCTAAATCTTGAAATGTACTCTTCTTTCTAGACATGAGGAACATTTCATAGCACATGACGGTGTTGCGATTCGAATATCAGCTGTTGTTTCTCTCTTCTACAAACAGGTGAACTCTTATTACTACTTTCTCTTTCTTGGTAATAATTTCCTACTCTCAGATTTAAGAAGGGGCTGTAATAAGAAACTAGAAGGATTACGATTCTGCATCTGCTTTTTTTCATCAGTTCTAATTTTTTTAGGGTATTCAACATCAGTTATAATTTTTTCTGAGGGTATTCATCATCAGTTATAATTGATTAGGCTTTGTGACGATCTTAAGATCATAAATGTATTTAGTGAAATGATTAATTGGTATATTTTATTATTTCAAGTATTTATATATTAGTTTATAAATGACATGCATTACAATTTTCTTATAATCTTAAATATTTTTTATTGTGCAGGCAATGCCTAGTTGAGGATTGTATAATTACTCTATGATTGTTGAGTTCTTGATGCATTCTATTGGATTGGATTGAAGCTAGTGCTAATTATCTTATGTAAATTGTTTCTGTTGTAATGAATAGAATTCTTTAGATTTTAGACATCTTGTTTGAGTTTATGTATCAAGTATAAAATTAATTTTCTTTAATGGATCTACGTTCAAATTCTACTTTTATGCTCGTTTCCTATTGTATAATTAAAAATTTATATAGAAGTTATTGCAAAATGAAATAATACAAACAAACTAATATAAAAAACTAATAAATGTAAAAAACTAATATAAAAAAGGCTAATTAACATAAACAGAAAAATATATTATATGCCTAATTAATGTAAAAGGAATAACATTAAATATAAATATTTTCGTATTTTATTTATAAATTTAAATTAGTCTTACACCACACTTTGTCATAAGGTTTAGTGTCATAATAAAATACTTGTTATGACGTTCTGAAGCATCACAACAAAATATTTATCCTTACACTTACACCTATAGCGACATTAGCGTTAAGTGCTACGACATGTTGTTTAACGTTACAGTTTAGCTATCATTACACTGACATACATGACACTTATAAAAAATGCCATGATAGAAAAACTGTAGTAATAAATTTATTATTATGACATTTTCAAGTGTCTTAAAAAAACCTAATTTTCTTGTATATGTCGTCCCATTCCAACACATTCTCGTAATCCCTCTCATTCGGGTGTGTTTCGGTTCGTTCCTGCCCTCTCCGCTTTGAAGTCTTATCGGAGCCACTCCTTGTTCGTACCTCTGTACCGGCGATTACTCCGTACTTCTGCCCCGGGCGTCACAGGCCCACCAGCTTCCGCTTGGTTCATCCCCGAACCACACCGTACTGGGAGAGAACCTGGCTCTGATACCATCTAGATGCATCTTCTTTTCTGGGGCTCATTGTGGAAGAACTCCAAGGTTAAGCGTGCTTGGCTTGGAGCAATTCTATGATGGGTGACCTCCTGGGAAGTTTTCTCAGGAAGTGTGTGAGTGAGACAAAGCACGCTAGAGAGGACTCGTGATGGTTTATGGGGCCAGCCGTCAGTCCGAAAGCCGGGTCGGTACAGATGGTATCAGAGCAGGTCTACTTTCCTGTAGACACCGTAAAATAAATCAAAGTATAAGTTGAGATGTTTTTAGTGTCAATGCCATTCGACCCCTACGCGTTCCGACTCCAAGGTAAAAGTATTTTGAATTTATTGAAATCTGATGAGCTTAAATGTGTTAATTTTTTTTTTTTGAAATTTATGTTACTTGATTGTGATTATTGAAATTTTACGTGTACCTTATAAATACTTGAATTATTTTGTGTTGCAAAAAAAAGAAGAGAAATTTTGCTTTGAACTTATTCCTCGAACTTAGTAGAACTTAGGAAAGACTTTCTTACTCATGTCCCCTATTTCTGTAGGACGATGGCGGATAATGTATTTTTTGGAGAGCCTTTGATCAATCCCTTCTGGAATTATCCGTGGAGGTCCCAAGTAGGATTAATGAGAAACCTAGAAAATATGTTGGAGTACTGGAGAGAGTTCGACTGCCCTCGTTATACATGGGGCCAGACGGAGGCTGCCTACAAAGTGGTGTATACTATTCCAAAGAAAGTGAACTACATTTCGCATAAGTTAGCTCATCAGAGAAATCTGTTGCACCCATCTCGCATCAGTCGATTGGAGTTTGAACCATTTATGGAACAACTGATGCAAGAATATGCAGACGTCTTTTATGGAATTCACGTTCTTGATGATGATGAATTAGTGGGACCATATGTGGAGGTACCTTAGCCACCACCCAATATGGAGAACGAGGAGGAAGAAGAAGATCCCTCGGAGAATGTCTCGGTCGTCGGTGATAACATGGATGACGACTAGAAGTTTAGTCGATTTCTTTTAGTTGTCCTTTGAGACCATATAATAAGTCTATTTTATGTTTTCCTTGTTAAGAACGTTGTCTTTTTCTTTACTATGCTTTGGAGATTAACATTATGTTGGCACTTGGGATTGAGAGTTATTCCAAATTTATTCTGGTTTCATTGATTTATCGCATATTAGTACAAATTCGTTTTAGTTTGGATTGGATTTATGTGACTTGAATGCAAATGGTGTCTTTTCGCTATTAGAACGTTTAATTCTCTTTCCTTCCGTATTTCTGTAATACGGGACGTTGGTGAAAGAGTTTTTACCAAACCTTGGATGCGGAGGACATACCATTGTTGACTTGGGTTGTGTTCCGAAAGGTGGTGATGGAAAAGTACTGCTCTAGTTTATTTCTTGAGAAGAAATAAACTGAATTTTATGGTCTTCAGCAAGGGAATTCCACCAATGAAGAATATGAAAGAAAATTTCATCAGCTAATAGGTTATGCACCACACCTTGTGGACACTGAAGACAGGATGATTGCAAGGTTCAGAAAAGGACTCTGAACTGAGATAAAAGGAATTCTGGCAGCATATGTGATAACAGATTTCAGTGATTTGGTCAAGCGTGCTGAAGGAGTTGAGTTAGCTTTGGGAGTCGAGATTCTACCAAAGCTAGCGAATAATCCTGCCAAGAGAACATGGGATAATCGGAACCAAGGAAAAGGTAGGTTCCAAAACAAGAAGGGAACGTTTGCAAATGCGAGCAATGCTGGAGCTGGATCGAGCTCAAGAGCCGCAGCTAACACTGGAGTACCGGGACTTAAGCCATTATGCCCTAAGTGTGACAAGCGTCACAATGGAGAATGTCTAATGGGCATGGGAGCCTGCTACTACTGCTTCGAGAAAGGACATAATTTTCACAACTGTCTGAAGATGAAAGACAATGGGCCAAGAAATGGAGGAAACAAGGGATCTGAGAGGAAAGAAAATGCTCGTTTCTTTGCCTTGGCACGTCAAGAGCGCTGCAAAGGACAACGACACAATGACGGGTATGTTACCTATCCTTGGAACTCCTGTGGTGGTTCTATTTGATTCTGGAGCATCACATTCTTTTATATTCTCCAAACTATGTCATATGAAGAAAATTAACTGCGAAATAGAGAACTTAGCCTTGAATATAAGTATCCCTTCAGGTGATAACTTAGGTACCGATAGAATCATTCGGGACATTAAATTGGATTTTAGGAGCATGAAACTAGGAGCTAATTTGTATCGTATAGACATGCAAGATTTTGATGTGATTCTTGGTATGGATTGGTTGAGTCGAAATTATGCGACGATCAAATGTCGAGAAAGAGAAGTGATCTTTGAAATACCAAATGAAAAGAAGTTCACCTTCTATGGGGCGAGAGTAGGACGAACGCCCATTGTAATATCGGCTATGAAGATGTTAAAGAAAGGAAAATGTCAAGGTTATTTGGTCAACATAGTTAGAGTAGAAGAAGGTGGTCTGCCAATTGAGAAGGTGTCAGTCGTGCGAGAATACTTGGATGTATTTCCAAAAAAGTTGCATGGGTTACCTCCCAATAGGCAAGTGGAGTTCACGATCAACCTTGTGCCTGGTGCAGCACATTTGTCAAAAGCACCATATAGAATGACGCCAAAGGAATTGCAAGAGGTGAAGGTGCAAATATAAGAACTTTTGGATCAAGAATACATCCGACCAAGTGTATCGCCTTGGGGAGCGCCGGTTCTCTTTGTGAAGAAAAAGGACGGATCGATGCGTATGTGCATTGATTATCGCGAGTTGAATCGACTAACGATCAAAAATCGATATCCTCTGCCAAGAATAGAAGATTTGTTTTATCAATTGAGATGAGCAGGTGTATTCTTGAAGATCGATCAGAGGTCCGGTTATCATCAATTGAAGGTAAGAGAGTACGATATACCGAAGACGGCATTTTGACAAGATACGGTCACTATGAGTTTATGGTGATGCCTTTTAGTTTGACAAACGCGCCAACAGTATTTATGGATTTGATGAATCGGGTTTTTCACCCATACTTGGACAAGTTCGTTATAGTGTTTATTGATGATATCTTGATTTATTCAAAAGGATGAAGAGCAGCATAAGGAGCATCTCAAAATAGTCCTAGAGACTTTGAGAAAAGAGAAATTGTATGCAAAGTTTAAGAAATGTGAGTTTTGGATGGATCGAGTTGTCTTCCTTGGACATATTGTAACGGCTCAAGGTATTGAAGTAGATCCGAGTAAAGTGGAAGCCGTTAGTAATTGGAAAGTGCCTACTAATGCAGGCGAAGTGAGGAGTTTTCTGGGACTCGCATGTTATTATCGAAGATTCATTGAAGGATTTTCAAAGATAGCGGAACCAATGACTCAATTGACGAGGAAAGACGTAAAGTTTGTTTGGACTAATAAGTGTGAACAAAGTTTTCAAGAGTTGAAGCGTAGGTTAACCACAGCCCCGATTTTGGCTATCCTAGATGGTTCTGGAGATTTTGTCATCTATACTGATGCGTTATTACAAGGGTTTGGATGTGTTTTGATGCAAAAAGGAAAGGTCATTGCGTATGCATCTAGGCAACTAAAGACGCACGAGCTTAACTACCCTACGCATGATTTAAAGTTGGCAGCTGTGGTACACGCACTTAAGATTTGGAGACATTACTTGTATGGGAACAAGTGCGAGATATACACTGATCACAAAAGTTTGAAGTATTTCTTCACTCAAAGGAACTCAATATGAGACAAAGGCGATGGTTGGAACTCGTGAAGGATTATGATTGCACGATACCCTATCATCCAGGAAAAACAAACGTGGTGGCTGACGCCCTTAGTAGGAAGGGTGAAGGAAGACTCACCGCGATGATCACTCAAGAAGAGGCTCTTGTAAAGGAATTTGAAGAATTGAGCATTGAAGTAGTGACCCCAGCCGTTAGAAGGCTATAATGGCTGCTTTAATTGTTCAGCCTACCTTGCGAGATTGAGTCAAGAAAGCCCAAGAGACCAACGATTTCTTGCAGAAGAAAAAGAGGCGGCGAATGAAGGGTGAGATGGCAGACTTTTCAATTTCAGATGATGGGACACTACTCTTCGCGAGTAGACTTTGTATGCCTAAAGATAAGGATCTAATAAGAGAGATATTGGATGAGGCACATTGCACTTCATACACCGCACATCCTGGTAGCATCAAGATGCATCTTCTTTTTTGGGGCTCATTGTGGAAGAACTTCAAGGTTAAGCGTGCTTGACTTGGAGTTCTTCCACAATGAGCCCCAGAAAAGAAGATGCATCTTGATGGTATAAGTTGCCCAATCAATTCTTTTAAGCTCTCCTCGAATATGTCGTCTCATTCCGACATATTCTCATAATTCCTCTCATTCGGGTGTGTTTCGGTTCGTTCCTGCCCCTTCCGCTTTGAAGTCTTATCGGAGCCGCTCCTTGTCAGTGCCTCTGCACCGGCGATCACTCCGTACTTCTGCTCCGGACGTCACATGCTCATCCCCAAACTAAACTTTTCAGGTACTTGAAGTTTGAGGTGTGGAGTGTCGAATGACGAGTCCTAATAAATTGAATTTACTTTTGTTTTTTTTTGTATCAACCATTTAGACAGTGAATTATATTTACTTTATTTTCTTTTATTTAAATTGGTTTGGCTACTCATGGTTTTATTTAATAAGATGTCACATTTCTACAAGGTAGGTTTTATTTATTTAATTATTTTAGAAAATCTTTCTTTTTCGTGTTTTATTTAAGAAAAAAAAAATATATTCATAATTTCGTATTAAATATTTATTTAAATATAGTTTTAACACTTTAAATAGATTAGGATGTGACACCGGCAGTAGAGACGATAAACTTCGACGACTTTTTCAGTGACTTTTTTCATACATACATGAGTGTAATATACATGAATAGCATACATGACATGTGTCATGTATGCTGATAATAAACTCCGATGAGAATCTTTTCGTATATTTTTTCCCAGTCAATTTTTTTTTCCGATGGTCTACATGAATAGCATATATCATGTATGTTATTTTCATATATGCTATTCATGAATCTTCGTGTATGCTATGTCTATCAAGTATCATACATGAATAACATACACAAACAAGTATGTTGTTCATGTATGTCACTCATGTATCATACAAAAGTAATATACATGAATAGCATGCATACATGAATAACTTACATGAACATATTTTATTGTGTGATTCATGCATGCCACTCATATTCATGATGTATGCAGAAAAAAAAAAGTAAAATAAGTTAATTCACTCTTTTTTCATGTTATATATATGATATATATTTATATGCATATATAGTAAATCGAATTTCCTTTATATTTCCTTCAATTCGGATTTTCAACTCTCAATTTGTGTTTCAATCTCTATTCTCTCCATTGGTTAAATGACATGTGGCATGATTAGGATTTATTCCTTTTAATTAGGATATATATATACTTATCTTTAAATCACCAAATATTAATAATCCAACGAATGGATCATAGAGGATGAAATACAATAATGAGTAGAGGATCCGAGTTGTAATTAACTGACAACATGCGGATGGGTGATTATGATCTATTAATTAGTGACTTCATGAAACTAATAATTAAACCGAAGATAATAAAAGAACTTATGGATTTAATTAATGAATGTAAACTGATTAAAACCTGTGATACATTTAATTGCGCTGACAATTTGAAGTCTAATTTTGCCAAGTTGTCATTCTAAAAAAAATGTTCAAACTTTTGAATCATTATTTTTTACAGACTATTTTCTGGCAGCTTTTAATTAGGATGGCAACTTGGCCAACTTTACGTTTCAAATTGCTCAGGGCGCATATATAACCTATCTCAAACAAAATGCACACTGATTTTGTTATTTTAAACTAAATCCTATCAAACTTTATATACGATCAAGAGAGAATATATATATATTAATATAAATATGTAATTGAAATTAAAATCAAAATTAATTTACGAATGTGTTGGATAACTTCATGTTGAACATATGCTGATATTTTCAAGGGGAATACATTGGCCTTGATGAGTTTATCTCTATATTTTGACTAAACAAGCTTTCATTTTACACAACAAATACGGCTGGTAGTACGGTACGATCGAGCCACGCGCAGAGTGTGTGCATTTCACTCGCTCTTGTTGAGTGTTGACAGTCTAGGTGCGTGAGATGCATTTCTCCGTACTTATTTTAATTTTTTTAATCACTGCCTATTTATTAATTTTTTTGTATTTTTATTTTTCTTTAATTCTTCACAATTAGAGTTATTAAACCCTACTTAGAATTTGTTGATGTCCATTAATATTAATAATTTTTAATTGGAATTTTATAATAATTAATTAAAATTAAAAAATATTTAAAGTGAACTCTGGGCAATGACCGGTCGCACTAGAGAGTGCTTTTAATTTTGTCCGTATTAGTAATTGTTTTGAGAAAGTTATCCGTATTAATATTTTGATGATATATATATATATATATATATATATATATGGAGTGATCATATAAAAACTAGTTCCCGAGTAAAAACAAAAAATTAATCTGAACCGTTGATCTTTGTATGATCTACGGTTACCCTTAATCGAAGCATGAATACATAAAAAATATGATTTTATATAAGCATCGTTGTTTATACAAAAAAGCATGAATAAAAAAAAAACCATTGATTAAGCATCATTATATGTATTAAAAAGGAGTTAATTAGGTCATATAGCTAAATTACTTAGTAAAAATCAATAGTTGTCAAGGAACTTAGTTTGTACAAATTATAGCAATATTTTGTCTTTTTGGACCTGTTTGCCCTTACTTTTGACTTTTCTCACGGTGACGAGATACGCATGATACGAATATGCATGTTCGTACCAGCATACCACGTCTGCCTTCCATTCCACCCATGCCACTACTACCGCCGCCGCCGGCACGGCGGCGAGGTACGCTTGCTACGAATATGAATATTCATATGGCGTACCACGTCCGTCTCCCATTCCGCCACTGCCACTACTACCATCGCCATCGCCACCGCCACCACCACGGTGGCGAGATACGCTTGGTACGAATATGCATATTCGTACCAGTCTACCACCGTCCGTCTCTCTCATTCTACTGCCGCCACCACCACCGCCACGGTTGCGTGATACGCTTGGTACGAATATGCATATTCGTACCAGCGTACCACGTTCGTCTCTCATTCCGCCACCGTCACTACTACGTGGCGGCGGTGAGGCACGTTTGCCTCTCATTCCGCCACCATCACCGGCACTACCATCATGATCTGAAACTATCGGTAGTGTCAGTTAAATAAGAATGAGAATGCGATATATTGATCAATTTCTTGACTGCTCGGAATGTTCAAAATGAGAATGAATACGATGTTGGTGACGATGATAAATTACGTATCGACGTATTTTATTTGGTGTCACCAATGGTACAAATTTATTTAATTGGTGCCAGTCATTCCGATGTACAACGATACGATTTATAATATTCGTACCGTTGTTACGTTGTGATGTGCGAATGGTACTCATAACATGGTATCCTAATGTGAAATGACTATGTTCGTAACATAATATGGTATCTCGGTACGAAATTTCCATATTCGTAACCGAGTACCAGGTTATGGTGTGGTATGCACGGTACGAATACACCATATATTTTCATATTGGGGTATCAAGTTAGTGGACCAAAAACCAAATATCAAGCATCAAACCACCCAAAATTCTCTAACAATTCAATCCAAATCAAGCACAAATACCGAAAATCACCCAAAAATCAAGCCAAATACATCAAAAATTACCAAAACAATATGAAAATCTCATAAATCATAAAAAACAAACACGAAAAACCCCTATATAAACAAAAAATTAAAAAAAAATACAACAAAAGTTTAAAAATCCTAAATAAGCATGAATTGTGAGAATTAGAAGGAGAAATTGCCCGAATCTATGGATCTATTTATAGATCTAGAGCACCAAGCCACCATGAATGCCAAGGAGAAGCTTGCGACTAGTAGAAAATGTAATGGTACTCTGATACGAATATGGATAATCGTAATCGAATATTGATGCATGTAACCCACGTACCAAAGTGTGTAAACCACCATCATTGGTACAAAGATACGACTTACGTAATTCGTAACAACTGTAAATTCATACCAAGCGTACCTCGCCGTCGTGGTGGCGTCGGTGGTAGTAGTGGCGGTGGCAGAATGAGAGGTCAACGTGGTACGCTGGTACGAATATGCATATTCATACCAAGCGTATCACGCCACCGTGGCGGCGGTGGTGGTGGCGGCGGTAGAATGAGATAGGCGGACGGTGGTACATTGGTACAAATATGAATATTCGTACCAAGCGTACCTTGCCGCCGTGACGGCGGTGGCGGTAGTAGTGGCGGTGGCAGAATGGGAGGCAAGCGTAGTACGCTTGCACGAATATGTATATTCATACCAAGCGTATTACGCCACAGTGACGGTGGTGGTGGCTGCGGTAGAATGAGAGAGGTGGATGGTGGTACACTGGTACGAATACGCATATTCGTACCAAGTGTATCACGCCACCGTGGAAATGGTGGCTGCGGTAGAATGAGAGAGACGGACAGTGGTGCGCTGGTACGAGTATTCATATTCGTAGCATGCGTACCTCGCCGCTGTGGCGGCGGCGGTGGTAGTAGTGGCATGGGCGAAATAGAAGGCGGACATGGTACGCTGGTACGAATATACATATTCGTAACAAGCGTATCACGCCACCGTGGTGGTGGTGGTAGCGTCGGTAGAATGAGAGAGATGGATGGTAGTACGCTGGTACGAATATGAATATTCGTACCAAGCGTACCTCGCCGCCGTGGCGGCGGCAGTAGTAGTGGTGGTGTTGGAATGAGGGGCGGACGTGCTATGCTGGTACGAATATGCATATTCGTACCAAGCGTATCTCACTACCGTGGAGGTGGTGGTGGTGGTAGAATGAGAAAAGCGGAAGGTGGTACGCTAGTACAAATGATACGAATATGCATATTCGTACCAAACGTATCTCGCCACCGTGGAGGTGGTGGTAGAGTGAGAAAAGCGGAAAGTGGTACGCTAGTACAAATGATACAAATATGCATATTCGTACCAAGCGTATCTCGCCACCGTAGGGGTGACGGTGGTAGTATTAGCGGTGACGGAATGGGAGGTGGACGTGGTACGCCGATACGAATATTCATATTCGTAGCAAGCGTATCTCGCCACCGTGGAGGTGGTGGTGGCAGTGGTAGAATGAGAGAGACGGACGGTTATACGATGGTACGAATATGAATATTTGTACGGCGGAATGAGAGACGGATGGTGGTACGCTGGTAACGCCAATACGAATACGATTTTCTGAAGATAGTAAATGAGTGAGGAGAGAGAATATTAAGTTAGGAGACGTACCTCGCCGCCGCCGCCACGTAGTAATGACGGCGGAATAGGAGACGAACCTGGTACGTTGGTACGAATATGCATATTCGTACCAAGCGTATCATGCAACCGTAGCGGTGGTGGTGGCGGCGGTAGAATGAGATAGATGGACGGTGGTACACTGGTACGAATATGCATATTCGTACCAAGCGTATCACGCCACCGTGGCGGTGGTGGTGGCGGCGGTAGAATGAGAAAGACGGGCGGTGGTACGCTGGTATGAATATGAATATTCGTACCAAGCATAACTCGCCGCCATGGCGGCGGCGGCGGTAGTAGTGGTGGTGATGGAATGGGAGACGGACGTGCTACGCTGGTGTGAATATGCATATTCGTACCAAGCATAGCACGCCACCGTGGAGGTGGTGGTGGTGGTGGTGGTGGAATGAGAGAAACGGACGGTGGTACGCTGGTACGAATGATACGAATAAGCATATTTGTACCAAGCGTATCTCACCACCGTGGAGGTGGCGGACGTGGTATGCCGATACGAATATTCATATTCGTAGCAAGCGTAACTCGCCGCAGTGCCGGTGGCGGCGGTAGTAGTGGCATGGGTGGAATGGGAGGCGGACGTAGTACGCTGGTCCGAATATGCATATTCGTATCATGCGTATCTCGCCACCGTGAGAAAAGTCAAAAGTAAGGGCAAAAGGGTCCGAAAAGACAAAATATTGCTATAGTTTGTACAAACTAAATTCCTTGACAACTATTGATTTTTACTTAACTATTTACCTCACTACAACAAAAATTGCCTATCACAACACTATTTTTACGACACAATATCACATATGTCTGGATAAGACATCTCTTGCAACATCATCTTTTTAATATTAATTTATACAAAATTGTTTAACACCTATTACTACATAAATAATTATGCGTTGTAATAGTATGTCAATTACGACATTAAACAATGTCACTCGTGGCATCGCCGAGAACGTGTGAAAAATATTATTTTAAATTTAACGAAGAAAATTTACTAAAAAAGAATTACACAAAAAACTCCATTATCAGTAGAAAACAATAGGCGGCAACTTTCCCACCAACTTCTGATGAATTTTGAGAACAAACCCCTCCCCCCCAAAAAAAAAAATTAAAGAGGGATGAAATTAGAGAAAAAAGCCCTTTCCTCACCATTGAATTCCCAATGCGAAGATATCAGAGAGAAATTAACCGGTCTACTTCAATTTCCTCCCCCTCTGAAAGCCTCATTTGCTCTCCAATTTGATTTCACTAAATTTAGTGATCGAAAAAAAAGAAGACGGCTTCGGATTAACATCGACAACAGCAAGGAGTTGATTCTCATTCTGCACAGGGACTCAATAGTCAAGCCCGACATCCTCAAAGGCCAACAACTAGACTTCAGCGCCCAAAACTGAAACCCTAGAGAAATCCAGCACTCTCTCAACCGAATCAAAGAAAATAGAGGAGCATGAAATTGATGAAAGCGAGCAAAATCTCGAAGGGGAGGTAGCTTCACCGCTAATTGGGGTCCACCCCAATCAAAATAGGCATCCGTCTTCGCCAGATTGGATAACCGGTTTTCAATTTCCGGTAAGAAAGTAATAATCTTTATTCTACGTCTAGTGCTTAATAAGTCGCAATTTAGATTGAAAATTATGTTAATTTTGTTCTAATTACATAATTTATTGTAATGACATGGTTCTGCTGCTTAATTATTAGATGCATCTGAACGGCACATCTGAAAGTAACAATCTTTACTCGATGTAAGTTTTTTTGTTTTTTAAATTCTAAATGTTTGTTTCTTGATCAATTTTTAAGAGATACTAGATTGCTAAATGTTATGAGAATTATTTGTGTTAATGTGGGCAGAGTTTTGGAGAAGATGGTGACTTCTATTGCAGTAAGTGGTGATGATAAGTTTGTGTGTTTTGTGGATATGTTTTGGTGTAGTCAATGTTGTCGATATAAGAGACTATGGTGAAGAAAATCGAGTTCCAATTCTTTCACATTGTTGTTCTACTTGACTGGTATGTCGATTGTACCTGAGCTATGTGTGCCCTTTATCCTTTTGTTCTCATGTTAGGTTCAATAATTTGATGGTTTGAGTGATTTCCAAGTAGGACAACAATATATATGTTATTTATAACTTGTTTCCATAGTCTGGAAATTGATTCCTAAACCCTTTTGCTGTGATTATATGTGTTATTTGATCCTTCTAATTGTCTCTCAGTAAATTAAATCTATATATATATGGAGTCACTTATCTAACTTTGAAACTGTAGAAATTGTATTTGTGTTGTATACATACTGAGGGAGTTCACGTTAGCACTATCATTTTTCAGGATTTTTCACCAGATGATGTTTTAGTTAGACATACGACAATCAATATCGGCATCAGACTATTATGCTTGCAGAGGAATGCCTCCAGGTATGGTGATTATAAGCATTATAGGATTATAATTGCCTTTGCCATCGAATTCATTGCAACAGTATTTTACAAAGTAGAGTTGCAATTTTTCTAAACCCAAGTATTGTAATCTTGAACAAATAGAAGTCATGGAAACTAACCACAACTTAAAGCTATGTACTTAGCACAGAACTTGGTTTAGCTTGGTTTCTCTTTCATTTCCTTTCTCTGCTTATAGTTTTGAACTGCATACTTGAAAAGAGTGTTATTTCATTTTCTCATTCTTACGTTTCATTGATCTTGGGCAGAACAGATCTTGTATTTAGCCATACCATTTCACAGTATGGTGACACTATCTAGTTTTTATTCAACAAGTGATGTTTGTTTTCCTTGCTGCATTTGTCTTATATAAACCGCCACGTCATTTGTTTCTAGATAGTCCCCTTGAAGGACGACACTCAAAGTCATGTTAAATTCAAGAGAAGATAAAGATGGTATGTATATATATATATTGATAAATTTGTAAGTTGCCCGTTGATTTTTATCTATTTTTTTTCTTGTGGTTTTGCAGATCTTTTAACTTTTGAATATTGGCCCTATGATTGATCCATGTTTATGATTATTACAATACTACTTTAAGATGTATTGATCAAATGACTGCTTGGACATTGTACGTAATATAATTATGCTTCATTAATATTATATTACTAGAAGTAACTTTTCTAAATCTAAAGTATATCATAATTTTTATTTCAGGTGAAAATGATCGGATGTCATCGAAGGATTTTAGCCTTTTTTTACATGAGCTTGAAGAATCCAACGAACAAGCTATCTACTAAAAGTGTTTGGAACAATGACTTTCTTTCTTGTCACCAACATCCTTAGTCTAGTTTTCTTTTGGAAATGTTCGGTTGGATTTTAGAGTTATTTTAGCAAATAAGATTCGTATAGTTGGGATTTTAATTCTTCTTACTCATTGACCATTTTCGTTGTTACGGAATTTGAATTTATATTTGAAATGATAAAAAAATATTGTTCATGTTAGTACATGTCTATTGGTTATTTATATTTCTGTTTTTGTAATTTTACAATTATTTAGATGTAAATTGTATAAAAAATAAACAACAAAACGTAATATACATATTTTTAAATTATGAAATGACTTTTAATATAATATATATCCAGGTGAAAAGTGACGTAATAGTGGGTTTATTAAGGCACAACTCAACGTTGCTATATCTACTAAACCTTTTGCTACACTGGCATAGGCAACACTTAAAATAAACGTTGGGATAGATCAAATGTTGCAACAGGTTCTTTATTAGGGCATATTTATATGTCATATAAGGCATTTTTTGTTGTAGTGCCTATTCTATGTCTCCTCTCAATAAAAAGCATGATTATATATAGAATAAAACATGATTTTTAATTTTCACGGGATGACTAATTTTCATACTAACCTATCCCGATATATATATATATATATATATATATATATATATATATATATATATATATACATATAATTGATTTCTATGCTCAACTGCAGTAAAGGTGTTGTAGCTTCTAATACTTCCTAGTGATTATATTACGCCTAAAAAAGGTATGCTTATAAACTTAAAATTCTTACTACAAAAGAGGCCACACATTTAATATCTTTATTAATTTCAAGAAAAAATAGATACTAATAGATTTATATTTTAACAAATTATCTTAAGAAATACATAATTGTAATAATTAAAAGTTATTAATTTATAATATTGATGGGACCTATATACTGGTGGCCAAAAGAACCGGAACCGAACTGAACCGCCGGTTTCGGTTCCAAAGTTGCAGAATTGAGAACTCCCGATTTCTCCTTTTTTTTACGTTTTTATCTATATTTATGTTGCAATTTATATTTATTTCACCTAAATGTTACATTATAATGCATAAAATTACAATTAAACAAGAAAAAGTAGCAAAAAACAAAAAAGAACATACATAATTTGAACCCTCCAAAACATGCGGTTCTGATTTGGTACTGCCGGAACCGAGGAATCGAAACTTGTAGTTCCGGTTTGAAATCGAAACCGAAGTGATCGGCGGTACGGTTCCAGTTCCCTTGGGGTGGAATCGAAAACCGCCGGTTCGGTTCCGGTTCTGGAACCGAACCGAACCGCGGCCATCTCAATATATATGTAGGAAAAGAGAGTATAGAATTCGAGAGGAAAAATCATGAATAGCAAAATATTGCTCAAGCTCATACATTGATCTTAGCTCGGGCAGCTATTTATACAAGTCTCAAGATAGCCGACTACCAAAAAGAGAAACGCTGTTACAACTAATAAAGCGTGAAACCCACGCAACACAATAACAACCGTTAGATATTAGAAAATATCAACGGCTGAGATGAAGACTTTATTGAAAGCAGTAAGGATAGACTCCTGTCAGCAGCAACATGCATCTTTATATCTCCTGCTCTTCACCCCCCGCAAGATGGGCATGGTGGAGATCAGTCATTCCCATCTTGGACAACAGAAAACGAAAACGCACACCAGGAAGAGATTTTGTAAAGAAGTCTGCAAGTTGCCCAGTGGAGGAGACATGAACAGGTGCAACAAAGCCCTCACGATACTTATCACGAACCAAATGGCAATCCATATCAAGATGCTTCGTCCTTTCATGGAAAACTTGATTCTTAGTGATGTGCAACGCAGCTTGGTTGTCGCAGTAGAGAGGAAAAGGGACCTGCACAGGAAGACGAAAATCGGATAAAAGGTAGGACAACCAGAGAAGTTCACGAACAGTTGTGCTTAGGGCACGATATTCGGCCTCGGCAGAGGAGACAGAAACAGTGGACTGCTTCTTGCAACGCCAAGATACCAGAGCACCTCCAAGAAAAATACAAAATCCAGTCAACGAGCGTCTCGTTGCAAGACACGAACCCCAATCAGCATCACTATAAGCTTGAAATTCAAAGTTATTGGTAGCAGGATAGAACAACCCCAAAGAAGGACAACCTTTGAGATATTTGAGCACATGAAGAGCAGCAGTCCAATGATGAAGGCAAGGACGGGCCACGAATTGGCTTAATTGTTGCACCGCATAGGAAATATCCGGCCGCGTGAGATTAAGATAGAGCAATTGCCCAACTAATTTACGATACTTGTCAGGTTGGTCCAAAAACTCGTCACTAGATGTAGATAACTGTAGTCCAGGGGGAAAAGGAGTAGCAGTAGAAGAACATCCCAACAAACCCGTGGAATCCAGCAAATCTAGAATATACTTGCGTTGATTCAAAGACGTCCCGGATTCACCACGAATGATCTCCATACCCAAGAAGTAACGAGCTGTTCCCATTTGGAACCGATAGGCTTTTTTCCAGGTGGTAAAACACCTAATTCCCAAGTATTGTTTTCTTCCAATGCAATCAGCTCCTTATTCATAGCGTCTGTCCATTCAGCAGAGCGACTAGCTTCAGCATAAGATTGAGGCTCTTGTACAGCAGTCATATTTATCAAGAAAGATGAATATGCTTCAGTGAAAATGGGGGAGAGCTGATATGGAAATGTTGGTGGAGTCAAAACTCCAGCCACGGAAGGTATATTGGGCACAAGTGAAACACTGCCCACATAATCTTTCAACCAACACGGAGGCTGCCTATCTCTCGTACTTCTTCTCACAACTTCACCAGAGATAACATCACTAGAGATATGATCGGAAGAATCAGGCAAGGTCTCCACAACAGAATCACAGCACACTGGTTCATTAGGAGTGTCAGGAACTTTCTCTACAGATACAAGTATACCTGGTGTATCATGCTGTAAAGGATAGAGAAATAAACCATCATCAGGAATAACATCATTGGAAAAAGGAAATGTGGATTCAACAAACTTCACTTCTCTAGAAACCACCAATTTCTCTGCATCCAAATCAAAGAGTATGTACCCTTTCTTGTTAGTAGCATACCCCAAAAACACACATCTATGGCTTCTGCTATCAAATTTGTCTCTATGAGGAGTCAAATTAAGAGCGTAAGCCAAGCATCCAAAAGGATATAACTGGTTGAGATCAGGTTCTTCATCAAAGAAAACTGAATATGGTGATTTCCATTCCAATATTCGGCTAGGAAGTCTATTAATCAACCAAGTAGCACCAAGTATACATTGTGGCCAAAATCGCTTTGGTAACTTGGCTTGAAACATCAAAGATCTGGCTGCTTCAAGTAAAGATCTATGTCTTCTCTCAACAATACCATTTTGTTGAGGAGAATAAGCACAAGAGGTTTGATGCATAATTCCATACTCTGAACATATGTCAGTCATGCTTCGATTGATAAATTCTGTTCCATTATCAGTTCTAAGCTTCTTAATTCCATATCCAAACTGATTCTTTATCAAAAGGATAAAACATTTCAGGATAGAATGAACTTGTGCTTTAGATGTCAAAAGATAAGTCCATATCATTCGACTATGATCTTCAACAAGAGTTAAAATAAATCTTGTATTACTTATGTTCTCAGCAAGATAAGGCCCCCAAATATCAACATGCACCAATTCAAATAGAGCACTAGTTCTTCTATTCAAAACTGGAAATGTATTTCGAGTTTGTTTGGCTCGTATACATACCTCACAATCACGGATGCGCGCCACCGAAAAAGGTGTCATTTGATTTTTAAGGAACGCCATGTGTTTCATAGCTGTAAGGGAAGCATGCCCAAGCACAATATGCCATTTCATCAAGTCAGCTTCATGATGTACTGCTCCCACCTGAGCTGGAAAAGACTCCTTGGAATTAATCACGTACAAATTTCCTATCATCTTGCCAAGTCCCAGAACATGATCATTGTTCCCATTTTGTATCACACAGTGAGTTTCCAGAAACAAGCACTTAATACCCGAGTCCTTAGCCAACTGTGCCACAGATATCAAGTTATGTGTAAAGCTAGGAGCAAACATCACATTCTTCAAAATAATGTCCTCATTCAGTTTCACTTCACCAATTTTTTTGATTGGCTGCACTGAGCCATCTGGCAGAAATACTTCCATTGGCGCAGCCGGAATGTTAGACCTCACGAACAAATTCTCATTTGCACACACATGTGTACTAGCTCCGGAGTCAATAATCCAAGCCTTATCTCCCATTTGTGTAACCACACCAAAAGCATAATAACCCTCAGTAACACCATGATCTGTCTTTCCTTTTACTACCATGTTCACATCCCCTTTCAACTGTGAACCGCCCCCTTTCTTCTGCATAAATTGATCCATATGTCGAGCAATCTCTGATTGAATCAACTTACTCATATCTGCACTCATCTCAGCATTGTCACTACCTCCTACAACCTCTTCTACATCCAGGGGAGACTCAACATAGTTTGCCTTAAACTTTCCTTTATTTTCTTTAAGTTTCTTATACCAATCTGGATAGCCGTGAAGTTTAAAACATTCATGTTCCTCATGTCCTGTGCCTTCACAATATCCACATTTCAGTTTCAGTTTTTCCTCTTTACTCCTTTTTCCTTTGAAACTGTACTGTCTTCCATAATCATTGGCTGAAGCTCTATGCATAGGTGGTTTAGAAACATTCATCACAAGTTGATGAGAGCTCTCAGTATAACTGTCAGTAAGTAATTTTTGATCCTCTACTTGCAACATTATAGAGTATGCCCGATCGACGGTTGGAAGTGGTTCCTGCATCAGAACCTGATCTCTCGCTGCGGCGTAACTATCATTAAGCCCTAGGAGAAACTGCATCAACCTCTGATCCTGTTCTCTCTTACTCAGCACTATGTTCGCTCCACAGTAACAACTCAACGGAGGCAACAACATATCCAATTCATCCCATAATGCCGTGAGATTATTAAAATACACAAGTACACTCTGATTTCCTTGTGTGTAACTTCCTATCTCTCGTTGCAATCGATAAATCTTCGGACCATTATTTCTACCAAATCGCTGATTCAAAGCATTCCACAGTTTTCTAGTATTATCAATGTTAACAAATGCATTAACCAGCTCCTTTGAAATCGAATTAATGATCCAACAGTAAACCATATAGTCAGCTTTGATCCACAATTTATAATTCGGTGAAGTAATCGGAGGTTCAGGAAAACTACCATCCAATAGTTCAAGTTTACTTCTAGCTCCAAGTGCTCGTTTTATAGATCTACTCCAGTTTAGGAAGTTTGTACCTGTAAGAGGAGCCGACACCAATTGCATCCCCGGATGATCTGAATTATGAAGTTGTAGAATCTCTGTGATTTGCGCCGGTGCAAGGATCGGAGGATTTCCTTGATTTCTCACGATTTGTTGTTGTTCATCGCGATAGATCTGCTTTTGTTCATCTTGAATCTGCTCAATTCGATCTCGTCCTTCACCTTGCTCCGATGTTTCCCCGATTTCTTCATTCACCAATGTATTCCACTGAACGCGTCTGTTCTTCGCCATTATCGATCGTAAACTAAGCTCTGTATACCATGTAGGAAAAGAGAGTATAGAATTCGAGAGGAAAAATCATGAATAGCAAAATATTGCTCAAGCTCATACATTGATCTTAGCTCGGGCAGCTATTTATACAAGTCTCAAGATAGCCGACTACCAAAAAGAGAAACGCTGTTACAACTAATAAAGCGTGAAACCCACGCAACACAATAACAACCGTTAGATATTAGAAAATATCAACGGCTGAGATGAAGACTTTATTGAAAGCAGTAAGGATAGACTCCTGTCAGCAGCAACATGCATCTTTATATCTCCTGCTCTTCAATATACTTATATAGGGGGTCTCCAAAAATTTACTATTATTTTATTATCTTATTAAATTTGATGATATTTTGCACTAGCCCGAGTGGGGACCAAGAAATTTATTAGTTTAGAGTTTATTAATTTATATAGGTTATGCTGTATATAACTTAACCAAAATAATTAAAGAAGTTGCTATCTAATAAAAAAAATTGATAGAAAAGAGGAATTCTTCTGACTATTTATGAAAATCATACATACAGATGAACCCCAGCCTAACCCTAGCTAGCTACTTCAAACTTGAAAAATCTTAATATTTATGAAAAACTTTTAAAAAGAACGGGCCAAAAAAACTATAAATGGGGGTCATTACCATACATTGAAATACGGCAAATCAAAATCACAAAAGAAAAAAACTTATCTACATAGATTTGCTCTTAGCAATGGCTCAGAAACAAGCAACTCCCGCCTTCGTCATGGTAGCTCTCCTCGTCTTCGCCGCCGCGACTCCTACGGCGTACGGCCAAGGGGGCCTATTGGGCTTAGGGGACCTAGTGGGCCAACTGACGAATGGGATAAACGTAAACGGCCAAGTTTTCTGCTCATTCAACGGAAACAGCAATGGCACGGCTGCAGGCATTTCGGGAGTGGTGGTCAAGGTCAACTGCACCACCGGCCTCCTCGGCACCTCTATCACGGTGGGCCAGGGCGTCACCGGTGTTAATGGAACCTTCAGCATTAGCATTCGTAACATTCTAAATTTGTTAGGAATCACCGTCACCTCCATCCTCAACGGAGAACTGCCATGCGCTGCCATCGTTAACCTTCCGATCAACAAAACAGTCTGCCCAATCCTAAACACAGCCACCGGCATCCTCGCCGGCGTTCCGGTACTTGCCAACTCCGTCATTACACCAATTGTTGGAACTCTTGCAAACTTAACGGTGCCGTTATTTTTCAACGTCAAGATTGGTTGACTTCTGTTTAAGAATAGTTTTCTCCACTTCTACTAGCTAGTGTGTGTGTGTGTTGTGCGCACGACGCACGACGCATGCATGCGTATATGCCGTGCATGCAAATAAATATTACTCCTTGTTTTGAGCTAGGGTGTTACCTAGCAATATTAATTAAACTGAAATAAAGTATATATGGAGAAGATATAAACATGCTTCACGTTTTATTTAATGCTGGCTGTCTTCCATTTTTTGAGATGATGTGACGTAGTCAGAAATATTTCTCAGAATGTAATCATATTAAACTGAAATAAAGTATGAAGAAGAAATTATGGAATTAATATATATATATATATATATATATATATATATAGAATAATTTAATGTTTGCTTTCTTTCCTTTTTTGCGACAATGAATCATATGAGACGTCTGACTAAGAAAATGAGGGTGGAGACGATAAAATTAAACAACTCGGACCCTCTATTTTTTTATTGTGTTTCATCCTCTTTCATTTGTTGGATTATTGATATTTGGCGATTTGAATATAATTATATACTTTAATTGGGTAGAATAAACCCTAGTCTGTCACATGTCATTCAACCAATAAAAGGAATAGAGAATGAAACACAAATTACATGAACTCCAATTCCTAACATGAACACCAGCTGCACCAGAGACAAAAATATCCAAAATGTTGACTGAATCAAAGACAACTTAATATACTTGTGAAGGTTAGCTGCAAATTGCTGAAGGCTGCAATACTCCCCCGACGACGATAACCGAAAAAGAGAGATAAAAACCAACCAAAAAGATTGAATCAACACAGAAAACTACAAACTGGAGCTCATAGCTACACAACTCCGATCGATAGATCGACATCAGAAATGAAAACCTGGACTAGAGAAAAGATCTACACAGATCTTTGACATCCGAAATCGCGAATTGAGCCATGAATCGGTGAAAACTGAAGATCGAACCGAGTTAATCGGTGAGAGACAAAAGAAACCGACATCGCAACGAAGGCGAGAAATCAACCGATTGAAATCGGTAAGAAAAACAGATAATCAACCGAGTTTATCGGTAGAACCAATGAGAAACCGATTTTATCCGAGAAGAGACAAGACAATCTGAATTGATTTCGGAGAAAAATTTAGAGAAAAACAACCGAGTCAATCGGCAAACAAAAGAGAGAGAGAAAATTAGATCTGAATAAACAGTCTGCCCAATCCTAAACACAGCCACCGGCATCCTCGCCTGAATTCCCACGCTTCTCAACGCCGTCGTTTCACCGACGCTCGGACTGGTTGGGAATTTATCGTTGCGGTTCTTTGTCAACGTCAACCTTGGTTGATTGCTGCTGTTTAAGAATACTCAATTCTCCATTCTAGCTTTTGTGTGTGTGTGTGTATGTGTGGTGCGCACGAGCGAGCTTATATAATTATATATGAACAGGCAGGAAGTATGCATGCATGCATGCTTATATGTATCGTGCATGCTAATAAATAGCTTGATTTGAGCTCGTGGTTGCTTGCACAAGCACAACCATCCTTTAATTTAAACTGTAACCCTCTATATACTTATATATATTATACTGAAATAAAATATAGAGAAGATAATTAATTACAGAAGTTACATGCATCTTGGTTTATTTAATGTTGGCTGTCTTCCTTTTTTGAGATGATGAGGATAGATCCGCAACCATACTTAGTTGAATTTTGTATGAACGTCTGAACTAGCTAGTCAAGTCTCATGATTCATGAGACGAGGCCGACTATGAAATTGTCGGTGATTTGGAGCCATTGTCCCAACATTTATTTTGTCTCACTATTAAATTTATTGTTTTAATAATATTTTTTAGAAAACAAAATTATTACTATAATGAGCCATATTAATATTATTCGTAAACATTAGAGCTTAAAAATAAATAAATCCTAATTCCTAGTTAATGTATTGACTAAAAATTAAAATTAAATGCTAAGAATAATTATTTATGGAAAATGATAGCTCATATATTCCAATTTATAGCAAACTGATAAAAAATATTCTCGAGTTAAAATAGCCTAAGTGCTACAAATAAAATGGTAAAGTTTTACGTGCTACGTACTCGATTTGTGGTTTTCTCCTTTAACTTCAAAGAAATCAATGAATTAAAAAATCGGTCTTTGATTTTTATGTGATTTTTAAATTTAATGATTTCAATAATATTTTCTAAGGTATTAGATAAAAACACAATATCAAAAATTAAATAAAATTATATTAATAAGGACAAATCAACAATGGTGCCCACAAATAGCACCCACAAAAGGTGACCAGCATATCACCTCCCATGTAGTATAATATGATAAATATATATATATATATATATATCGAGAGGTGATGTGCTACACGTCTTTCGGGAGCACCTTTCGTAGGTATCTCTCTCGTTTCATCCGTATTAATATTATTCTATTTAATTTTTTATTTTGTGTTGTATTCTAATACCTTAGAAATTATTGCTAAAATCGTTAAATTTACAAATCAATCAAAATCAAAGCTCGATTTCTTCATTTCCCGTTTAACTTCAAAGAAATGAATAAATAGGATCGAGCTTTGATTTTTATTAATAAGTAAATTTAATGATTTCAATAACAATTTATAAAGTATTAGAATAAAACACAATATCAAAAATTAAATAGAATAGTGTTAATACAGACGAAACGAGAGAGGTGTCCACGAAAGCTGCTCACGGAACACCCTTCTCTCTCTCTCTCTCTCTCTCTCTCTCTATATATATATATATATATATATATATATATAGAGTGGTTCTAGTGAAAAGGGCCCTTAAACTAAGAAATAGGAATAAATCCCAACCCTTGATCCACAATAGATGGATGGCTAGATTTGAAGCGGGTCGGATCCGGGTCAAACCGGGTCGGACCCGGGTCAACCCGTTGACTTTTCAATTTTTTTTTTATGGTTCGAAAAAAAAATTTTGAAATTTTTTTTTCCGTTTTTTTTAATAAAGTGTGGTGCATCTCATTACACATAGTGTTGCATCTCAAAATGCATTGTGGTGCATCTCATAATACATGGAGATTTATCTCATACACTATGTGTGTGTGTATAACTATATCTAAATGAAGGAAAATCTTGGGGTGATTTGGTATGATGAAATCAAACTACTTTTCAAATCATTGTATTCATACCATATCAATAAGAAAGTGTTAGGATTTTTTTTTTGTCTCCGTCTTCGGCTCCGATTTTAATTTATAGATAATGATTGTGACAACATTATATTTTTTTAATGAGCAAGGGTAAAACGATAAAAAATTGTAGGTTCCAAAATTTTTGAAATTTTTTAATTGTTTTCATTTATGATCGGAAATATTATTAATGGGACGGGATAAACGAGAAAGGAAAGAGGGACATTCTTAGTGGAATGGAGGGAGTATCTAATTGATTAAAAATAAGTTTTAATTATGGATTATAAACTCTTAAGTGAGTCCTAGTAAAAAGAAAAAGTAAACTACAATTTAGTAGGTTTGCCTAACAAAGGTATTATTATAAAAATTGAATTCTTACTAAAAAAGTAAACGCTAATATAGTAACTTTTTCTCTCTAATTATTTGAGATGTAGAACCTAGCTACATGCAAGTTGCAACTTGCAAGTAATTAAACGTGTTAGCTCATGAAGAAACAGTTAAGAAATTATCTGGACCATAAATAAATTAAAATGAGATTATATGATACCCAAATTATAAAGTTTATTTCGTTTGTTCAGTCAAATATTTTTGGGGCAAACCAGATTATAGCCAATTTGTTATTCTAAACCCAAAATAATAACCATAAAAAAATCTAAATAATAGTTATTGTTTACTAAAATACCGAGCTAAAGGTTTTTTGGGATACTAACTTATAACAAATTTCATTTATAGGACACTTTTTTTTTTCGGGCTGTCAATTGCAGGACATATTTTCAAAAATTAAACATCCGCATGACAAACACCATATCCTCTCTCTCATACATGGTGTTTGTCCTGCGGATGTACAATTTTTGAAAATATATCTTTCAATTGACAACCCGAAAAAAAGTGTCCTGGTAAATGGAATCCGCTATAAGTTAGTATTTTAATTTTAATATCTATTATCATATAATTATATTATATTTGACATAATATATCAACATATATTACGTGCATCGCACGTACCACTCTACTAGTACATATAAATGGGGCTTATTCATAAACACACGCATACATATATATTCAACGAAAATTAATTTTCTTACGAAATCTGAACTCATGAGAAGGAAAGAAACCCCAGGCGTAAAAATGAGGCACAAAGATTAAAGAGTAAAATCAAATTTATAAGGTGAATTTTCCATATATATACAATCGTGCACCTTAATTTCTCTCTCTCTTCTCCTCTTATAAAGAGATCGTCAATCCGCGAGCCCACGCCCCGCGCGCGCAGCCAAATTAAATCTACTGAATATCCTCCGACAACTGGTCCCGGCGGCACGACTAATGCGGCGGCGGTTGATAAATTAATTTTGATGATCATTTCTGTCAGTAATTTAATCGAGTTAATTAATTTCCTTTTTAATGTTTTTCATTGTATATATTCCCTTGAGAGAAAACAAAATACAATAGTGGGAGCTAGCGCAAACGGGATTAGCTATCTAGCAAGCTAGGTCAATTCCCTCCAAATAAAATAGTTACTTCACTCAATGCAAATCACTATATTTTACAATTAATTACAACATCGATTAAATTTTTCAATTGGTAGATTAGATATGTATATAAATTATTGTAAGTGTAACAATAACATCATTATATATATTGTCATTTTATTAATTTAGTGTATATATAATCTAAACCCACAATCTTTGCCACGCTTACTAAGCTAAAATGACAATATATAAATCCCTAAAAAACATTTAATATTCCATGCTAATAAATCACACAAGATGAGTGAAACTCCATCGTATAAACAATCCAAATTAATATTCAAATCCAGATCACTCAATATTCAACAATAAAGTGAAAATTAAGATGAAAATGAAACTATAGTCGACGTGTTCACATGTCATCCTTTAACTCTTAATTGGCGCTGTTCTTCAATTTTATCATATTATCGACATATAAAGCTTGCCGAACTTATTAGAGGGTGTTGACAAACTCTTCACAGTTAATTATTTGGAAATTAATACACTCGATCAATAAAATTAATAGGAAAGTAAATAAGTCGCTTTCTAGTTTCTAAAATATACTAGTAGTAACATAGACTTATTTGGTACTTTAATTAATTACAAGGAATATCGGACATAAGTTGCCTCACCTTCAGTGAAAATGGACATCCATATTTCATGACTATATTGACTCTACTTGTATAGTCGGTACGAGTTAGAAAATTTTATTCTGATATTTCAGTTTTATAATCAATTAATATTACAGCAGTACCTCATTAATTATTCCCTTGGTTTTCAGTTTTTAATCTATAATTCGATACAAGATATATAATATTGGTAGGATTCAAAGTTATGATCTTTCAGTTATTAATCACTAAATGATTAATTAAAGCATAAAGTTTTGAGATAGATTTGGGTGTGGTTGGCCTTATATATTGTGCAATTGGATTTGAATATTTGTCACTTTTCTTCAGTACAATCGTCATTTTTCTTTATAATAATTGCCACTTTAAAGTTTAACTAGTTATTTGGTAGTATAATTGTCACCTTTTTTTCAGAATAATTGTTATTTTCATGATATTTATACTTTTATTTATCAGACCACATTGTGCAGTTAACTGAACCCAAGACTTTATGTATAACCTTTTTTTTATCCTTGTGTTAAGCTAATTAATTTTGTATTTGTTGCTGACTGAAAAATGGTAGCCCTCAACATAGTTGCTCGATTGAAAATTAGAGGAGTATAAACTACGGTAAACTTCAGTTCCATAGGTTTGGTAACACAAGTATTAGGTTTTATTAGAAAATTCAGAAAGTAATTGAAGTTCACCTTTTGAAAAAAATTGACAATACGAGAATCAAAAAGCAATGTTGAGATTGTTAAAATATCTTATATATGAAGAAGAAATCTTCGCTAATATGTAGGAATTACGCATTATTTATCAAATAATTAACTTGAGTTAACTATAATGCACTATATATATATATATATATAGCTAAATTTGATGTATTTAATTTCTAAGAAATTCAAAAGAACTTTTATTCTTGAAAACTTTAGTTGTATAAACCACAAGGAAATGGTCTGGAAAATCAGAGCGGATCCTTTATTGCTTTTCTATGTGACATTTCTTGTTACATTAATAAGGGGACGACATGTGGCATGACTAAGAGCTCAAGATTTAGGGTATATATGTTCCTTATATATATATATTCTAAATCTTGAACAATCTGTATACCTTAATTTATTATATAGTCAACTGATTTTATCTTTGTGACTCTTCACATGAGGAAATAAATGTTCGGAATAATTAAAAATAAATAAAATTACGTAGATCGATTAACCATTTCTTGACATGGCTATATATAAAACGGTATGAGGGCGGGCCATAGCGAGGCAATTAACAAAAGTTATCATTTTAATCCAAACATGCATCATGGGGTGATGAATTGAACAAAGTAACGTAATGATACATTTGTATTCATTTTACGAATTTGTCTAAAACCTAAGGTCATATGTGGGTTTTTCTGAGGTAAAAGATTTCATGTTTAAATTTCACCAGCGTCTAATTTACTAAAATTGGCTTACATCTTATGTGTGTTTGCATATTATTGTACTGGGATAGGAGTTTATAATTACCCTGAGCACACCGAAAATAGCGGTTGTGGTTCGAACGACATGAAAACTTTAACTATCATATCTATATATAGGTGCTAACCAATATGGGCTTTACTTGTATAACCAAACAGAAATTTACCCTCTCATTTCTCATTTGTAAATGTTCTCCGCATCTTCGTCAAAATATTAATTCAGGTATAACTTACTAAAATAACATTATACATTAAATAAACAGCTTTAATTTCTATTAACGAAAAAGAAAATGGAAAACTAACTGTACGATATAATTGACCAACGGAATTCATAGAGCAGCCCAACCCTAAACCCTACTCCAACTTCCCTCCTACATATTCAACGAAAACTAAAACCTCACAAAATTCGAATTATTGAAGGGAAAAAAAACATTTATAAATTTGGGTCATTTCCATACACATCTTCACATCAAAAAAAGGAATCCAATCAAACGTAAAAAAGTTAATCAAAACAAATTAACCGTCATCAATGGCCCAAAGTTGTGCTTCTCTCTTCTTTCTCTCTCTTCTTCTCTTGGCGATCGCCAATCCACGAGCCCACGCCACCTTCGGCTTTCTCACCTCGCAAGGCGTGAGCGTCAGCGGAAACCTCTGCTGCACTCAGAACGGCAACTGCCCAGGCCCCGCCGTTACCGGGGCGGTGGTGACGCTGAGCTGCCCGAGTGCGTTCAGCGGCACGGTGGTGGTCGGCCAGAACACCACGGACGTTAATGGATTCTTCAACATTACTACTCTTGCACCTTCAGGTGCAATCACTAGCCTGCCTTCTCTGTGCCTGGTCAGCGTGGAGCTGCCGCTCAGCAGCGTCGCCTGCCCCGTGCTCGCCGGCGCCACCGGAGTACTCGAAGGCATTCTTCAAGCTGTCGGCACGTTGGTTACGCAGGTGATTGGTATTGTTCAGGCTGCGCGAGTGTCAATCTTCGTTAGGGTCTGATACGACCGGGCATGAGATCTTCTATTACAAATAGTGTGTCATCTTATATTTCAGTCTTCCGTCATACGTTTGTATGTTGATGACGTTGGAATATAAGTGAAGCATATTGTTTGTGATAGAGGAATTCGACTTGTTATAATAATGTTGGTGCTGGTGATCTACCTGAGTATGCATCAATTATACACATATATATTTAAATAAATAAATGAATATCTACCATGTAATATGATATACTATATATATGAATAAGAAACTCGTATATATATGCATGCATGATATGTAGAGTATATAGTTTTTTTAGGCCAATAAGTATAGACGTTTTGCGTTTTTAGAACACTCTTTTGCGGGCTTGCAATTTTAGGATAAAGTTTCAAAAATTGAGCATTTGAAGGCCAAAAAAAGTCCGATCGGGCTAAATCGCACGTGTTTTGCATGTGACTGTACTTTCCTCGGCCCGATGATGACGTGGCTGCCAACTAAGCTAATGAGTCATTAAAAAAATGAATAAAAAAAACGAAATTTTTTTTTTTGAAAAACATATCTCTCCTCTCTATCTCTCTCTCTCTCGTCCGACAGCCACCCCTTACAACCACTGCCCCACCTCCGCCGCCGACCACCATCTCCTAACCGCTACCCACCCTCTTCCACCGTAGCTCCGCCGGCTTGCCCCTTTCGCCACCGTCTCCGGTCAGCCGGCCGCTTCATCTCCTTCACCTCAATTAGTGTTGCCATCATTCCCAAATCAAGCGTGCGAATCCATTTCCTAATTACATAAAATTCATTTTTCAAATTAAGCTTGGAAATCTCACTTTTGATTTTCAACACCAAACAAAATTTAGGAAATTTAAGGGAAAAAAGAAGAAGCCGACAGTGGGTTGAGCAGGTTTTCTCAGCCATGAAAAGTGGCGACGGAGGCGGCGATTGAATTGATTTGCTCGGTAATTAGGGGAAACAATCTCCACAGGCCGCGACCGCTTTCTAGGGTCCCATGGCTGAAAGGGAGTGTCAGATCTTGAAATCCGATAAAGTGTGTTGCCGGAGAAGACAGAGAGATGTGGAGAGGTGTGTCGGCGGTGGCTGTTTGGTAGCTGGTGGTGGTTGAGGCGGCGGCGGTCGAGAGAGAAATCCGACGACGATGAGATAAGGGCAGCGGCAAGATCCTGTAATGCCCCAATTTATTTAAATAAAAAGGAACATTATTATTAAAAACTTAATAAAATATTTAACTCAAAAATTACAGCGGAAAATAAATTAACATAAATTGTCCAACTGAAAATATAAACCCTAGGATTTATTCTTAATACTTCTTGATAATCGACCATCATCACGCGCCACGCCGATCATCGCCCGAGTCCTCTCCTGAAAAAGATATAGTTTTGGGGTGAGTACTATAAATTCAGTGGGGTGCGTTTATCCAAATTATATAAGTTACAACAATAAAATACATGGAAAAACTGTCACTTTAATCACATCGCCCGAAAGCAATGTTTTACTGCCTGGTAGCCCGAAGGCTTAACTTTACTGTCTCGTAGCCCGGAGGCTATAACTGTTTAGTCTCAAATAGCCCGAAGGCTAACTTCTTTTACTGAATTAGCCCGAAGGCTCTGCCTGCATATTACACGTATAAATTGTGCAAAATATATAATAAGGATAAATATTCAATGCAACTTTAACCCACCTTAACCTTCTTGACTTGACTTGGAAAACTTTGCAAATTAATTAATTAAGTCCTGCGCGCCGAACCTATAACAATGATACATGAGCTTAATTACTATTTTCCTCCTTAAAAGAATAATCATAAACTAAAATCATCTACAATTCTATAAGAATGAAAGTAAAATAGCTTTATTAATTACTATACATATATGTATAAACACGTTCCTTCAATATAGATGATCAACAATTTGAATATACAAATAGTATTTTTTTTTTAAAAGATTTCGATCATATATATCAAAAAAAAAACTCTGTTGTAATCCATCTTATATATGTATGTATCTACAATAAAATAAAAATAAATAAATAAATAAATGATGCATGCAGATCCAAGAATGTGAATAACTATGCATACATAGATCTATATATATAACCCCCTACGTGCTAATATGTATAAAAAGACAAAACACTAACTCTACACAATAAAAAGATCTGCAGAAGTAGGCCCTAGGAATTACTTTATTTGGATAAAAAGTTTCCCAAAACTCATTTTTGGCAGTCAACAAAAGCAGAAGTGATAAAATAGTAAGGAAGACTTATAAATTACAGTAGGCGAAATAAAAAAAAAAAACGTGTCTTCTTTTTCCGGTGAAAAACAGCAGCCAACCACCGGCTACAGAAGTTACTGCTCGCTGCCTTAATTCTATAGAAGAAAAGAGAAAGAAAAGAAATCCTACCTCTCTAAATAAATCTGGATGCTTTAAGTGTGAGAAGATGAATGAGGGTAAGCTCTATTTATACTTGAAAAATCACGTGCAAAGGATAATCATGAAATTTAGTAAATTATTCTCCAAGAAAGTATGAAATCTAGAGGATAAAGATGATTTGAGGAGATTTGATAATCCTTCAAAGAGTCCTAGTAATACAGGAAATCTTGGACGGAAATCATAACATTTATTATTATTATTTACTTGAAAAAGTAACAAATTAAATAAAAAAAATAGTGCATAAATTGAAATTGAATGCTCGACTAGAAATTGCCATTTATTTATTTATGCATTTTATTTAAAAAAAATGCATAAAGTTTCCTTGGCTTAAAATTCATAAATATTTTGGACAATGCAATGTATATAGAATCATGCTCATGCTTATGCTTACGCAATAACTCTAGGCGCGACTTATACGACTTAAATAATTAATTGCACAAATAATAATAATAAACTTTTTAGGAGTAATTAGAAAAATAATTTTTCGGATTGCTACATCCTCCCCTACTAAAAAAAATTTCGTCCTCGAAATTACTTACCTTAGTCTAGGAAGTTTGGATACTTAGTTCTAATGTCCTCTTCTTTCTCCCATGTGGCCTCATTCTTATCATGTCTACTCCACTGGACTTTGACTAACGGAATCTCCTTATTCCTAAGCACATGGATCTTCCTATATAAAATCGATATAGGATGCTCCTCGTAAGACAAATCCTTATCCAACTCTAGCTCGACGTGGTTCACGATGTTGCTCGGGTCGTGAATGTACTTCCTCAAAGATGAAACATGGAACACATTGTGTATCGATGTTAGGCTGGGCGGCAGTGCTAGACGATAAGCTAACTCTCCAACTCTGTCGAGTATTTCGAAAGGCCCGATATAACGAGGTCTTAATTTACCACCTTTTCCAATTCGGAACACTCCCTTCGTCGGCGACAACCTTAGAAAAACTTTGTCACCGACTTCAAAATGGAAATCTCTCCTCTTTAAATCGGCATATGACTTTTGCCGATCTTGAGCTACTTTAAGGCGATCACGAATTTTACTGATCACAGCTACCGTCTCCTCCACTATCTCCGGTCCTAGGACTCGTTTTTCACCGACTTCGTCCCAATGCAGTGGCGACCGACACTTCCTTCCATACAGAGCTTCATACGGGGCCATGCCAAGAGACGCATGGTAACTATTATTGTAAGCAAATTCCACCAATGGCAATTGCTTCTCCCAATTTTCTCCAAAATCCACAGCACAAGCTCTCAACATGTCTTCAACGGTCTGAATGGTCCTCTCTGATTGCCCGTCCGATTGTGGGTGATCCGCCGTGCTGAAATTTAGCTTAGTACACATGGCTTCTTGTAGACTTTTCCAAGAGTTTGAGGTGAATCTTGTGTCACGATCCGACACAATGCAAGCTGGCACTCCGTGTAGTCGCACAATTTCCTGAATATAAATTTGTGCTAGTCTCTCCATGCTGTACGTCATCTTCACAGGAATGAAGTGAGCAGTTTTGGTGAGACGGTCAACGATAACCCAAATTGCGTGATTTCCTTTGATTGTTCTTGGCAATCCAACTACAAAGTCCATTGTAATTTTCTCCCACTTCCATTCTGGAATCTCAAGTGGTTTTAGCAAACCCATGGGTCGTTGATGCTCTGCCTTCACTAGTTGACAAGTCATGCATCTTTCAACATAGTCACCAATCGACTTATTCATATTTCTCCACCAAAAAGACTTCCTCAAGTCTTGGTACATCTTGGTTCCTCCAGGATGAATGGAGTAAGGCGTGATGTGAGCTTCCTCCAAAATCTTTCTTCTCATATCCTCATTCTTTGGTACGCAAATTCTTCCTTCAAAGATCAAAGCTCCCTCCGGATCAACGGAGAAACCTTTGATATCGCCTTTCAAAGTCCGCCTTCTTAATTTGCACAAAAACTCATCACTTTGTTGTGCTTGCTTAATTTGCTCTCGAAGCGTTGGTTGAACATTTAAGGCTGTAATAACCGATGTTGTGTTCTTCAAAACTGGCACCACCTCGATTCTTAAATTAGAAAAATCTTGAATCATTAAAGAAGTGTGGATAGCTGACAAACCTCCCTTTCTGCTAAGTGCGTCGGCTACCACGTTCGCCTTTCCTGGATGGTAGTGGATCGTACAGTCGTAGTCTTTCACCAATTCGAGCCACCTTCTTTGCCTCATATTGAGCTCCTTTTGGGTGAATAAGTACTTTAAACTCTTGTGGTCCGAGTAGATCTCACATTTTCCTCCATAAAGGTAATGTCGCCAGATCTTTAGAACGTGTACGACCGCAGCTAACTCCAAATCGTGAGTAGGGTAATTTTTCTCGTGCTCCTTCAATTGCCTTGAAGCATAGGCCACCACCTTACCATGGCATCAAAACACAGCCAAGTCCTTGTATCGAAGCATCGCAGTAGAGGACAAAACCCTCTGTGCCTTCCGGAATTGTTAGAACTGGAGCTGTTGTCAATCTTTGCTTTAACTCTTAGAAGCTCTTATCACATTTCTCGTCCCAAACGAACGAGATTCCCTTCCTTGTAAATCGGGTCATTGGGCCTGCTATCTTTAAGAGGCCTTCGATGAAACGTCGGTAGTAGCCAGCAAGGCCTAAGAAACTCCGAACTTCACTTGCATTATTGGGCGGCGTCCAGCTGCTAACAGCTCCAACTTTAGATGGGTCGACCTCGATTCTTTGGGCCGAAACCACGTTTCCGAGAAACACAACTCGGTCCAACCAAAACTCGCACTTCTTGAACTTGGCATACCACTTCTCTCTCTGAAGCGTTTCCAACACCAAGCGTAGATGCTCCTCATGTTGGGCCTTGTTCCTCGAGTACACAAGGATGTCATCAATGAAGACAATGACAAACTTGTTTAAGTACGGGTGGAATACCCTGTTCATCAGATCCATGAACACAGCTGGTGCATTGGTTAATCCAAATGGCATCACAATGAACTCGTAATGTTCGTATCTCATTCGGAAAGCTGTTTTAGAAATATCTGCCTCCTTGACCTTCAGCTGATGATAACCGGATCGTAAGTCGATCTTTGAAAACACTCCAGCTCCTCTCAATTGATCAAAAAGATCCTCGATCCTGGGCAACGGATACTTGTTCTTGATGGTGAGCTTGTTGAGCTCTCGGTAATCAATGCACATCCTCATCGTCCCGTCCTTCTTTTTGACAAAAAGGACCGGTGCACCCCCAGGTGACACGCTTGGACGAATGAAACCCTTATCCAAAAGCTCTTGGATCTGAATCTTCAGTTCTTATAATTCCAGCGGCGCCATTCTGTACGGTACTTTAGAAATAGGCGTCGCTCCCGGAAGCAAGTCAATGGTGAAATCGACTTGTCGGTCTGGTGGAACTCCGGTCACGTCCTCTGGAAAAACCTCTGGGTAATCTCTGACTATAGGAATGTCCTCCATCTTTAAGTCAGGGGGTGTGGTGCTTACCACGTTAACCAGGAACGCTTGGCAATCCTTCTTTCTCATCATCTTGACAGCTTTCAAGGCAGAAATGATGTGAGAGCCTCTCCTTGTCTTGTTGCCTCGAAAAGTGAATTGTTTTTCCCCAGGGCATTGGAAAGTCACTTCTCGCTCACGGCATTTGATGACCGCATGGTTTTTACTTAGCTAGTCCATACCAAGGATGACGTTGAAATCCTTCATCTCCAGCACGAAAAGCTCGGCTTCTAGTGATCTCTCCCCGATTGCTATATTTACACCTTTGACCAAACGATCTATTTCCACATTTTTCCCAGATGGAATGCTCACCCTTAGGGGTTAAGCCTCTTCAGTGCATCTCATATCAACTTTATCATAAAATCTTTTGGCAATAAACGAATGTGAAGCACCAGAATCAAATAGTACTAGAGCAGGTGTATTTAGTACCGATAGGATACCTGACATAGTTGGAGCATCATCATCCGTCTTCTCCTGATTCAAGGCATAGACACGTGTATTCCCCTTCCGAACCGCGTTGTTGTTATTGTTGCGCTCTCCGTTGTTGACATTACTTCGTCCTCCGTTGCTATTGCGGACATTCGAAGGTTGTCCATAGTTCGGGCAATTGGGAGCCATGTGCCCTTCTTGCAAACACCGGAAACAAACATTCTCTCCCATTCTGCACTGTCCAAAATGATAGCGGGAACATTCTGGGCAGAGAGGCTTGTTGGGTGCCCCGCCTTGATTGTATCCTCCATTGGTCCTCTGTCTCTTTTCTGGCTGAAAATTCTTCTTCTTGACTCGATCTTCCCAGCGTTTCTTTCCACCAGATCCTGAGGGTTTAGAAACAGGATCCTCCAGCTTCAAGCGAGTAGCGACAGCTTGAGCTCTCGCCAAGAGATCAGCATACGATGTTATATTAAGTGCCGTCAAGTGCCCTCCAATCTCATCGCGTAGGCCATTCTCAAAGCGCCATGCCTTTTTCTCGTCAGTATCAACCAGATGGGGAGCATAATGAGCCAGCTGGGTGAACTTTCTCTCATACTCAAGGATCGTCATGCTTCCCTGCTCCAAATTCATCAACTCCTTCTCCTTCTGCTTGCGAAAGGGTTTCGGAAAGTATTTTGCTAACAACTTGTCCTTGAATACTCTCCAAGTGATGGCTCCCTGTTGCTCCTCGGAAAGAGCAGCCGTCTCTAACTCCCACCAGTGGCCTGCTTCTTCCACCAGTTGAAAGACTGCACATGTCACATTTAAGTCATCTCTGCAGCGCATGAGGTTGAAGATTCGTTCCATCTGACGAATCCAGTCTTTAGTTCCCAAAGGTCCTTCATTACCCTTCAGGATGGGTGGTGACATGCCTCGAAATTCCGCAACTACTCCATTTCCACTTCCTTGCTGTTGCTGAGGGACTATTCCTCTCAAGGCTTGAGCCAACAGGTTCGCGAGTCCGGTCAGGTTGTTTTGGTTGGCATTGTCTTGATTTGAATTTCCCCCCAGATTGGGTAGCTTCACTATCAGACACTTGCTCCTCTACAGTCCGCCTGTTTGCCATTTGTCTGGCCATAGTCCTATTAAATTACGCAATAACATAAGTAACTCTAAACTTAACGAAAGAAAAGAGTTCTTTTATTCACTTGCAATAAAGAAAGAAAAAGTCTTAAAATGAAGAGAAAATAGTAACTCGAGCGAAGATAAATGGAACATCCGCAGGAAAACGAAAACAATACTATAAACGAATAAACTATCTAGATGCTACTCTTTCTTGCACTTCTTGTTGGGGGTCATGGTCTTGCAATCCCTCGCATAGGCGTCGTGCTTCCATTCTTCTATAATATCTAGTATGAACTTCTCAAAATCTATCATCTTTTCCCCGTCCAAATCTATGACAAGGTCATCCATAACTTCCACAACCACTTCGCGCATTACGGTGGGCATGGTATCTAGAACCTGATTTGCTGCTTCATAAGGGTCTGGTGAACAATCGGCTTTTTCCATCTTTTCCAAAGGTCTAGTATTTCCGACAGTTGCACTTCCACTTCCTTTTCCGTGTCCCACTTCAGATTGTCAAATTCGTCCAATAATTTCCATTGCAGGGTGGACGTTTTCCAGGCCAACTGCTTCGTTGGAATTTTACCACCACAACTCATCCTAGCTGTTTTGAGTAGTCTAACCATCTAAAGATTTCGAGGACATAAAAGATTATAACTTTGGTGAGATAACTTCATAAAATAAAGAATCAAATGAAAACTTTGTACCTTTTTCTCGGAGCGATGCAGCGGTGCGATGATGGTCTTAACTTTTATTACAAAAAAAAAAAATAGTTTCATCTTTAATTACTTATAACAAGTCTACAGGATTGTAGACCTGCTCTGATACCACACTGTAACGCCCCAATTTATTTAAATAAAAAGAAACATTATTATTAAAAACTTAATAAAATATTTAACTCAAAAATTACAGCGGAAAATAAATTAACATAAATTGTCCAACTGAAAATATAAACCCTAGGATTTATTCTTAATACTTCTTGATAATCGACCATTATCACGCGCCACGCCAATCATCGCCCGAGTCCTCTCCTGAAAAAGATATAGTTTTGGGGTGAGTACTATAAACTCAGTGGGGTGCATTTATCCAAATTATATAAGTTACAACAATAAAATACATGGAAAAACTGTCACTTTAATCACATCGCCCGAAAGCAATGTTTTACTGCCTGGTAGGCCGAAGGCTTAACTTTACTGTCTCGTAGCCCGGAGGCTATAACTGTTTAGTCTCAAATAGCCCGAAGGCTAACTTCTTTTACTGAATTAGCCCGAAGGCTCTGCTTGCATATTACACGTATAAATTGTGCAAAATATATAATAAGGATAAATATTCAATGCAACTTTAACCCACCTTAACCTTCTTGACTTGACTTGGAAAACTTTGCAAATTAATTAATTAAGTCCTGCGCGCTGATCCTATAACAATGATACATGAGCTTAATTACTATTTTCCTCCTTAAAAGAATAATCATAAACTAAAATCATCTACAATTCTATAAGAATGAAAGTAAAATAGCTTTATTAATTACTATACATATATGTATAAACACGTTCCTTCAATATAGATGATCAACAATTTGAATATACAAATAGTATTTTTTTTTTTAAAGATTTCGATCATATCAAAAAAAAAAACTCTGATGTAATCCATCTTATATATGTATGTATCTACAATAAAATAAAAATAAATAAATAAATAAAGGATGCATGCAGATCCAAGAATGTGAATAACTATGCATACATAGATCTATATATATAACCCCTTACGTGCTAATATGTATAAAAAAACAAAACACTAACTCTACACAATAAAAATATCTGCAGAAGTAGGCCCTAGGAATTACTTTATTTGGATAAAAAGTTTCCCAAAGCTCACTTTTTGGCAGTCAACAAAAGCAGAAGTGATAAAATAGTAAGGAAGACTTATAAATTACAGTAGGCGAAATAAAAAAAACGTGTCTTCTTTTTCTGGTGAAAAACAGCAGCCAACCGCCGGCTGCAGAAGTTACTGCTCGCTGCCTTAATTATATAGAAGAAAAGAGAAAGAAAAGAAATCCTACCTCTCTAAATAAATCTGGATGCTTTAAGTGTGAGAAGAGGAATGAGGGTAAGCTCTATTTATACTTGAAAAATCACGTGGAAAGGATAATCATGAAATTTAGTAAATTATTCTCCAAGAAAGTTTGAAATCTAGAGGATAAAGATGATTTGAGGAGATTTGATAATCCTTCAAAGAGTCCTAGTAATACAGGAAATCTTGGACGGAAATCATAACATTTATTATTATTATTTACTTGAAAAAGTAACAAATTAAATAAAAAAAATAGTGCATAAATTGAAATTGAATGCTCGACTAGAAATCGCCATTTATTTATTTATGCAAAATGCATAAAGTTTCCTTGGCTTAAAATTCATAAATATTTTGGACAATGCAATGTATATAGAATCATGCTCATGCTTATGCTTACGCAATAACTCTAGGCGCGACTTATACGACTTAAATAATTAATTGCACAAATAATAATAATAAACTTTTTAGGAGTAATTAGAAAAATAATTTTTCGGATTGCTACATCCCCTACAAGAAGGATCTCCGACGACGATGAGATGTGGCAGTCGGCAGTGGTGGTCAGCGGCGGAGGTGGGGCAGTGGTGGTGGTGGTTGGCTAGCGAGCGAGAGAGAGAGAGAGGGAGAGGCAAGTTGGGAGAGAGAAAGAGAAGAGAGATGAATGGTGTTGGAAAATATACACATCATTTATTCATTTATTTTATGATTCATCAGTTTAGGTGGATGCCAAATAAGCACCGGGCCGCCTAAAATGCAATCACGTGCAAAACACGTGAGAAATAGCCCGATCGGGCTTTTTTTGGCCTACGGATGCTTAATTTTTGAAACTTTGTCCTAAAATTGTAAGCCCGCAAAAGAGTGTCTTAAAAACGCAAAACGCCTATACTTACTACCCTAAAAAAACTTTGTACTCTGATATGTAGCATGCAAATATATGAGTGGTTTGAGTATATTATACGTTGTTAGTTTAATGAATACAATTCCGACTTAAATACTGGTAATTTATGTGGAATTACTCTTGGGCTTTATAATTTAGCAGTCGATTAATCTGGTGAGAACCACCTCTTATATGAGAAATAGGAACTAATCATAACCACTCATTTGTAAAGAATATGTGACTAGAATTAAATCTAATATTTGAGATAGATTAAAAAAAACAGGGGATGAAGGTTAATTTAGTAAAATAATATCATCCCCCACTTTTGTTATTCATGTGAGATTCTCTCTCCTCTCTCACTCCCCCTCTCTCTCCAGCAACAACCACCTCATCATTTCCAGCCACACCTCTCCACCGTTAAACAACAAAACAACGCAATCAGTAGCAAAGATGTTGGAAATCGCAAACTCTCTCCACCGAGCATAGGTATCGCGACTCCCATCTTCACTTTGTTGTCTTCATCAGCAAAGATTGGAAGGTTGCAGGCGGCGCAAAACCAGGAATTAACGTCATTTGGATCTAAATTATTTGATTGAAATATTCTAGAGTATTAATGCTGATTTGGCAGAGTGGATGACATTCTTTGATTTTATTTTGAGTATATTGAAGAAATCTCTTCCTATGAACCTAGCTATTGATCATGTATATAAAATTATAATTATATATATCCAATGACGAAGGAAGATGAGAGTGAGAACATTGTTTCAGCTGATTTTTTTGAAAAAAGAAATACATATACATATACATATATATGAGGTATGGCTTGTCATTTTATCAATCATCAATCTTAATTTTCTCTCTCTCTTCTCCCTCTTCTCTGTTATTAAAATAATTGAGAAATCTATATATATATAAAAGCAAAACCAAATACTACAACTACTTTCCCGCCTAAATCATTAATACAATATTTTAATTATTTTTACTTCTTTTGCAAAAGTTATGATGATTACTGTTTTTTTTAGAGATTACTTTTTCAAATCATGTTTTTCAAATTTCACTGTCCTATGAAGCAAAAGCTACTTTTTCAACCTTTGTGCAAGTTTAAATTTAAAATTCCAGAGATAGCATCAAAGATATGTTCCTATATAACATCTCATTATCATTGTTATCTTGAGAGCATCCACTACGGCGGACGCCCACCCCGGTCGCCCAGCCACCGACCGATATCCCGGTCTTTTCCGTTGGCGACCGCCTCATGGTCGCGTTTGCGACATGGGTCACAACCTACCTTCATCTCTCTTCTCCGCCACGCGTCGCCACCTGCTTCTTCCTTTACTTTTATTTTTTTTTTGCTGAAATGGTTAATTGAAGGGAAAGGGAGACGGAGACGGAGCGGCACCGGGGAGGGTATGACGGAGACGGTGCCGCGGTGAGGGAGAGAGAGCGAGAGTCGGCGGCCGACGTGGCAGCGTCGGCGAGATGAGAGAGAGAGAGAGAGAGAGAAGAGAAAGAGAGAAGAGAGACGGAGGCAGCAGTTGGGGAGGCGGTGAGAGAAAGTGGAGGGTAGGATTTGTTTGTGTGTGTAAATATATATATGTTAAGATTATTTTTATATATTAATTAATTAAAATAATTTATATATATATATTAATTAATTATTTTTATAAGATTATTTTTATATTAATTATAAGATTATTTTTATACAATTAAATAATGAGAGACCGGGGTGAAAGACCGGTCCCATTGGAGACGATTTAGAGACCGGTCTCTCAATCATTGGGACCCCACAAAAAGCACTAAAAATATTAATAAAATATTGAAAGACCTACCTTTGGTAGGTCTCCCATAGTGGATGCTCAGACTGTCTTTCTGACTGTCTTTGAAAACAAATTTGCTTCGTTCGAATGTGTTTTTCTCTTGCCTCAATCTCTAAATAGTATTGTGCGAACATTTGCTATTTTGGTTAGTTTTGAATCACAAGAGTTTTATTTTTTTCTTTTTTTTCAGAGGTGATTGTTGATTTTTTATGTCTACTTTTTTTTTGGTTAATGTAGTAAGCAAAACAAAGTTTGAAGGTTGATGGGTCTTTAGTGGCCAGCCATGAGTGGTTCGTCAAGGTCTGTTGTGTATGGAGAAGATAACAGTTAATTAGCATCTCTATTTTCTCTGGGATTGCTGATTTGAAGTTCAGAAGCAGACTATCCAGAAACGATCACATTTCCTTACAAAAAGATAGAGACCTTGAAAATATAAAAAACGATTAGTTGTAATCTTACAGTAATTAAGACTCATCTTTAATGAAACTGTAAGACTCCCAAAAAATTATTGAACACAAATCTTTAACAGATCATACACGAAATAAGACTGATCATTAATTTGAAATTAAAATGAAAAAAAAATCGAAGAAGATCAAATAACAAATCTATCATTAGTTTAAGGACTAATTTATTGACAGTTCGAAATCGAAATACTACAAATCTAAACAATATCACGGAAAGTATACCTTCACCATGAACAATGTTTTGCACTCGTGTATTTCTATTGTAACTCATTTATTTGAGATAAACAGAGAAATAACCATTCTGAAAAAAACCATCCAATCTTTACATCGTATATTTCGAAAATTTTGAAGAAAAATTACAGTGGAACGAAGGCGAGGAAGGTGAAGGATCTATAGACGCCATTAAAGATGGATTGGCTTGAATGGAATTGAAATAACAACCTTGAAGGCGCGATACAATTGATTTATAGGGTTACATATAAGAATGAGCTAGCTTTATTTTCTTTTTATTTTTATCTACTACAATTTGCGTTGTTCATGTAGCTCATCTGAAATAAGCTAGCAGATTTGCTGTGTGTATTTTTAATGTGCTTATCTTGCATCTTTTGAAGATGTGAATCTTTGATTTTTAAAAATGATAAACCCTAAACCCTAAACTTTTAAAATCTAGCAAATTAAAATGATAAATTCATTCAAATTTTAAAAAGTGAATCTTTGGAAAAATATGTTCACAACACGCTCATTTTTCTTTTGAAGATGTAAGAATTATGAATTTTATTATTCAGCTTTTAAATGTTTTGCCGTCAAATATGTTCTGCCAAAGGGTCTTTCTATATATTTTAATTACTATGATTTCAAATTTTCGTTTGCTCCTAACGGTATGCCCAAAGAGAGATACCCCCTCTCCCAAATAAATGAAAAAAAAGCTCAACGTGCTCTATCAGAATGAGAAATTGTAATTATTAATCAAGTTTAATAAATTATAATTGAAATTAATAAATTTTAATTGGAATTAAATTATGAACTAAACAAGTCAAAAAGAAAAGCAGAATATTTTGAGTAATTTAGATTAATAATCCCTAAGTATCCAAATTCGATTGGGCAGATTAATGGTGAGTTCGGACTCACCAAAATTTCAATGACATATCTAATTATTTGTTTTTTTTATATATAAAGTTCTTTATCTAATATCTTTTTTTATAACAGGTTCTCTGTGCATCGCACGGGGGACAAACTAGTTTGTTTAAAGGTGAAGATTTTTTTGTTTGGTATCAGTTATGTTTTAAATGCAGATATTATAACAAAGGAATAAAGATTTTAGTTATTGGTACAGTAATTCGTGGTCCATTGCACTAATGCATAAATTTAAAAAATATAATGCACAAATGTCATATATGTAATGCATTAATTGTAGTAATGAAGGATGTTCCGTTCATCTGGATGGAAGAACATCGACAAGGAATGAAGGAGTTAAAAGAGGTTTGCAGAAATCTTCCAAAACTCTCGATACCTCAGGACGAAGACGACTTGTTCCTGTATACAGATGCAAGTGATTATTGATGGGCAACAGTCTTAACCAAGATCACTCCTAATGGAGAAGAACCCTGCAGATACTGTAGTGGTTTATTCTCAGAAGATGATATCGTGCGATGGCACATCAACGAGAAAGAATTCTTTGCAGTCCGAAAGGCGTTTAAAAAATGGCCTTTATTTTTATTAGCAAAGAAATTTATTTTGAAAGTTGATAACACGCAGGTTTACGCTTTCTTAAGAAATAAGATGGAATCTAAGACTGAAAAAGCTAGACTAATTAGATGGCAAGCTGAATGCCAATATTATATTTTTGATATTGTCATTGTGAAATCTCACGAAAATGTTCTTGCAGATTTCTTAACGATGGAGCAAACTGATGTGAACTCAATTCTACTGGCCCATAGGCATCTCAGAGAAAATCTGGAGATGTTAACGGGAGAGTGGGACAAGTGTGTTTTGAATGCTGAACAAGAAGGAAGATTGTAGACTCTCGACAAGACGAAAGTCACCGAGAGAATACGAGCTTGCATACGGTCTCAGGGTCAACTCTGGGCTGCTGTCAAACATCAATCCTTCGGGTGGCCAAAGATCCTTTGGTGAAAGAAGAGTTTCGAGTACAGGGCTCTAAACCTGTAGCAGAGGATTCCAATACCTCTTGCCCGAGTTCTAAGGTGGTGGTATCTTCGGAACCATTGCCCCAAGAAAATGATGATATTCAGGGGTCACACTCTGAACCATCATGTAAACCCAGCACCTCTGGGGTAAAAGAGGGAGAGATAAATCTTAGGCCAATGACGGGCACTTCTAAGGTTAATACTGAAAAATTTGAAGCTTCTTCTTCTTGGCAGATGTATCAAGCTAACTGGGAGAAGCTCTATACAAGGCGGGAATCAACCCAGAAAAAATAAGGGTTGATGTTTCGGGGAAATATTCTCGGGTGTTGATGATGCCAAATTCAGATCCACACGAAGTCAAAAGATGGTATGAATTTGGAGCACTTGCTTCGGTTTATACAACATCTCCATCATTCGCCGAAATCAAGAATCTACCTAAATGGATTCAAGAAGCGGTGTATGATACATGGACTAACAATCCACAGCTTAGCCGGGGTGATATTTTGGAGTTGTATTTTATTAGTGCAGCCCCAGAACCAGCGGGAAAAGGAAACCATGAAGCCTTCCACTATATTAGGCTTCGAAGACCAGATGCACGCGCCCTCGAAAAAATCAAGGCGCCTACAGAGAAAGAGACTACTATAGTCTCTACATTACCAGAAGACCTCATCTCCACCAGAAGAGCATGGGGATTATGGGTCTGTCTCACAGAGATAGACAAAGTCAACAAGATTTGCAGAGGAAGCTTTCGAAAGAAAGAGGACTTTGCTTTGGGAAAACATGATTGCGACGAGCAAAGAAACTCATCGCAAATACTGCAACATGGCTCATTTTGGAAACTGGTCTGAGCGTGTTTGTTCGGATTGCCAGAACCAGAAGGAACCAGAGTTCGGGAAAGGTTTCTTGCCCAGAAAAGGAAAAGAGAAGGCTCGGTCCAACGAGCATCTAGAGCACAAGGTGCTGCCAAAAGCAAGGACGCCCAGGGCCCCGGAAAAAAAGTAGATTCCCGACACAAGTTGGTGGAGTCATGTGACTCTGAGCTGGAGAACCACTCACTAAAAAGAAAACGACAACAGTGGGTGGATGAACAGGGATTACCACTAAATGATAAATGGGTAAAACTACATGAAGACCACTATCAGCAGAAAAGTGGTCCATTAGTCACGAAAAAGAGACCTCACACCGAAAGTCGGTTGTCCACATTCAATAATGGAGGACAATGGGGGACCCAATTCACGTGAAGCTAAGCTGGCCAAGGAAAGAAAGAATCTGAGGCAATAATACAGGGAGAGAGGTCATTCAGTCAGACCTCTATATAAACAAGAATTGAAGAGGGCATTGGACATCGAAAAATCTACACTTCATTTTCTCTGCTCTCTCAAAATAAAATTTGTTATAGTTCCTATTCTAGTATAGTTTAGTTGATGTATTTTAATTCCGCTACCATTGGTAGCTAAACAAGTTTGTCTCCTCCCTTAAGGAGATATACTTATGTTGTAATAAATTTTATATAATTCCTATATAAAAGTTGGGCTTTTGCTCATCCCTTTCAGTGTCTGATTATTCTCTGTATACCAAATTAAATTGCTCTACGCCTCGGGTAGGAAACGATCGAAGGATGTGCTGAGTGCTGCTGAAGGAGTCTGCGTCTGGAAACTATCGGTTGCGATCGTGTGGTTGGACGGGGTCCCTAAAACTTCCGGCGGAAATACCCGGCAGCATTACGGTAAAAAAATGTATGAATTTGGTATACGTAGGATTTTTATACAGAAGTGTGATGAGCCTGATAAGTATTGCATGATGGATAAAAAAATGATAAATTTGAGTATTTTATATAGATTTTATCTTGAATGTATAAGGATTGAAATGAAATGGGTGAGTTTGGGCTTTAAAATGGTCTGCAAAGCAATCTCAGGGCTTTTTGGCCTACTTTTTCCAGCCCGCAAACTTTTTGGCCTTGTTTTGAAATGAATTAAAGATAGTGTCCTAAATGACTAATAGCTCAGTATATCTATTACAGTTTAATTATTATCTTTGCTTCAAAACATATGGCCATTTATAAAGCAAAGATCCATTACGTGTTATACTCATTTTTGTTGTTTAGTATACATAAAGCAACTAATTATACAAAGAATTCAATAATCCTACCAAACATGATATTGATATCTTATATGATAAAAGCTATCTTAGTCAAGCATATTCAAGATCCATTACGTGTTATACTCATTTTTGTTGTTTAGTATACATAAAGCAACTAATTATGCAAAGAATTCAATAATCCTACCAAACATGATATTGATATCTTATATGATAAAAGCTATCTTAGTCAAGCATATTCAGTTTTATCCCATACCATTGTAGCAAATAATTGTAAGTAATATACAAAAAGCATAATTTTTCATACTATAAAGTAGCATGAATTCAACCCTATATAAAAAGGGATGCGAATTCCCTTGCTAATTATGCTTCTTCTTCTTTTTTTAAATATCATCAGGGCTTATCCTCTTGCTCATGAAACAGTAGAAAACTGAGCTATGAATTCCATTTCAGGAATCCACTTTCTAACAATTAATGTGGTCACAATCACATGGAGTTGTAGCTGGACAAGAATCACCATCTATAATCTATATGCTTAAAATTTCTTAAATTTGTCAAAAAAGATAAAATCCACAAAAATGGACCACACTAAGTGTAGCATCTACAAGACCTCCCACAAAAGTCCTACAACATGGGCCTTTATGGCCGATCCAGCATACAGATGAACAACAATAATGAAGATTGTCAGCTAGAATTTTAGGCTATCTTAAAAGAAAATTCATGTTAAAGCAAACAGAGGTACCATTGATTCAATGAAATCCCTTTGTATAAAGTATAAACACCCCAGATAACTAAAAACAGAGTAAAGGGTCTAGTGAGAGAATCAGCCCCAAACAAATTTGATAAATTCAAGTTGGAATAATCATGGCAAAAGAGGAGCTTACAGGGATGGTAGGGAAACTATAATTGCTGCAAATAAGGAGTCACAAATACATATCAGAAAGGATAGTCACCACAATAACAGAACATCAAATATTCAACAACTCAAAACCATTAAAAAAAACAGAAAGATGAAAAAGAAACTAGAAAAGCCATTACACTAGCCAACCTCTTCATCCGTTCTTTTCCGTGTTCTTTTTTTTTTTTTTTGTTTTTTTTTTTCAAATTTCTTCACCTATAAAAGCTTGTCCGGACTTATTAGAGGGCGAGCAAATCATTTGGCCATCATCACCTTGACAAACTCTTCATAGTTGATCTGTCCATCGCCGTCAACATCAGCTTCCCTGATCATCTCATCGACTTCCTCATCAGTCAGCTTCTCCCCAAGGTTTGTCATCACATGGCGCAGCTCAGCAGCAGAGATGAAGCCGTTCTGATCCTTGTCAAACACACGGAACGCCTCTTTTAGCTCCTCCTCTGAGTCGGTGTCCTTCATTTTCCTCGCCATGAGGTTCAAGAACTCGGGGAAGTCAATGGTTCCGTTACCATCAGCATCCACCTCATTGATCATATCCTGGAGCTCTGCCTCAGTCGGGTTCTGCCCCAACGACCTCATTACGGTTCCAAGCTCCTTTGTGGTGATGCAACCTGCCCGATGAAAGTAATGTTAAGACCTCTAGAACGACAATAGGAGCAAATCTACGTTATGATTAGTTCATTGAGCAATAGCTATGTCAACAGATACTATCTTAGATCTTGCAACCAACAGCTACAAAATTGGAATCCGGAATCAAGAATTCAAGCTAACTCCCATAAATAAAAAGAGACAGATCTAATCTCAAGCTAAACGAACAACACGACCACGTTTCCAGATGGATCAATCACAAGGTGAGACTTGAACAGTATTGGTAGAGCTCAATCACAATCTACCATCAGATGCATGAACCAACATAAATGTACTCTCAAACCATAAACATTTCATCTCCCAACACGAACAACTTTCCTAGGGCTTATGCAGCAAACAACAAAAAAACATTAAAATGCCTTAATACGATGCCTGAATAACCTCAAATTTCGCCATTTTGACCGAAGATTTGCAATCAATTTAACCTAATACGCAACCATTCTTCGGATCAAACAAATCAGAAATACACAATAACCAATCAGATCCGTAAAAGAAATCAACATCAGAAGCGCAGGGTAACAAAATAAATGAAATGAATAATCACATAAACACACAACAAGAAGTGAAAGACAACAGGAGTTAGGATTTATGAAATACACATAAAAGAGGGGAAAGGAGAAGAAGAACTGCGCACCATCGCCATCCTTGTCGAAAAGGCTGAAAGCCTCCTTAAACTCAGAGATCTGTTCGTCAGTCAACTGATCCGCCATTGCTCCGCCTGTAAATGCTAAATGAATTCAAGGATTCTTTTTTACCTTTTTTTCTTTTCTTGATTTCTGGGTTTTGAAATTTGAAGAAGAAAGCGGAGATGATTCTGCTTAAAGGAGATGGCCTCCTATTTGTAGGAAATAAAAGTAGAAAACAGCGTTATTTTTTTGGGAAATCTAAATTAGAGAACTTAAAAAGGAAAAAAGCATTAAGATATAGTACCAACTAATTAAAACCGGTAATTTCGTTAGTAATTCATATTTCGTGCATTTCTTTTTCTTTTTCTGAAATGGCATATTTCATAAATTAATCACCTTCAATTAGAAGAGGGTGATTTAAAAAAAATAAATAAATAAAAATTAATCATTTTTCTTTCTTAAATTTCTTATACTTTTCTTTCTCTTTCCTGTGTGCTTCCATGTTTTAGGACTACGTTTGAAAAAATTACAGTTTCGGCCGTTAAACTTTGAAAATTAGAAGTTCGCCACGTATCCTTAAGACTTAATAATGACAGGATAGATATCTTTTTCTTGATAATGACAAGAAAAATATTAGTTACACATATATACAAAATATTATATCGTGGCACGAAATTTAGCTATAATTATAAATAATCCGCTATTAAAATGGTTACTTAATCACCATATCATTGAAATAGTTAGACACAATTTTTTGTTTACTAGAATTTTCTATTAGTAACAAATTAGTCATGCGATCAAATAAAGATCATATCCATACTATTTAAAATTTTGTCAAATAATTAAAAACCGAACAAATAGTATTTTTAATATATATATAATAAACCCATAAGTAAATGCATTATGTATTGGGCACAATTATTTTTATTCTAAGTTATTAATTGATTTAGTAAGCACATCACTTTGAGAAAGTGACACTAAGGTTGTATATTTTGCTTAAAACATATCCTTATTACTCTAAAATATAATATTATATGAAATTAGATTAATACTAGTATATATGTTGATTATTAGCGATTATTATTTTTAAAATGGAAATGGATGGGCATATTCCTTGTCTCTTGCACGAGCGATACGCGTTTACGCGGTTCTCACGCGGAACCTTCCCGTTGACTTTTGGTACTAGCCAGTAGGCACGTCCACGTACTACTTTGATTTGAGTTTGAGCTGTTTGATTGGATGGACCTTCTCTTCTACTTGAATTGGGCTCCTACGTATTAGTATATAATATAATGGGCACAATTTGAGGATTTATTGAAGGGTAATTCTAAACGTAGCCCCCATTTTTTTCTATACAGCCTCCTTAATTAAAAAATAATATTAATATTAACAAAGTTATCAATTTATCCCTATAGTCCCAAATTCAATAGCCACCCATATGTTATTTGTATATGCGTAATTCAATATAAATCTTTCTCTATCTTCATAAATCCATCTTTAAAATCATCTTCTAATTCAACTCAAGTATTTATATTTTCTTCGAAAATTGCAGAACCATCTACTATATATTCTATCAATGATCAAGTAATTGCTTTGATGGATGAAGTTTAACTTACAGACTTACAGTGCACGGAAAGAGAACATTCATGAAACAAATGAATCAATCAAACGAGCAAGCAAAAAATATGTAATTTTACAATCTACATTAATTAAAACACAGCAAAAGCATTCAATATATAGTAAAAGGGAAAATTATTATTCCCTCAAAATAAAAAAGAATAAAAACTAGTTTTGCAACGGGAAGCGGAAGGTATATATATATATATATTCCACCATGATCAAATACAAGGACACAATACATAAGAATTATCTCATATAGATACCCAGCTACTCTCCGACAATTTTGACGGCATCGACGGCGTTGTTGCTGTCTTCATATACTCCCACCCAAACAATTTGACCGTACACATTCACCATGATCAGATTGAAGTCACAATCTGACTGTACACCTTCATCATGATCAGATCGAAGTCCGAAGATGACCGGAAATAAGTTGACGATTATGTTCGCGGCCATGGGGGCTATAGTGATGGGATGTAGGGTTTAATTTTGTTTTTTTTTTCGATAATATTATTATTTTATTAGAAATTTAATCGGGGTAATACAGTAAATTTAATAATATTTTAATTATTATTTTAATTAAGGGGCTATAAAGAGAAAAAATGGGACTATGTTTAAAATTACACTTTATTGAAATTTTAAATGGGATATAAGGTTAAAATGGTACAATTGTTAATATTTTTATTATTTTTTAAATTAGAAGGCTATAAAGACAAAAATGGGGACTATGTTTAGAATTACTCATATTTATTACTCTCTCTGTTCCCACTATTAATGACTCACTTTTTTTTTTGGGTTGTCTCACTATTAATGGCTCAAATTCAAAATAGCACAAGTTAATCCTTCAAAAAGTGCGACCCTATCACTTTTCTATCTTTTACACTTTAATTCTCGTGCCCAACAGTAACGAGTCATTAATAGAGTACTATTAGATTTATTAATTTAATAATGTTTATTATATAAATTAAAGAGAAATGTATGAAAATATCACTTTATGAATTAAAAAGTCTAATTTTAGCACATTTTGAAAAAAAGTAATAAAAATAGTACTTCTGGACATTTTTGTCCTTCCTCCCTGAGTTCACCATTTTTTTTATGTGAAATCAATTGTTAATAATCAAATTTTTAAATGTGAAATCACATCAAATAATATATGAAAGCACAAATGTGTACATGTGATTTCTCTGAAATCCATTTATGAAATCACAATTATGTGAAAATCACACTATAATAATATGTGAATTCACATATCACTATATGTTTTCACATATTCTAAAATGTGAATTCACATGTATACATTTATGCTTTCACATATTATACTAATAAAATGTGAATTCACATATTATTATACGTGTGATTTTCACATAATTGTGATTTCACAAGTATTCTTTTGTGAAAGCACATATACATATTTGTGCTTTCACATATTATCTGATGTGATTTCACATTTGAAAATTTGATTATTGACAATTGATTTCACATTAAAAAAATGTGAAATCGTAAAGGAAAGGCAAAAATATTTTAAAGTGCCATTTTTATTACTTTTTTCAAAATATGTTAGAATTAGACTTTTTAATTCATAAAATACTATTTTCCTACTTCCCCCTAAATTAAAATTATTACAATATAATGAATCCTAATTTATATTTATTGGAAAAAAAATTGAAGCTTAAAAAATAATGTACTCTAATAATTAGCTATTAAGAATTAGAATTAAATACTACTCCAAATAGGTATAATAAACCCCAATCAACAATCACAAAATTAAACTAGAACACAAAAATAAAATTAAATAAAAAAATGAAAACCTTTGTAGGGTTGGCCTATTAGAACTAACCTTAGCAACACTTAAGTTGAATTATATGGCCTGAGAAGTGAGAACTCAGGCAGGAAACGAAAAAAAATGCAAGAATTCTTTCTAATTTACCAGAAAGCCACGGTTATAAACAGAAACAAAGGTTAAAATGATAAATGAAATTGAATAGTTTAAGAACTAAGAGTTGCCGCAAATACGAGTCACAAATTAAATACATAATCCAGGGATAACAATATCACAATCATTACAAGAGATCTTTTGAGCATTCAAGAGCTTAAAAGCTAATGCCCTAAGAGAAAAGGAAGAAGTGAAAAAAAGAAACTAGAAATCCATACCACAGTTCTTTTTTCTTTTCAGAAACATACCAAATTCTATGTTCGTAAGGGTTTTCTAGGATGATAAGAGGAAGGCACTTCATTTGGCCATCATAACCTTGACAAACTCTTCATAGTTAATCTGTCCGTCGCCGTCAACATCAGCCTCCCTGATCATCTCATCAACTTCCTCATCAGTCAGCTTCTCTCCTAGGTTTGTCATCACGTGTCGTAGCTCAGCAGCTGAAATGAAACCATTCTGATCCTTGTCGAAAACACGGAAGGCCTCTTTCAGCTCCTCCTCAGAGTCAGTGTCCTTCATCTTCCTAGCCATGAGGTTCAAAAACTCGGGGAAGTCTATGGTTCCATTACCATCAGCATCCACCTCATTTATCATATCCTGGAGCTCTGCCTCAGTAGGATTCTGCCCCAGAGATCTCATAACAGTTCCGAGCTCCTTGGTGGTGATGCAACCTGTAAATGATGTCCGATGCATGTTATGCTCGAGCAATCTCAACAGTATATTGTGAGCAAATCCCACGTAGACCATGTAAACTTTCAATTTGATAGTAAAAATATTGAAGTCTAGTTTGTAGACCATGATTGGGAAAGGGACCAATCGAAGGCAAACTTTAGGGTTTGTTTACTTTGAGGATTTGTAACTTGTTGGATTGATTTTTTTGTAGACCGCGCGCTGGATGTGGAAAAATATGTCATCTATTCTTTGATGTAAAAACAAGAAAAAAGATAATTAAATCATCTCCGACCTCTCTGAATGGAGCACATATCACCCATACAGTCATCCATCCATCCATTTAATATCACGAAAAGTACATATTAGACACATTTGGACAATTTATAGTGATCCACTATCATCCAACAAAGTAAACAGGACATTACAGAATATAGTAGAGGTCACAGAAAGACTCGTCCTTGTGCTTGTTTATGATAAGATGCCAGTACCAAGTAAAGTTAACACTATTGGTCATTCCATTTCCGACACAAATTCACTTAGGAGGCGGGATTTGGATGGAACCATTTTGAGGATGAATTTGAAAACAAAATTAACGAATTCATTAAGGTTGGTTAGATGAGTTCATCATTCACGTTTTAAACTAATTTTGGAGAATCCCAAATCCACACAGTAAAGAATTATTTAGAATCAGTATCTCAATTCTCTCCTCATATAAAATCCTTCAATCTTCACGCGATCTTACCATTTTCATTTTAGACGGAATAGTATCCTTTTAGTTGTGTTAATTAGAGTATTTACTTATCTGCTAGACCACAGTCTTAAAGACAACGAAAAAACCATCATTTGAGGGTGCTTACTACTATCAAGTGGACCTCCTATCCATACATTTCCAAAACAGAAGCAAATAAATTGTGCATTCTTTATAAAGAATCATATCATCAACCTAATCCAAATATGAAGGGAATAAGTTTGCTCCAACCCAGGATATGCTATGTTCTGCGTCTATTTTCGGAGATGAGATAGCATCAATCTTCGAATGATCAGTCAACTAGCAAAAAATCATCAACTGAACAAAACGAAATGCATAATATCGCATAACAGAGCCAAAACATATAGTCAAATTTAACCAACCGCATCCGATTAATAAGATCAAGAAAACTCATGCTGAAACAGAAAACTCATGCTGAAACAGACTCACAAAAACCCAATCAGATCTGTAGAAGTAAAATAAATCAAATCCAAAGCACTTAAAATATGCGCAGAAACGCGTGCGCTTGAATACGTGAAATTAAGCACATAAAAGTGGCGAGAAAAAAGAAGAGCTTCGCACCATCGCCATCCTTGTCGAAAAGACTGAAAGCCTCCTTAAACTCGGAGATCTGTTCATCAGTCAACTGATCCGCCATTTTTGCTTCTCTGCTCTTGATTGAGGGTTTTGAACTGGAGAATTGAAAGGGGGATTATTCAGGAAAGAAGGCTGCGTTATTTGTCAGCTAAATAATTGACAACTCTTTGGCTGGTTGGGTCCGTCACACACACACATACACATACATACATACATACATACATACATAACATACATCACATACATATATATTATCACAAAAATCTATAAATAATACCTAAAACAATATATATTACTAAATGAAACAAAATTACTTTCAAATTTAAAATTGAAAAATATACAAAAAAAGGGGTGTCATTCCAGTCTTAGATTGACTGTTTTTTTTTAGAAGAGATCGATAGCTTTCTTTCTTTTGAGAGTGAGAATTATAAGGTATATATATAATCTAATTAAACACTACATCACCATATAGGCGGGACTTCTACACCACATAAATGTGGGACTACTACATCACCACGCAGGGTGGAACCACTATACTACCAAACAAGGTGTGAAATATACTACACCGCACACAGGCGGGATTGAACCCAAGACCTCTCGCTAAGAAGAGTCTTGTGGTACCTCAGCTAGCCAATTGAGCTAGGCCTCATCGGCGAGATCGATAGCTTTCTTACTTGCACCTAAACTTGATACTTTTTCTTGCATATTTATAATTGATATATAACTTATTTTTTTAATTCTATATTGATAAAGCTAAAAAACTCTAAAATAAGTATTAAAAAAGTATAATTCGTCCCTTCAGCATTAATGTTTAATCCAACTTTTGTCCTCATAAGTGGGAGCTATCCGTAAATTTAGGACCATAACTTTTACCAATCTGAAAAATAGGACTTATTTTGACGGGCCCTGTAAAGTAGGCCAAAAACTTTGTTTTTCCGCGTCCGTACTCCCATTTCGGGCCCAAATTAACTTCGTTGGGCTTTCAGCACGCGATGCGCACGTGATTGAACACCTGTAGCCCGACGCCGACGTGTACATGCCACATCACCCATTTTTGCCACATCAAAATTTTTTTATGCGGTAAAAAAGAGTCTGTAAAAAAGACCCTTCATTTCTCCTCCGCCCCCAATTTCTTCCCAAGCCCTACTTTCAGAGGAGCCAAAATTTCAGAGCAACCCAAATCCTAACTTCACCTAATCGTAACCCTAGGTCCGACGACGGTTGTGAAAGAGACGAAGATTGTGGAACCAAGCTTTGACAATGGTGCAACTGAGAGAGAAACGAAACCTTAATCGCCCTCCACCCAATTATAGTAAGTATTTTGCATCTCTCTTCGCTTTTATATATGCGACAGTGGTGGTGGGTCTGAAAATGGTTGTTGAATGAGTTGGTGGCCCTTAAATGTTGGATTTTTATGGTGTATGTGGTCCCGAATATTACAGTGGGTTTAGGGTTTAATCACATTGGGTTTGGATTATTGAATATTATAATGAATATTAATGTATATTTTATTGTAAAATTTGTATTTATGCTTAGAAGTGGTCCCTGGTGGTCGGTTTTAATTTAGGGTTTTCATAGTTATTTTTCTTTATTTTTTTGCTGCAAATTCTGTGAAAGGTTACTTAACAGTAGTTTTTCATTATGGAGGCAAAGTTGAAGGTGCACGGTATGGTCAATATGTTGGTGGTGATAGATTAATAGTAGATTATGTTGTTGCTAGGGAGGTAACAATATCATATTTGAAAAATTTACTTGATGAATGGTTGTTTATGGATAGTGATATAAAGCTTTTAAATTTAAAAGACAATTGTTTCAATTTGGTTGAATCTGATGCAGAAGTCTTGGATTTATGTTTGAGTTCACTGGGTAGAAGGGAAGTTGTTTTCTTTGTTGAAGAGAAGGGGATTGAATGGGCTGATATTTTGTCTGAAAGTGAGACAGATATGAACAATGATAGAGGGGCAGATAGAGAGATATTGGGGTCTGTATTTGTTTCAATTAATGAGGTTACAAGAAAGTCACAGAATGTGGGTGATGTGGTTGATGACGAGATGTCTGAGGATGGTAGTGATTACGCAATTGAGGATGATGAGAGTGCTGTAGAGGATGATGACAAGATGTTTGATCAGTTTGTTGATATGGAAGCTGAGGGTTTGATAAGGAAAGTGAGGAAGAAGCTGATGTGGTAATGACTACTAAGCTGCATGAGCATAAACACTCTGATGGCAGTGAAGATGAGGGAATATCCTATTTTCAATCCCACTGTCATATTTGAACCTGCTTTTGAGCTGGGAATGATATTTTCCTCAAAACAAGAGTTTAAGTTAGCTGTGCAGTCATTAGCAATTAGGACTAAGAGAAGTCTTAAGACAACAAAGACTGATCCTGTAAGAATGTATGTGAAATGTGCAGATGAAGATTGTAAATTTCACATTAATCTGAGAAAGCATAAAGATGAAGAGACATGGCAGGTTAGGGAATATGTGGACCAACACACATGTGATGAACAATATCATGTGCAGAATTTGAAGTCTACATGGTTGAGTAAGAATTATTTGAATCAGATTGTCACTGACCGCAGTAGGAAAGTTAGTGTTTTTAGAAGGGATATGATGGTTGACTTGGGCTGTGAAATTTCTGAAGATCAAGCATATAGAGCAAAGAAACTAGCTCTGGAAACACTAGAGGGATATGCTGCTATGCAATATGCAAAATTATGGGAATATTCTGAAGAATTGAGGAGGACCAATCCTGGGTCCACAGTGATTATAGGTGCTGGGGATGAAGAGCATGATGATGGCAGGTTTGAAAGGTTATATATTTGTTTTGATGTTGTTAAGAGGGGGTTCAATGCATGTAGGCCCATTATTGGAGTTGATGGGTGCCATCTAAAAGGACTTTACCAGAGCATCTTGTTGACTGCAGTTGGTGTAGATGCAAACAATGGCATCTACCCTATTGCATGGGCTGTTGTCAGAAGTGAGTGCAGAGATACCTGGAAATGGTTTTTAGTAGTTTTGAAACAAGATTTAGGGATTGTAGAAGATGGTCAGTACACATTTATGTCTGACAAACAGAAAGGCTTAGTCTAAGCCATGTCTGCAGTGTTTCCAAATGCTGAGCATAGATTCTGTGTTAGGCACCTCCATGAGAATTTCAAGTTGGCTGGGTTCAGGGAAGATACATATAAGAATACTTTATGGAAAGCTGCCCAAGCAACTACTGTTGGGGTTTGGAAACAAAGAATGCTTGAGTTGAAAAGTTTATCTGAACCTGCATGGCAGTGGTTAGATGCCAAGCCACCACAACAGTGGAGTAAATCTCACTTCACTGAACAAAGTAAGTGTGACATGCTCCTAAACAATGTGTGTGAAGTCTTCAATTCTACTATACTGGATGCAAGAGAGATGCCTATTGTCACTATGCTGGAATGGATTAGATCATGGATAATGGTCAGGTTTCAAAGGAATAGAGATTTATCAACTCCCAAATGGCAAGGCAGAATCTGCCCAAGGATCAAACAACTACTTGAGATAAATGCTGGGAAGGTCTCAGGTTGTATTCCAGTGAAGTCAGACAACACACACTATGAGATTAGATGTTCTGATGGTTCTCAGTGGTTAGTTGATTTAGAGGAGAAGTCTTGTAGTTGCAGAGAATGGGGCCTAAGTTGAATACCTTGCAATCATGCAATCTCTGCTATAAACCATCAGAGGCTGAACAGAGAGGACTTTGTTCATGATTGCTACACACTAGAGAATTTTAAAAAGACATATGCAGCTACTATAATTGGTGTGAATGGTCCCCAATTGTGGGGAGAAAGCATGTATATTCCACCTCTGCCTCCACACATGGAGAAAGGGAAAGGCAAGCAGTCAATGGCTAGGAGAAAGGGACCTAATGAGGCAGCTGATAAGAAAAACAAGAAAAAAATCAAGCTTAAGAGGAGACAATGCACAATCACCTGCAGCAAGTGTGGACTTGAAGGGCATAATGTCAAAGGATGTGGAAAAGAACAAGTATGAATATATGTTATATTTGCATTGTCATGTTAGCTGCTTGTTTAATATATTCCTTTAATATATATGTAGGTGAAAACGAAGAAATATAAAGGAGCAGCAACTACAAGATGTGAGAGTAGCAGTGCTCCAAGCACCCAAGACAACATGCCAACTGATGAGATGTATAAAGAGATGGACTCCATTCCAACTGAAACACTTACCCAACTCTCTCAGATTCCTGGTCCAACAATGCTGCAGCAACTTCGGGGTGAGAAATTCAAAAGACAAGGACTTCAAATTTTAGACAGTGAAAAGAAATTTGTGAGCATGACAGATTTGCAAGCAAGGAAGAAATGACATGTTGTGTTTGATGAATGCTTTAAAGATATTTTTTGTAAAGGCTTGTTGACATATTTTGGCATTTTGGCCATTTTTTGGTGATAGCTTATGTGAACATTTGTTTTTGGAATAGCAGTTTTGGCCTTTTTTTTGTGAAGCTTAGGTTCATATATTTTGGCATATTGAATCTTTTCTCAATTTGTATGGCCTGTATGACATAATTTGAAGCTATATATATGAAGTCTTTTTAGTATTATTTACTATCGTTTTATCCTAATATCTACTATTTATGTTTTACTATCCCAAAATGGCTATTAATACCTATTACCACGTCAATATTTGAAGATTTATTTTCTTAGAATTATGTAGAATCTTGTTGAGTAATAAATTTTTAGCAGGATTATTCATGTAGAAAAGTTTATATATTTTAGGACTATTAACCATTTTTAAATTAAGACAACTTAAAATGAGAAAACTTCATTGAATAAGACGCATCAACTTCAACTGAAAATGAAAAAACTTCATTGAATAACAACAAAACAGGCTATAGATGCCTTTGTTACAACATAATGAGAAGTTCTAAGATGTCTTCATTACAACAAAATGAGAAGTTTTCTCTACAATACTACCAATACCAGTTCATTTGCCACTACAGTTAACCCATAAGCTTCCAAATTAGAAAAACACAAACGAGTGCCAGGAAAAATACAAGCATTTGCAATCTCTTCGTGCTCTTTTTTAGCTTTTCAATCTCAGCTTCATTAGCATTAATCCTCCTCAACAAGCCAGGAATTATTGCTGTTTCTCGATAACAAATAGGCGGATCTTCCCAATCCCAAAACGTGCACTTTCTAATCTGCAAGATTCCAAGATTTAGGGTTAATATTCCATAATTTCCTCTTCTACCCATTTCGTGCTCCCTAAAAAATTCCAATTAGATCGAAGTTTGAAAACTTACAGGGCACATCACATATCTCCTCCCGGGATTTGCAGGAGTCCACGATGTGCGAAGCCAAGCTCTCATATCACAATGACAAAGTCGCTCAGAATACTGTCGTTGGCTCATCGATGCTGGAGAATGACTTCTTCTTCTTCTTCGATTTAGGGTTCCTATTATTCAATTTGTGGAAATTGGGGGCGGAATGAGGGTCATATAGTGGAGCTCGTTTTTTTACCGCTTAAGAAAATTTTGATGTGGCAAAAATGGGTGATGTGGCATGTACACGTCGGCGTCGGGCTACAGGTGTTCAATCACGTGCGCATCGCGTGCTGAAAGCCCAACGAAGTTAATTTGGGCCCGAAATGGGAGTACGGACGCGGAAAAACAAAGTTTTTGGCCTACTTTATAGGGCCCGTCAAAATAAGTCCTATTTTTCAGATTGGTAAAAGTTATGGTCCTATATTTACGGTTAGCTCTCATAAGTGGTGTGGAATTTCATGTTATATTTTGTATTTGACGGACAATTTATATTAGTCATTTAGGAAGTAAAAACAAAAAATATTAGCTATTAATTTAAAAATATATAAATACTAGCCATTTTTACGAAAATAATCTTTTCCGATTAGCACCATTCACACCATTATTGTCCTCACCTTCTCATTCGCACCGTTCGCTCTATTCGCATCGTTCGTACCACCTCCATTTGCACATCGTTCGCTCCACTCGCTCCATTCACACTGTTCCTCCATTCGCATCGTTCGCTCCACTCGCACAGTTCGCACCACTTCCATTAGCACCGTTCGTAGCACCTCCATTCGCACCTCGTTTGCTCCATTCGCACCATTAGCTCCGTTCGCACCATCTCCATTCGCACCCTTCGTTCCACTCGCACTGTTCGCACCACCTACATTCGCCTTGTTCACTCCATTCGCGCCACTCGCACCACGCGCTCCATGACATGCACTGGCGAATAGAAGGCTCGAATGGAGCGAGTAGATATTATTCGCGCCTTTCATAATGGAGCGAACAACACGAGCAGATCCGTTCGCTCCATTTTCGCGTTGCGGATCAACTTAAGGGATGAGTAGTCCTAGCACATAAATAGTGACTATAATTTATATAATATTAAGTTAGTGACTACAATTTTTATTTTTATTAAGTGACTATTTTACATACAATTTTTTTTTTGTTATTATCAATATTGCACCGTGCACGCTGGATATACATGATACTACAATGGTCATATGATCTTATTATTCTGAAAATTTAGTCAGTTCACTACTAAATTATTAAAATGCGATGACAAATTATTATGATAAGAATTACTATATATATTAAATTAAATATATAAAAAAGGGATAAAATGCCAGACTCAACGTCACTTTTAGACCATTTGTACTTTTCACATAATTTTTCAATTGTTGCAATTTAAAACATTATTTTTTTTTTGTAATTTTAACAACGCCAATTTTTAAAAAAATTGAATATTGTGTCTAAGTGATGCTAAATCTGATAATTAACTCCTAAGAATTTGAAATTATAGGACTAAATGACGCCGTTTTATAAACACATAGATTAAATAATAAGATACATCGTATGAATCTTGCAAAAAAATAGTGGTTTCAAATTTATAAAAAAATTAAAAAATACTAGTATAATTTTAAATTGTAACGATTTTTTAAAATCATATGCAAAAATTACAAAACATTGTAGAATTAAGTTAGTGTAAGGTCGCTGCTTAATATATGGACATTTCATTTTTTTCTTATAAAAGAAAATGAAAATTAATCTGCTCGCTGAACCTAAAGGTACCTAAACCTAGCATTAAAAAGTACATATTTGCAACTTAGCCAAATAATAAATGATAGGCAGCAACTTCATCTTCTCTCATTATTCATGTGAAAGTAGTAAAAGCCAAAAATAAGAACTACTCGCACTCACCGCGGCGCCCTCTCTCTCTCTCTCTCTCTACCCTTCTCTCTCTCAACAAAATTTCCAGCACCATCGAGCACCACACTCCAAAAAAATGCTCAAGAGACAAGAGAGTTCGCTCTCCGCGTCTCGTCGCCAAGCCGCCGCCGCCGCCGGTACTACCCCTCCGCCGCCGGAATCTCACCATGCAAAAGCCATCGGCTGCATGTCGGGCATAATTCAGCTCTTCTCCAAGTATCAAAGTTCCAACAGACGCCTCACATTTGGTTGGAGATTCAATCACTTCTCCCACCCTTTTCACTGTTCACTTGTAAATTATTCTGCATTTTTTAGCATAATTGAGCTAATTTTCAAAAGCCGCGATTTCAGGTAAAAAGCAGGAAAAACGGAAGCCGCCGCCGTCACCAACTAGATCAGCCATTGATGCCGCCAAAAATTCAGCCGAAGAAGACAATTCCGTGAAGCAGACTACCGACACCGGCCGGCTAATGTGCGCAGTTAAAGTGCCGAGGAGCCCCACGCTTCCACCGGAGATCCGACGATCAAACGCCGCGAGATCGCCGGAGAATTCTAGGACGACTCCTACTTCCTCGTTGGTGGCGAGGCTTATGGGATTGGAGGATCTCGGCTCCGCCGCGAAACGGCCGGGATTGACGCCGGAAAATACTATTACGGAGAAGCGGCAGCGGCTGATGCAAGCTCTCGAGAAATGCAACGAGGATTTGGAGGCGCTGAAGAGTATTATCAAGGCGGTGCAGACGGCTGATGTCCGACTTCAGCCGCCGCATTCGCCGCCCCCCAAGCGGGATCATCTTGATGGCGGGGATGGTGGCGCCGTGGCGGCGCAACCGTGCATGAAAATGTGTACGGAATCGGCGGCGGAGAAGCCGAGTATTTCGGTGGATGAGTTAACTCGCTCACCCGTCAGCAACAACTGCGTAGTGCAAAATTCTATGGCAGGTCAGTCTCTTTTTCTTCAGCTGTTTTGCAGAAATTAATTTCGTCATAAATTATGAAAATCCTTTTGTTTTGTTTTTTTTTTTTTTTTTTTTTGAGATGATGAAAATCCTTTTGTTATTAATTAAGTCATTTTAGGCTGGTCTTGAGGTTAGCAATATAATTGATTAATTGATTGATTAATAAGGAGGAAAATTTGCTTTTTTGGGCCAGTCCAACACAGAAGATATCAACTGAGTTTTGGTTATATTTTTGCTTCAATATTAGTATTATATTTCACGTACATACCATGTGCATTAAATAGCATGAGTATCAATATTCTAACTTCTTGCAGCAGTCATTATCCTCATATTTTATGGGTGTCAAATAATTTAAACAAAAACAGAGGATCTTGTAACGTAGGAACTAACTAGCACAGTCGCAATCTGTGCTTTGAGAATCTAATTATTATCCTAAAATACGTGTATTCAATAATTCAATACCGCTTTATATATACACAGATATATATGTTGGTAAGTTATATATAGAAAACAAGTAATTGATGAGTCCTATATTTATAATAGGATTTACTAGTACTTCCGACTATTAGGTCGAAAAGAGGGAAAATAAACGACAATGTCATACATACAACAAACAATTAATTTTACAAATATGTTCAGTAGTAGAAGATACTATATATATATATATATATATATAATATAGAGAGAGAGAGAGAGAGAGAGAGAGAGAGAGAGAGAGAGGTGAATATTTCTTTTTCGTGGGGTAACTTAACAAGTACGTGGGTTTAAAGCTTGAGTTGAGGGGAATGATATTTTCACCTTGAAGGCGTGCACAATTTCATCATAACATAAGAAAATATTTCTCTATAAAACTAAAAATTACTATCATATTACATTTTTGCTAAATTTGAAACACATTGCAATTATGATATAATTAGCAGGTCTATTTATTAGCATCATAAAAAAATAACTGCATATTTTAAATTTTCAAGCTGCACTATTTGAAAGGCTGTTTATCTTATTTTAATTTTAAAAAATCTTTTGGTTGAAATTGACACCAAAAATTGAAAAAGGAAACTCTTGGTCATGGTCATGGTATCTACATGTTTCATTTCACTAATACAGATGTCAATTTTTTTTTCTTTTTTCTATGAGGTGGTATTTAAATGAAATTTAATATAATTCATGACACACAATAGTGACAGGAAAATATAAATTAAATTTAATACAGATATATATTCAATACATATCAGATATCTAAAACTGGGCAACGCGGTGGGCATGAAGCAGTCAAAGAAGATGAAAAGTGAGAGGAAAGATAAAGTGAAAACAGAATGAGTGTGTGTGTGGGGGGGATGCAGCTCCAACAGACAGTAAAGAAAAGAAATTTCATAATTATTTATCATAATAACTTTTGCTTTTACAATGACACACCACTTTCTTTGGTTTTTTTTTAATTTTTGGGTCCACCCCTCCACTTCCATCTATTTTGCACTTTTGTCCTCTCCATAATTTCATTCATTAATCTATCCAACGGTTACTTTCTTCTAATAATTATTTCTCCTAATTAATTCAATCACGGAGATGATAATCATTTTGTATTGCTACAAAAAGAAAATGAAAAAACACATCTTATACAAATGTAGTAAGTGTAGTGTTAGCCTTATGGCAATCTTGGATTCCATATTGCCAACATAAATTGATGTATATATTATTCACATCTAAAAAATAATTGCCATAATTTTATTAGCTTTTGGGGGTATATAGAATATAGTGTTGCTAAAGAACAATAGTTAAAAATAAGTATTGCGATGAAGAGAAGATATTTTAGTATTTTAATTTGAACATTGAGGATGTGTTATTGTAAATTAAATTAGTAATGCAAGACAATCAACTTATTCACTATGCACATAAACAATAATTTATATGTTTTCACAAAAAATTGTCCAACGGTCTCATACGGAGTCTCTATTGATGTAATAATAATTCATATTTATAAATGTAGAAGTTAATGTGAGATTTTTGTAATTTATCCATAACTTTTCAACAAAAAAATAATTATATTTTTATTGTAAAGTATGTGTAATCTCATATTTTATCATGCACATTATAAATAATGTCATTACAAGTAGAATATACATTAATGAAATAAAACACAAGATAAAAGATACAATTTTTTCCTGCAGGAGGAATGCGCATACTGCAGCATCGGAAGCCCATAGTCACAAAGAAGCCTGGCGAGGAAGACGAAGCTATCGCCAAACTACTCACCAAATCCACAATCATCGAATCATCACTGGAGATGAGGCGGCGGGCGGCGGCCGCTGCCGCATCACCGCCGTGGAGCAGTAGGGCCATGGTTGAGAGCGTAGAAGAAGTGTGTAATGACATTGCATGGGGTGAAAAGAGGGAAATTGGGAGAATAGGGCTAGTGGTGCAAGATCATGTGTGTAGAGAGTTGATTGAAGAGCTTGTCAAAGAGTTGAAATCTTGCAACATTATTCAACCACTCCCTCTTGAGGCGTGTAAGAGGAAGCTTTGCTTTTGATTTTTTTTTTTTTTTTGTGTGTGAATATAATTTGCCAATTTGCACACTTGTTTTGAGTGTTGAAGAGAAAATTGTAGACTTATTTTTTTTTAGCGTATTTGGAAATTAAAAATGAGGGACGAATGAATTGGATGTTAATTATGTCACTTAAATTGGTTTTTCAATTATTGGATGAAGTTCGACTAAACTAATGGATGGATGTCACTTGTTTCTTGTTGCATTGTAATTTATTTTCTTGTATATGGTGATAATATTCAGTAAATGAAATGTCGTAGAAAATAAATTATGAGATTGAAACATGAATAAGAACATAATGTGGTCGGCTAGGGCAGGGGACAATTAAAATTGGCAATAGAAAATGGGAAACAAAAAAATATAAGTGCATGGAATTAATATTTTTACTTTCGTCTTGATCAATTAAAAGAATTTGGGCGATTCTAAATATAGCCTCAATATTTAAAAAATAATATAAATATTAATAAAAGTACAATTTTATCCCTATAACCTTAAAATTAAATTCCACTTAAATGATGATGACTTGGTAGTTGTAGTCCCCACGGAAATCTAAGATAAATACGCGCTTGAGAAATTGGAAAAAAAAGATGAAGTTTACGACGGCGGCGTTTGCTACAACGTGAAAACCTTTTTTCTTGAAGAAATCCCTCAATTTCTTTTGTTGCAACATTGGGTTCATCTCCACTTAACAAACATATGATATCACAATTCAAGAAAGATATTTATGTGCTAATCAACATCCGAACTAAAATTTTGGGGATTAAAATTTTCATTCTGTAACTGTAAATTTGTTTGACAATGCAAGTTGTGATATTTCCAATTCTCTTTAATCATTATTTTATATTTTGTTTCATCTAGATTTGGATGAATGGAACTTCTGGCAGTCATAAGCATACCCGAGCAGCCATGAATTTCATCTAAAAAATTAATTATCAATCAATTTCGTGGGTGTGGGGAGAGAGAGAGGATTGGGGACAAATTTGGGATGATGAACGAACAAATTCATTATGATCGTCAGTCTGTTCCGGCTATATCAAAGAAAATGATTAAAATCTGATTAATTTCATCAATGGAGATTAGAGTTAATTTTTTAGTTTTTTTTTTAATGTTGTAATCAAACTTTGGTTTATTTGAAGGTAGACGAGCAAATAGTTCCAGCGTCAGTTTCTAGGGCTATAGGGATTAATAAAAAAATTAGAGGGGATATGATTTAATTTTTATTTAATAAGAATTTAAGTTAGTAGTTATAAGGATAAAATAGTAAACTTAATATTATATATATATATATTATAAATAGAGGTAAAATTTGGGATAACCAATATAGATAGTGGAAATTAATAGTTGGCCACAAACTTTATTTGTAGAAATTCTGGCCAACTTTTGGAAATTTGGACCAATTTGCCCTTAGAACCACTATTAACCATCTATCCATCCATTTCATTTTTCAGTTTTCAAATTTCAAATTATCTGTTTTAGCAAAATATCCTCTCTCTAAAAATCCTATTTTTCTCCATTTCTTCCGTCGCCGCCGTCGTACTTTCATTTTGCCGTCGCCGCCGTCGTACTTTCATTCCGCCGCCGCATCGTCGTACTTCCATCCCTTCCGCCGCACCGCCTTCGTACTTCCAGTACAGTCTGCCGCGCCGCCTTGAACTTTCACATTATGCCGGCCATATTCCAGATATGCCGTCGCATCAGATTCTTCTAGATATGCCGTCGCACCAGATTCTTCCAGATCCCGTTGCCTTATTTCACAGCTTTATCTCCGGAATCCATGGCGTCACATTCCAGATCTAATGTCCTGGATGGTGTTCGTCTTTGGTCAACCGCATCCTGGTATGCCTTGGCACACCTGGTACGAATGCAACGTATTCGTACCAGGTGTGACAAGGCATACCGTGCTTAGACTTAGCACACCTGGTACGAATGGTCTATATCCGTACTAGGTGTGCCAAGTCTAGGCGCGGTATGCCTTGGCATACCTGGTACGAAAACGTATTCGTACCAGGTGTACCAAGTCGCGATGCGCCTAGACTTGGCACACTTGGTACGAATGGTGTGTATTCGTACCAGGTGTTCCAAGGCTATGCGCGGTATGCCTTAGCACACCTGGTACGAATATGTTGTATTCGTACCAGGTGTGCCAAGTCGCGATGTGCAGTGACGTGAAAAATGCAGGAAGAACACATATGCACTAAGAGGACAACAAGATCTGAAAAATACGACAAGAACATGACAAACTAGATCTAGAAAACTCAATTAAAACTAATACAGTAAAAATACCTCAAATAAATCATTATGGAGATGAAAGCTACGCCGGAGAAGATGACCGGAAAAAGACTATAAGAGAAATAATAAACTGTTCGAAAAAGTGTACAAATAAATCAAATCGAAAAGACGACCAAGGAAGAAGACGCGGCGGCGGCGGCAGACGGGAGGGAGTGGCGGTGGAGGAAGGGAGTACAGAGAGAAAGAGACATGAGAGGAGAGAGAAAGTGGGAGTGGAGTGGGTGAAAGAGAGAGTACGGGAGAGAGAGAAAGTAAAAGTGAAAGTATTTGTAAAGTGATATGGAGGGCATTTAAGTCACTTCATCCTAAAGTTGATCACAATTTATTAGAATAAAGTTGGTGGCCAACTATTAATTTTCACTAACTTAATTTGCTAATCAACATGATTAACTCTTTTAAATAAGAGAGCTATAGAGAGAAAAAAAAAATGAAACTATGTTTAAAATTACTCAAAGAATAATGAGCACGCATATCTGTGGGCCGCGCTACCTTGAGCCCAGTTATGCTCCTCCTATTAGTACAGGAGAAAGATTCAACATAGAATTGTGGCCCAAATTATATTCTTTTCTATGCAAATTCCAATCCACAAAATAATTTATATTATTTTATTTAATAATGAATTGTGGTGAGGTATAAAATAATGAATGTGTGGGGTACTGTCCCAAAAAAAAGTGGTATAAATATGATGAACACCAAAAAAAAAATTTATTCTAAATATCGTGGACGGAGGCAGTATAAATTTATAATTACACTGCTAAAAGGATTAGAACATTATTATTCCTTGATCACTAATTAAGCATCTAGGCCACCATTTATGACTAAGTCAAATTGCTAATTTTAGTGGAGCATTACTCAAGTTAAATTGTTCAAAGAAAAAATAAAATTGATGTGATAAAGTAGAGCATTGGAATGAGGAACCTTAAGCCACGTCATACAATTATCATTATTTTTGTCCAAAGGACCAACCACTATTAATAATTGTGGGATTTGACTTAGAAAAAGGGCAATGACTTAGGTCTTCCTAATCAACATTATATCTAATTCACTACATTAACTACTCTCACACACACCATTACCATCAAATCACTATGATTATGACACTTTCCAAGATGGCAACTTTGGGTTATTATTATTAATGTACTTAGTGAAATTTAGAGCAATTTGATCCAACGTTAGAACAAACAAAATAAAATATATATATAACATAAAGAAAACAACAACCTGATTGAAAATAAACATAATATTGTACATTTTGATCATATCATAGAAGATTAATCTATGAATAAATGTGGAATTAGCATGTGTGCAATCTTTGATTATCGATAAAAAGGTATTTATCTATTACGAATACTAATATTTAACAACTTCATATATGAATGTACTTTATAGATGGTTAATTTGACGATGAAATCATAATAACTTTCTAGAATAAAAAAATTAACTTATGTAAATGAAATGTTAAAATTACTTGTTCAAAGTACATATGTCACATCCATGGCGTTTGAAATCATTTCCTTTTTCTTTTAAAAAGATATTTTGCGCTTAAGATTTAGCATTTCCATTTAATGATGTCGGAAGAAAAGGAAAATAAAATAAAATTACAGCACTACTCCCTCAGTTCTTTTTTTAAATGTCATATTTAGCTTAATTTTTTGTTTCCAAATAAGTGTCATATTTTAAAATTTGAGAGTAAATTAATGACATTTTTTCTATTTTATCCTAATTTAATGCTTCTAGTAATTTGTTAATTAGTTGTATGCATACATTAAAATGATAATAATTAATAAGATTACATACGTAAATTCTTTTATTTCTTTGGTATGTGTAATTTGACGGTAGAAAACATTTATAAAAGAACGGATAATGGATGGAGTATATAATAAAAAGATAGGCGAAATTGATTTTTCAATTTTCCTTTTTCTTTTGGTTTTCTTTCTACCATTCCCAAAACCGATTCTCCACTAACAATTTTGTTCTCTTACATCAATCAATCAGTCAATCACTCTGCAGACTACCAAGTCTTCAGAGAGAGAGAGAGAGAGAATCCCCCAAAACTTAACTACAAAAGAGCAAAACCGGAGAAGATTCAGCTAAAAATCTACTAAAAGAAAGAAACTGAAACCGAGGGCGAGCCATGGCCGGGAGATATTTACTGGTGTTTTTGGCCTTAGCTATGGTGACGTCGTCGCTACTTCTGCCGAAAGTCCGCGGCAATTCGGAAGGGGACGCGCTCTACGCGCTTCGCCGGAGCTTGACCGACAAGGACAACGTGCTCCAGAGCTGGGATCCGAACCTTGTGAACCCGTGCACTTGGTTCCACATCACCTGCAACCAGGACAACCGTGTCACTCGCGTGTATGTATATGTTTGATGAAATGTCTCTATCGCATTCTTCAATCATTCGCTCCCCTTTTCTTTTTCGGCTTTTTCTGTTACGTGTTTGGTGGATTAGTGGTCTCGTCTGTTCTGTTTGTTTCTGGGTGCTGTTTGGCTCTTGATTTAGCAAATTGTTGGGGAACACATGGAGAAATCTTCTGCTTTTTGCTGTGTTATTTGTTTCAGTTTTGGTTTAATAAGTGAATTTTGAATTGTGGGGTTATTATTGAGGAACCTAGCTTGAAACTGAATTTCCGACGCCTATCAATTTATTTATTTTGCCTGTGAGTTTCTATTTGGTAATCTCCTGCTTATATTTCCCTTGTTTGTTTTGCTTGATGAAGTTTGTCTTGTTTTAGGGTATGAGAAATTTGTGTGATTTATGGTTACAAGATATTCCGTAATTGTATAAATGTTCTCAAGGAATACTAGTTCTGTTGATTGTACAAAACTCTCATGTTTTACCTAGTATTAATTTGGTACAAAGGCTTGAGGTTAGAAAAAAAATAGAGCTATCTATTCTGTCGAAGAGATTAAGGGACTCTCGTTGTGTATTTCTTCTGATTGACATGCTGTTGGGATAATGGTGTGTAGAAGAGAGGTTGTGTCTGGAAGTTAGGCGATCATAATGATTATAGATGCAATTCTACCGGATATTACTTATTGAAAATATTAAGACTCAACAACGGATTGGAGTTAATAATCTCAAATTGTTCGAATACTTGGAGGATCCGAGATCACCATAATCATTGACAAAATCTCAGATAGGACCACCAAATTATTCAAAGAAGTGTTGTGAACTTACTGTGAAGAATTAGAGTCTGAACTGTGCTAAATATTTCATTCAAAATACATGGTACAAAAATTGACTGACAGTGGCATGTTTCTCTTCGCTTTTATTATATTTGGAAGTTTCTCTTTTATGCTTTCTAATGGCTGTAGACCTAAACTTACGCTTGGTTATCTATCGGATAGGGATCTTGGCAACTCAAATTTGTCTGGTCATCTTGTGCCTGAGCTTGGGAAGCTTGAATATCTCCAGTATCTGTGAGTACCATGTAACACTCCCGCTTTATTCATTACAATCATATTTATGAAAATGTTTTTAGATTTGTTTTGCAGCATATTGTCTCTGTTATTGTAGCCTAATGACTACTGATTTTTTCACTCTAGGGAACTATACAAAAATAATATTCAAGGGGCAATTCCTGCTGAGCTGGGTAACTTGAAGAGCTTAATAAGTTTGGATCTATACAACAATAATATCTCAGGAACAATCCCCTCGTCACTGGGAAATCTGAAATCTCTCGTCTTTCTGTAAGTCTTACCTAGCTATCTTATCAGTTATCTATTATTCAGAATTTTCATTTTGTGTTTGATAGAGTTGATTGATTTTTTTACCTTCTTAATGAAAAGACCGCTGTGCTCATTGAGTGCTGGTACATGTACTTCATATTTTGTGAGATTAACAACACTTTTTTTGGTTGAAGCTGACATTTTCCTTCATTAAACTGTTACTTCTTCCCTGAACGTGATGCAAAGTCCTTGTAAATTTTTGAATGAGTTAACCCTTTATTATAACCTTTTTCTTTTCCCTCCTAGGCGTCTTAATGATAATAAGCTACGTGGACCAATCCCAAGGATGCTTGCTGGTATATCTACCTTAAAAGTAGTGTAAGTGCTGCTGATTTGACTAGTACTTCAAATTTGAGTACGTTAGTAGCTAAATGGTGTGAGATCATAACTGATAATTTCATTTGGCTTTGTAGAGATGTCTCCAATAACAATTTGTGCGGTCCAATACCTTCCAGTGGTCCATTTCAGCACATCCCTTTAAACAAGTAAGATGTCAATTTCAACTTATTTTGTTTCAGAATCTTTTATCTATTGCTGTTTGATTATATGAGTTCATCTGGAATTCCTTATTGAATATTTCATGATCTGGTGCCATCCCCCTCTGTCCTGCCTTATTCATTATCATCACATGATCACATCTTCTAAATGTTGTTCCCTCCATTATGTCGCATTTTAATGAGAGTCTGGAATTACGGATAATGGCTATAATTTTCTGTGTATATAAAATCTTCTGCTGATTGAACGAATCAGGAATATTAAGCACTAAAAGATTTGAAAGTTATCGAAATTTGACATTTTATAGAAAAAATAAATGGTTTTGTCACGTGCAATTGAAATACTTCTTAGCTTGTAAATATGTCATTTCAAGAGACCCTTTTCTGCCTTTAGTCTTTTGGAGGGGTGTTCTTCTCTTGATTTTCCTTTACTTATTAACACTTTACATTGATATGGTTTTTCAATAATATTTGGGATTATCTGGAAGCTGGTACACGTTTAATCTGGTAAACTAGTTTCGTTTATAAACTTAATTACCTTACGTTGCAGTCGGATGATTAAGCGAATAGGTCTAGTGAAATGTTACTCTAGGAGTTCAAAAGAACAAGGAAAATCTGATGTTGCATTATTCCTCATCTCATTTGTCTGATCATGCTGTCTTTCTTCAATTCCCATTTCCTGCAAACTGGTTCTGAAGGTTTGGTTACTTCTTTATATTTGCAGCTTCGAGAACAACCCCCGACTCGAAGGTCCGGAGCTGCAGGGACTTGCAAGTTATGACACAAACTGCACCTAATCAACTGATAGGAGATATAGAAGTTTCCAATAACATGTCATTGTCCGAAAATGGTGCTTTTCCTTCTTAGCTATGTATAAGTTGGAGTGTGTTTGGTAAGATGTCTAGTGTTGTAAGTTTGTTTATATTTTCCATTTTAGGTGAAAACAATCAACAGTGGTAATTGATGAATATCTGTAATTGCAACTATATTTTATCATGTATTTGAATATCCTTTTTCCCCTGATGGCTCAATCTCCACTTGATGTTTTCTTTTCTTTGGGAATATCCAAACAGTGAACTGATTCATAGAAAGGTAACTTCCCTGTACGTTCGAAATACATCATACAATACGGATTTAGTCACAAAACGAACCTTCCCCTCAGATAATCAACAGTCTTAAAGTCTGCACATATTTTACGGTACATCATCCATAATTAGGATTAGTTCAAGACAAAGTTTCAACTCAAAACTGCTCTCACAATAAACACTAGAACTCAAAAAGCCAAAAGAAAACCTCAACAAACCTCAAAAACTTCAAGAAATCAAATAAATAACTCATTCTTGAAGAAACCATCTTGCTAGCAGAATCAAGAACCCCACTGGTATTCAGAAAACTCGAAAATGGTATACGATCAAACTTAAGGAGAAACACTTCAACTCTTATTCTTTATCAGAATCATTTGAACTTGAATCAGAGCTCGAGCTGGAACTCGAACTCGAGCTTCTAGAGAGTTTACCTTTTCCTTTACCAGAAGATGGAGAATGCAAGTCTTTCACTGCTTCATCTTCATGGTTTGGCTTTTCAGCCTCAAAGGCACTTCTCACACTAGACTCCTCTTCAGAGGGTCCCATTTTGTTGTCTGCCTCGACTTCTACTGATTCATCATCCGACTTCAGCTTCATCTGTTCTCTCGTTTCACCATCCAAAACTTGATTCGGAGGCAGAGTGGTACCCTCTGAAGGAATGGGTTCAGCAACATGCAGTTCAGACGAGGAGGAACCTTGCGCTTCTCCAGATTCAACAACGTGCAGAGTGTGATCAACTGATTCGTTAGTGGATACCATCACACTTCTGTCTCTGTGCAGAACAGCATCCTCAGAATTCTTAGTTATGTCAACTGAATCATGAAGTCCATCGACTCCTGTAATGATCTCAGCCGTTTGCTTATCATCTGTAATAGCATCGCTATCTGGTACAACTTCAACATTTGATGTCTCATTAGTCGATAATGGCACACTCATATCCTCAGAATTATCTGATATGGTTTCCCCCAAAACCAGCTCAGGTTGGGTTGGCTCCAAATCATCACAATCCTCGATTTCCCCAGAACCGATATGCTTGAATGCCTGATTAGTAGCTTCCATTGAACTAGCTTCAGTTTCAGGCATCCCAGAAGTAGAATCTGTATCAACTGGCTCCAAATCAACACGTTTTTCATTCGCCAGATCAATTTCTTCAACTGTACTAGCTTCAATTTCAGTAGATTCAGAAGTGGTCTCTGTATGAACTCGATCTTGACTGGACACATCAGCATCTGCCACAATGACTTCAGTTTCCACAGGAGTCGATTCAGTTTGCTTGGGAGCAGCATGAGCATCTTCTCCAAATAGGACTTCCTGCTCAGATATTCCAATATCTTCATAATTGTGAAGTTCAGCTTGAGGTGGTTCTAAAACGACATGCTTCTCGATCTCCATAGAACTGATTTGCTTGGACGCCAGATCAATATCTTCAATCTTAGTAGCTTCAAGTTCAGGCATCACAGAAGGGGTATCTGCATCAACTGGCTCCACAACTAGAGGCTTCTCGCTTGCCTCAGGCCCGATTTGGTTAAATGCCAGATCAATATCTTCGATCGTACTAGCTTCAAGTTCAGTCATCCCAGAAGTGGTATCTGTATCAACAATTCCTACCATGATTTCAGTTCCCACACATGTAGATTCAGCTTTCTTAGGAACAGCATCGGCATCGACTATGGATAGCACTTCAGACATTGCAGAAACAGTATCTTCATGATTCTGAAGCTCAGTATGATTCTCAATCTCTTTAGAACTGATTTGCTTGAAAGACAGATCGATATCTTTGATGGAACTAGCTTCAAGTTCAGGCATCCCAGAAGTGGTATCAGTATCAACTTGGTCTTGACAGGATACCTCAGCCACTTCTACGATGGCTTCAGTTTCTGCAGAGACCAATTCAGCCTCCTTGGCAACAACACCAATATTTTCTATGGATCGCACTTCCATATCTTCATGATTGTGATTCACAAACGAATTACCGGGCAGAAATTCATTTTCATTGGACAGTGTTTCCTCTTCAGAAGTATCCTGATAAGGAGATTTACGGTCATTTTCATCGAACTTTGAGACCTCGATGTTTTCAGCTTTACTTGGTTGATATGTCTGTATCTCTGAAATACGTGCTACGTCCTGTTCATATACATCAATATGCTCTCTTGAGAGCAGAAACTTGTTCAGTTCAACTAGTCTCATAGAGCTAGTTTCAGCATGATGCGTTGTAAACAAACTTTCTTCTCCAATGGAATCTACAAGCTTTTCAAACTCACTCGTGCCAGATCCGAATGCTCTGGTACTGAAGTCCCCAACACTATCCAACTCCGACAAAAGCCCATCATCAATTTCCTTAATCTCATCTGCTTCTTCAACCCCTGTCTGCACATCAAAACGAGAACTATATGTCTCAATAGCAATAGGTGGAACAGAAATAAATTTAGGACTTGATGGAGAGTTGATGTGGCGATCGAGCTCTTGGACCTCAGGCAACTCCATATCCTGTGTAATTTGGCTGTCCAAAATTGACTCAACTAGGGTGCTTGAATCCTGCATTTTATAATCCAAAGAGGGGTAATTTTAAAAGATGATCGACACGTTAAACAGGACATATGGAAGGAAAGGTAACCCTATAGATAATATATGCATGTCAAAATTGTCATTATTGTTAAGGATAGTGATGGACCTATGGATAAGGATGAAATTGATTATCGATATTATAGAGTTCCTCTGTCATGGAAAATAGAATACTGCCCTTTATTACCAAGGAATATTAAATTTTAGGAGATTTTCTCAGAGAAGGAACTCAGTATGAACCACCAGAAGAGACAATGGAATAGTGATGATATTCCATAAATTGATACAGGTTTTTCGTTTATCTTTAAATATGTATGCTTACAACAACATGCTAGAGTTGTACCTAATCTTTTCAGCAGTCTCTCATCTTCATTGGCTAGTAATTATCTAACTAATGAAATGCTTATAAATAAATCATAACCAACATTCTTATTTCTTGATAAATTTTAATCTTTGCCTTTGCAACAACATACAGAAAATGGTAAAAAAAAATATGACTAAAATCACTCGTGAGCATAGAAAAATGTGGATTTTCAACCTTAGTTGCAAAGGATTCTCCATATCTCAGCTCAAACAGAATACCATACAAATAAGAAGGGAATTTTTTAGGGGAAAAAAAACAGTATAACTTACTTGCACTTCATTGAGATAGTTGAAATCTGGCTCTTGTATTGCATTGTCATAAAAGAGAGACGTGTTTCCTTCAGATGAGAGCATAGAAATTAACTTTTCATCAGTTTCATGCTGGATATCAGCATCAGAAGTTGGTGACTGGACAGTCTCATCCACGGTGTTTGAACGTTCTGTTCTCGGTCGACCTTCAGATTGTGTCTCACTGGCTTCAATTAGACCATGCCTTTCAGACAGTAATAAGTGCTTCTCCTCTGCCTGTTCTAGATCTTGATCTTCAGAAGATTTGACCACTGTATCAATATTTTTATCATCAACGGAGACAGAAACTTCATCCAAGATATGTTTCTCCATGAGTTGTTCCTCCATCCTAGATTCAGCTGCTACTGAGTGGGGCATTGAGAAATCAGGCAACATCTCGATGTTACGAGGAATGTCTGTCTCTATTTCCAGATGACTCTCTTCAGATTCTCCCCCGATTGAAGATGCTGTTAGATTGTGTGATGCAGGAGCGAGTTCTCGGGGACTAGAATCGTAAACAGGTGCCCTTTGTGAAATATTAATAACCAATGGACTTGGAAAATTCAGATCAGTACTTCCTAAAGAAGTTTGGGTTGAGATGCTTGGTTCTTCATCACTGTCGTCCCTTCTTCCCTCCACCGTTGATAACCCTTCACCTTCTGTATCAATGAAGACTCTTTCACTCACTTCTGAGAGTGACGACGAGCTTGAATCTCTAGTGTATCTTGATTCCACATATTGGGATGTACTCCCTTGCTCGTAGTGATCTGTAACGTCCTCCATTTGAGTTTCTTCGACTTGAACATCTCTCTTCTCAACTTGGGTTAACTCTAGATAATTTTTGTCTTCCGAAGATTGACTTCCATGTCCAATATGCTCAGAAACATTCTCCATCTTGGATATCATGTCTGGTTCCTCATGCACATCTTCTTCATTGTCTACTTCCTGTCGGCTAATCAGCTCTAGATCGCCAGATGGACCATCCTCAGCAACTTCTTTTGTTTGTTCGACAACTTCTCTTTCCGGCAGACTATCTATTTCTGGAAGCTTCTTGTCCTCCAGATCCTCAACTGAAGTACTTGATTCAGTTTCAGGAATAGAACTTACCTTTGACTCACTAAGTCCACTTGATTGTCGCTGAAACAGAGAACTGCTCGATTCTTCTGAGATCGTTCTCTCTGGAATAAAGTAAGGCCTCATCTTGGCATCTTGCTTTCTAGGAGCAAACATTGAAGGTCCCACGTTAAAACTCTCGTGTCTTCGGAAAAATGGCTCTCTGGATTGGGATGTGAACTCCTCTTGAAATACATCTCCCTTAAGGTCAGGCTTCTCCTCACTCGAGTCATAAGGGATATCAAAAGGGTTCCGCCTTTGTAATAAAACAGAAGGAGCTGAACCAGGAATGGGAGGTAGTCTTAAATCATCATAACTATCTTGAGGAAGATCAAATGGATTCTGTCTTCTCGTCGAAATGGGGGCAATATTGAAAGGAAGATCAGAACTCTCCAAGTCTATCAAGTTCATTTCGGCAAACAAATTCGTGCTTTTCCTTGCTCTCCTCCTCAAAATTAGATTCTCCAGACGTTGGTTTCTCTCGATCTCAGAGCTTCCTAGATCCATGAGATTCTTTTGGTCCTGTTCCGTCCATGTAATGGCAGATTTAGTCTCCTCGTCCTTGTCTCCATGTGCGTCTTCTTCATCTTCGCCATCTTCATGATCATCATCACCAGCTTCTTCCAAGTCCTCATGATTTTCAGACTCATCCTCCGAGTGATGATGACTGGATTTTAGTGACTTGTCGGATGCCACATCAGAGCTACCGCGGGAGAGATGAACAGTTTGAGGACCCTCTTCATCCAACAACGGATGAAGCTCATCAAGCATCGGCATTATGTCAGCCATTGAAGCATCTGGAGAGGAACTCTCAGCACAATCAGACTCAGAATCCGAAGCCTCATCATCCTCATTTTGTTCCTTTTCTGATTCTTCTTTCTCTTCATCCTCCCGCTCTGCAGCTCGTGCCCAAGGAGAGCGAGGAGGTGAATCCAGAGAATCTACATTCACCTTCTCAGAATCAAAAGATTCTGCTTCTGATTTCTCATCATCCGATTCAACAAGTTCGCCATTTACTTCTGCAACAGAGGAATAAAGATGATGATCCTCCCTAACATCCCCATTATTAAGTCTCTCCTCAATCCACTCACTTTTCCCCTTGAATCTCAAGTCACCTAACTCTCTCTCTGCTTCCCTCTTCTCACCATCACTCACCTCAGTTTCCCGCGATCTTTCCTCAATCAACGGAGCGGTATCATCCAAACCCTCCTCTCTGAGAACTTCACCAAGCATACCAGCTGACAGCTGCAGCTGCGCAGCGGACTTTTTTTCTTCATCCCATCTATTATCAATGAATCTCTCAACATAATGGCTCTCATTTTTCTCAACAACAGTAGCATCACCCAAAACCCCAGTCTTAATCGACACAGCCTCAACCGTTGTCTTCTCTTCTATCTCGATTTCGGGTATATTAGGTTGCCCAAAACTTAAAAGGGTCCCAAGCAAAACAGCAGTGCATACAAGGATAGGGGATGCAGACACCAATAAGTGAAAAATAAAAGGAGATGATCTGTACAGAAATATCAAGAAACACAGCATACCCACAAGAAATGGATGACTGCAAACTGATCTAAAACATCCTCTAATTGTAAAGATCACACCTTTCCTCACTTTAACTCCAATCTCCAACAATTCAACACCCATTTTCTTCTACTTCCAACCAAAAACTTGAATTATAAAATATATTTCGAGCCGAATCTGCCAAAAACCCCCCAACAACATCCCATCATCAGATCAAATCAACAAATCACCATAAATAACAAACAACAATCACATCAATCAAGAACTTAAATTGAAGAATTATAGAATGAGAATTTAAAGAGTCAGACAGTACCTGAAAACTCCAAAACAAGAATTCCCAGAAAGCAAAGTGTTCCCTTTGGCTCAGAGAAAATTAGAGAGATTTGAGGCTAATTACGGAGTGATTAATTAATATCAACTTGAAAAACAGATATCAATCTAGCAGGGGGAAGAACAACAAAAGAAGTTAAATCTTGATTTCTTTGCTTTTACACTCACTCTCTTTCTTTTTTGCCACAGCAACAGCTACTGATCCAAGAGTATGTCTATCTGTACCAAAGGCATCAAATCACAATATTAAAAAGGAGCCCATAAGCAGAAAAAAAGGAGAGAGTGGAAAAGGGAAAGTTGCAATCTTTCTCTTTCTGTCTACTTTCCCATTCATTTATTCAAATGGCTTGCTACTGTGTGTCTGTGTTTTTTTTTTATCAAAAAGAAAAAAGAAAAAGAAGAAAACCTCAAATCATTTCAGGAAATAATTTGTAACTTCTGAAATACGGAGCCGAGTTTCATATTTTCTTGAACAAAAATGGCTTAAAATTAAATTTCGATGATACTTCTAATCTGTGAAGTGAAGTCAACTTCCGATACGTGAATCAGAATTGGTCAAATTGTATTTTTTCTTACCAAAGTTCACATCTTTGAATTTGGTCATTTTATGCTGCTAAATCTGATACACAGACAGGATTAAGAATAAATGGTGGGATTAAGGAAATATTTGAATCACAAATATTATGAGACAGCTGTTGGTTTGAGGGCTCATCCTAAGTGCTGTGAGGCTGAGCCCACAGTAATTAATCAGTTTAATTAATTCTTTAATTGCTGGTTAGGAATGATGACGATCATTACTTTCTTGGATTAAGGGATTTTATTCTGACTTTCTTTTCCATGTCTGTCGTGGTTGGAAGCACAACTTAGGACCACAACCACTTAACAGATTAATTAAGTATATTTTTTGAAATTAATATTTCGAATATTAATTTCTCATTTTGTTTCTAACATTGTAATTATAGTTCTTGCTTAGTTAATCTGAGTTTCATTCACCTGGCCAAATGGATCTCTATTCATGTACTACCATTATTGTGATCTTGATTTCACAGGAGACAAGATCCTAGCAAGAATATATGAATGAGATCCTCTGCTTGTTTGTATTTTAATTTTTGTGTTTTTTTGCATCGGCAATAATTATATATAATAATTTAAACATTATTACATATCAATGTAGTGAGAACTATCATATTCATATATACTAATGTGGTAATAAAGTAAAATGTAAGATCAAAGATTGAAAATAGTACTTGATGTCTTTGGATGTGCAGTGTTTTAATTTTTTTCATTTTCTTTTGCCCTTTTTTTTTGGGTAGTGATATTCGGCCACCCGGTGGCCAGCCACCATCCGGTTTTTTGGCCAAAAACCGGTCGGTTCTTTTCTTATTTTTGGTCGGTTTTTTTAGTATTTTTTTTGTGTCAATTATGTCCCTAATCTAAATTCCCTCCTTAATTTTTCATTTTGGCGCCAATACATTATTTCTCCCTCTCTTTTTTTCCCCTCCAAAATGATCGAAATTTATTTATAAAATTACTACATATTTATTTTAGAAAAAATCTTTTTTTTATGTCAATTAACATATGTAATTCTATTAAAATTATATTAAATCATTTTCATAATATTCCTACCGTTATAAATAATTAAAAAAATTATAATACATTTTATATTTAATTATAGATTTAATATAGCAACATATATTTTTTTCTAATTAATATTTATAAAGCAAATGAAATTTCATTAATTAAATTTCATAATATTCCGACTACAAGTTCAATATTAAAGAAAATAAATTAAATTAAATCAAATAATTTTTTCTCAATTAATATATATAATGGAATTTTAAAGTAGATTAATTCGATTTCAAAGTATTGTATTTAATTTAAATTAAATTAAATTTCGACTACTATAATGAATTTAAAATTTAAAAAAATAATATTCCATGGAAATACTATACAAAATATCTCTCTCCTAAGTAATTATTTCCCTCCCATGTATTAGTTCCTAAATTAGTGGGATTATATTAGGATAATATTTTTTCCCTTCCACGAATTAGTTCCTAAATTAGTGGGATTATTTTAGGATAATATTTTTTCCTTTCTACGAATTAGTTCCTAAATTAGTGGGATTATATTAGGATTATATTTCCCTCATAAATCACAAAATAATTTCGAAAATAAACTAAAATTCGAAATATGATTGAATTTTGAAGAATCCCTAATTTGGTGGAAATTAGGTATAATAATGGAAACAAAATCAAAAATTAATTATGGATAAAAATCAATCATAAAATAATACCGAAAATAAAAAAAATCGAAATATGATTTAATTTTGAAGAATCCCTAAATTGGTGGAAATTAGGTATAATAATGGAAACAAAATCAAAAATTAATTATGGATAAAAATCAATCACAAAATAATATCCAAAATAAAATAAAACTCGAAATATGGATTTAATTTTGAAGAATCCCTAATTTGGTGGATATTAGGTATAATAATGGAAACAAAATCAAAAATTAATTATGGATAAAAATCAATCACAAAATAATATCCAAAATAAAATAAAATTCGAAATATGGATTTAATTTTGAAGAATCCCTAATTTGGTGGAAATTAGGTATAATAATGGAAATAAAATCAAAAATTAATTATGGATAATAATCAATCACAAAAGAATTCCTAAAATAAAATAAATTTCGAATTTTGAAATTTGAAATTCAAAATTTGAATTAATCTCCTAGATTATAGGGGTAAAGGGTAAATTAGACAATCCATAATATAGCATAATTTTCGATTTTTATTAAATTAATTAACAAGTCTAAATATTTACAAAAATGCCATGGGTGGCTAACCACCTAGTGTCCAAAAATCTTTTCCCTTTTTTTTTTAATTTGTAATGCAAATAATTATTTTACACCGTGACACGATTTCCTGTCCGATCGCTAACTATAAGAGAATCCGATGCAATAAAATCGTGATGAAAAAAAGGTGATGGGATTTATTTAATTTCCAAAAATATTTATTCTTTATACTACTTGACTAAAGTTAAAATGGCAAATAATGATTAGCTTATCAAGAATGGATAAGGGGTTGCCAGATTATAAGGTCATGGGTATAATTACAGGAACTGTTCATACGATAATTACAAATTTCCAGTAATTTTTTATGATAATAATCTAATCATTATAAGTAACTAATCAGAATTAAACATACTTACAACTTACAAATATCTTGCGTCTAGATCCTTTCCTTAAATGTCATTCTTTTTCTCTTTCTTTATTTCTTTATTTCTTTCTTCCTTTCTCTTTTTTATTTTTATTTTATTTTTCATGATAAATAAATAGCACTATCTCTTCGTCATAAAATAATAAGTTTTTCCTCCTCATAAAATTATAGTCTCTTATTTCTTTTTTGACCATCCCACTTCTTTTTTTTTTTTGTTAAATGTACTTTAAATTATAATTTAATTCCTGATGGGGTAAAAAGTATCAGAGAGATAACATATAGGCAGATATGCAAATTCGAAACATGTTTGGGCTTAAAGTGCAAATTAACTGAATCTATTGAGCAGCTGCCAGACGTCAGCATAACCGCCAGTCCAGCTTAACTGTTTCCATGAACAGCAAAAATAAACTAACTTTTCATCACTTTTTCTTGTCTTGTCCAATTCTCTCTTCCTAAATCAAACTTGTTTCTGACGGTAACCTCCACAATTCTGGTATGTGTATTTCTCTCTCAAATTCTGCATTTTTTTTTCTTTTTAAATCTCAATTTAAAGCATTAATTATTATATTCCAATAATGTGCCCTGAAAATTATTGTTTTTTTTTTCTTTTGGTGTGATTATTGAAAGATGTGAAATGTGATGCAAACTCACACAGTACACACAGCTGATCATGTTATGGTATGAATCTGTTGCTAGTCATTTTACATCCTTGAAATCAATGTTTTCAATGATCCCCCAAATTAGTGACAGTAACAAAAGATGAATGGAAATCATTCAAAGATTGTATATTTTTTGTTATTTCAAGTTTTATTTTAAAGTTTCACCATTTAGTTTATTCATCACTCTGTGAGACTGCAACACACATTTGATTTCAATTAAAAGGAGAAATTATGTTTAAGCAATGATGAGATTTTCTTGTTTACAAATAATGATGGGATATCTGAACTATGATCTGTTTCAATTTTATTGAACTATAATTAAACTCAATTTGTGATTTAGGTCTCCTGGCTTCTGCGTAAAAAGTATGATTTTGGAATTAGTAAGACAAAATATTGATGATATATATTTACCTTCTCTTACACCATTATTATTCTTTTTTTCCTGTGAGATTATACAGAAATTTCCAGTTTCTAGGATGATTTAATGAGCCATTGCCTCTACAAGAAGGCGAAGAAAAATGTCGTTCAAAAAACCACAAGCTATTACTCCAGAGAAGTTTGTACCAAATGAGGAGGAGAAAGCTAAGGTTCTTTAGTTCACATGCTGTCTTTGAATTCTTGTTTGTGAAATGGACTTACTTATATGTGCATTCTGTTACTACAAAATTTCAAATACTTTATTCCTTCAATTAGTCTATTCACTGCATTATATAGTCAGTCTACCAAGTACTCCCTCCGTCCCAATAGCAAGGTCCCTCTTTCCTTTTTGGGTTGTCCCAATAGCAAGGTCCTATTTCTAAAAATGGAAATAATTAACCCTTCAAAAAGCTTGGGATCTACCACTTTTTATCTTTTTACTCTTGTTTCTTAATACCCGTGCCCAAAAGAAATGGGACCTTGCTATTGGGACGGAGGGAGTAAAATGCTCCAAAAAGCAAAAAGGGTTCATCAAATTTGTTGAATGCATTCTTATTTCTTTATGGCTAAGATGATGAAATTGGTTTCGAGTACAGATTAATGAGATGAGGAAGTTGATTGGCCCAGACGCGAACATATTCCCATGTCAATTTTCGGATGCATCATTACTAAGATATCTTAGAGCTAGGAATTGTAATACTAGAAGAGCAGCCAAGATGATGAAAGAGACCTTGAAATGGCGTCACAAGTACAAACCGGAGATGATTCGATGGGTAAGTCTAGTTTAAATAAAGGAGTAACAGTAGAGAAACAATAACATACTTCCTCGTTAAGTGGGAGTGCACTTCTTCATAAGCATATATAATGTATGTTTTAGGACAGTACATTAATTCTAGGATGTGTGTGGTGCAATGTGGCACTTATGTTTTAGGCCGTTTTATTTATTTACTTCATCGTTGTTGGTTAAGGATGACGTAGCTCACGAAGCCAAGACTGGGAAGCTTTACAGAGCTAACTACTTGGACAGATTTGGAAGGACTGTACTTGTGATGAGACCAGGTGGCCAGGTAGCAGAATGGTTAACTCGAGTTGCTAGAAGAGTCCGTTGAGTCTATTTATAAACAATATTAACTGTTGTTGTTTTTTCCCCTTGTCAGAATGAAAGCTCTGTGGAGGATCAAATCAAGTGCTTGGTATATTGTTTGGAGAGCGCGGTATCCAACCTGCGCGAAGGCCAGGAGCAGATGGTGTGGTTGATAGATTTTCGAAGATGGAATATGTCGAGCATATCAGTGAAGGTAACACGAGAGACAGCACGAGTCTTGCAAGACCATTACCCTGAGAGGCTTGGCATCGCCATCTTGTACAACCCCCCCAAGGTCTTCGAGTCCTTCTGGCTGGTGAGTCTTAACACACTTGTCGTTATAGGTGTCAAAAGAGGCCCGACCAGATTGTTGAAATATTGGAATATGCAGATGGTGAAGCATTTACTTGAGCCCAAGACATACAAGAAAGTGAAGTTTGTGTACTCTGATGAGCCTCAAAGTATGAAGGTGATGGAAGCTCTATTTGACATGGACAAGTTGGAGTCGGCCTTTGGTGGGAAAAACATGGACAACTTCGAGTTCGAAGCTTATGCCAAGGTCATGAAGGATGAAGAAGCGCGAAAATGTGATGGTCGTTCTGACCAGATAAGGAATACTACTAAACTACAAGACTCGGATTTCTTCTTGTCAGATGTTAGCTCTGAGGAGGCTGATTCGTCGTCCCATTGCAGGCTCGACTACGAAGGCAAAACCAACGATGCCACTGAGGTGAAATAAGGTAGATAGATTGTTGAATATACTTCTGCTTCTTGTAGGTTGCTGCTTACTTTGCTTTTATATTGTTGAATGCTGAAAACTTCTTCCATAGTACTAATGATTAATCCGAGCTTTGATTAGTAAAGTTTATCAATAAGTGATGGCGATCGTTGGGGTTGTATTTTATGTTTCAAACTCGAATCTCGATCAATAAAAGTTTGCCCGATACTCAAATTTCCATCTCAAAAGCTCGCCGAGCTCGTTTAGTGATCAGAGGTTTATCAACATAAATGAGTCAATTTTTTTTAATTTGATATGCTATTCAATTTGTTATAAAATTTTGGTAATTATATTATTTTATGAAAATAAAATTATATATACACGAAGAAAAAATAAAATTTGATTCAAGAATGTTGTTGAAAGTTGAAACTTGAAATATATTCTAAATTTGAGCTCGACTCTACTAGATTTTTTTTTTTTTTAATATCATTACAAATATTAATACTCACACACCCCACATCCCACACCGCACCTAAAATTTTTTTATGACCAAGAATACTCGAACTTCTGACCTATTGGTCAACGGCAACCACTCCATCACTAGGTCATTCCCACTTGGACTACTATGCTGATTTCATAGCACCCCTACGCCCATACCTAATTCACCAACCACAGTTGAATTTGATAGCTATTACACCAAACAGGCAAGGAAAGCATTGATCAGAAACTGACCAACCAAAACGATGGCGGCGCTGTGGGAGACTCTGACGGGGACGATCAACAACTTCACGGGGCTGTCGCCGGCGGCGTTCTTCACCATACTGGCGCTGATGTACGTCACCTACAAGGTGGTGTCCGGCATGTTTGTAGCGGCGGACGATTACGCCGCCGTCAAAAGGGCTAACGAGATTGCCCTCCGCGAGCCGGTTCAGATGGGCGATGATGTTACCGAGGAGGATTTGAGAGCTTATGATGGCTCCGACCCCAATAAGCCCTTACTCATGGCTATCAAAGGACAGATCTATGACGTCTCTCGTTCCAGGTCATTTATCCCCACTTTATCAAACTATCGTCCGGATTTTTGCTCTTTGTTTATTAAATTAGGGCGGTTATGTGAATTCCGTGCCTAATCTCTCTCTCTCTCTCTCTCTCTCTCTCTCTCTGCGTGTGTTAACAAGGGTAAAAGTGTAGATGATTGTCGTAATTATGTTTCCATTTAAGAGTAGTATAGCGATTATGATTGTAGTATTTTGATAAAGTGAACAAGTATTTGGTGTTGGAATGGAGTTCGTGTAGAATTAGGGCTAAATCTCGCCTAGGTTTTCAACCAACTTATAAAGAAGAAGATAATAAAGAGTTGTAGCTCATTCAAGATGTGTTGTGAGGATAATTTGGAACCTTTTTTGTGATTTCTCCAGTTGAATTGAATGTGAATTGCTGTTGATTGTCTAAAGTGCATCTTTTGCTCGACCCAGAACGTAGTTGCAGATGAGGTATTTTTTATTTTTTTTTGTTTAATTGTAACATTATTAAATTTAAAAGACCGTGCCACGGTTAACTTGAACTCGAGGCCAAAGGCCTTGGGCATTAACTACTCAGATGAGGGTTTTGATTAGATAATATGTGTGTATGGATTGGAATTGGATAAATCTCCTACTGTCACTGTGAATTATTCTCATTAGCCAACCACCAATATATGGTTAGATCTTCAACTGAACTTGATTTTTCAGCTGGATTATTGTACATATTACCAGTTAGATACATATTACCAGTTAGATAGCTCAGTCATTATCTAAAGCTTGATCTTCCATCTGCAACTCAAATGAAGATTCATAATCAGTCCAATGATAAATGACCTGGCCATTTCTAGTCTTGAATTGCTGTTCAATCAGTGATGTCTTTTGATGAAACTTAGAAACTAACCAGCATCCAATATCTAACAACTGGAGAACCTTTTGCCTTTTGGATCTTATAAAAATCGAAGAGAACAATGGCTGACTGCAGAAATTTTAATGTTTCATTTATAAAGTCTAAAGATGGTTTTTTTATGCTGTCAAAATGTTCACTTGGAGACTAGAGTCACGGCTCGTGCTTTAGTTGTCATTTATTTTCGTGTGGTTCATTTAATCTACATCATAATCTGATCGAACTTGGTATGTGTGTAACTTATCTGAAGCGTTCTAATGTAGTGCTATCTAGGTTTCTGAATGTCGGTATAATTCTATTTCCTTTCTTGTCCATAAGAATAACAAAATTCTATTCCTTGATGTTATGGCAGGATGTTCTATGGCCCGGGTGGTCCGTATGCTCTGTTTGCTGGTAGGGATGCAAGCAAAGCCCTGGCTCTCATGTCATTTGACCCCAAGGACCTTACTGGTAACATTGAAGGCCTGAGTGAATCTGAGTTGGAGGTTCTGCAAGACTGGGAATATAAGTTCATGGAGAAATATGTGAAAGTTGGTCGATTAGTTTCGAATAATGCCTCGGCAGAGTCCAAAGAAACTGAACATGATCATGTTGGTGAAGCAAGCAAGCTTGATGAAGATAAATCACAAGAAAACAAAGCAGAAGGAAATGAATTGCAGTAGGAGACGTCTGTGACCAGAATACTTCTCCTCGCCTTTTTGGATAACAGCATAGTCTCTACAATCGTGCATAGCTCCATCAAACTCTCTTGAGATATTTTGTCTAGATTGAGGTTCGGATTTTAATGATTTAACATGTATGATAAATGAATACTATGTTGTTTGTATTGTGGTGGTCAGTTATATGAAGGAATGTGACAGTGTGGCTTGAATGATTTGTATTGTAGCAAAGTATTATTTGGTCTCACTATTCTCTATTTGCATCAATGGTTTCATTCAGGATGGTATTAGATTGAGAGAATCAATGGGGAAATTTAGTCTTGACAAAAGCCCAATTCTCAAGTTAGGTGCAGCAAGTAAATCTGTACTGGTAATAAACCAGAAATTTAGCAGCAGATTTTCCATCAAAATGTTTTCCAGCAACCGGTTTTTCGATATATAGTATATCAACTTGTCCTAAAATATCCAGTAGCCCAAAGAAACATAAAGAGTCACCACTTTAAACTTGAAAATTAAATGCAAGCTTGGTCTCAAAATGTAAAGAGGCTGATCTCAACTCCAAGAGTTCCAAAATTGACACATTGCTGCAGTATGGAGAATACTTAAATGTTTTCAGTCAATTGAAACTTAAATGCAGTTTAGATATAGTGCTGTTAAACATTGAATGACTTGCAAGCAATGCATATAACTAGGAACTGGTATTGTTCATCTTAAGTATGCCACTAAAGTACTAGAATCCCGAAGTATAAAAGGACAGCACCAAAAACATCTTAATCTAGCTTCTATAAAACATCGTGGATGAGAAGTTAAACTAATAAGGACTTGAAATAGATATGAACCTATAATTACATTTCTCAACATAACAGCTTAAGCTTGGACTGCTCTTGTTTCCACATAAGCGTGGATTGTGGATCGTGCTAGCGTGTATTCAATTCATTGAAAGTTGCCTTCTCAAACTACAATTCCCAGATCCCCAATTTCATTCTTTCAATTGATCATAGCACCATAAAAATTTCTTGGTGTACAGAATAACTAAAGTAAATAACAGACAAACAACACTAAGCCGGTGAACAAGGAGTTCTATTCCACTGATCTAGTATCGGACTACATTTTCAAGACATACATCATTAAAGCTATCAACAAAAAAATTCAGGATCAGTGAACGAATCAGACCTGTGATTGCAAAATTTCGAAGTCATTCCTGTACGAAATGGGGCAGAAGTCTCCATTGACAAAGGCATTGAATTCACAAAAGTTATATATGCCCTCTGAATCAGCAAAAATCCAGCTACCTACTAAATGCAGGTAGCTGTATCAGAACATCATCAAATTAGTAGAAGCCCCAACAACAAATGGCTCCATGAATAGTCTGGTCAAGAAGTAAAATATGACCCCCAAAGAAATCGAAATAGGAAGTGCTGGCAATGCATGACGATAGACAGCCAACAACATGAGCGTACATCCGAGTCCTGATATGATAGCAAGATAACAAGCATAAACAGTCATCAGATCATACATTGCCGCCCTTCCCACAAGCACGCTATAGAAAATAAAATCCCCCATACCAAGCTTTATCCCCCTCGGATTGAAGTCTTCTATCTCAATCCCTTCTCTCTCATTCCCTCGTGACAACCTGTTTCCATCCCTACTATTGTCCACACGACCAGAATTACCACTATTTGGATGAGACCTCCTTTCAATTGAATCGCCATCTCCATCTCCAATCAAAGGCGCCATCTCCCCTGCTTCTTCCCTCACCTCCTCAATCTCACCCCCACTATCATCAACGGCAATGACTAAATGCTCCCTTTCTTGAATCTCAATAGCAGTGTCTCTATCCCCATTCCCCAACAGTTCCTGTAACTCTACTGAGCCATTATGATTATTACTATTACTATTACTGTTATCACTACTCATCCCAAACCCTGCTTCTATGAAAACCCCTAAACTCGAAGCCCTAGCTCCAGAATTCCTCCCAACTGGCCTCGACTCATAGACCAATGCAGGCAATTCCTCATCCCGGGTCGATGCCAGCTCCACCAGCAACTTCAGCGGCCCGCCTGGAGCCAGGACGGCGGCCAAATCATACAATGCCAGCGCCACCAACACAATCCACGTGGTCCACTCCGGCAGCCGCGTAAACCACGCCGCCACAATAATCCCCAACACCACCATAGTACCCTGCTTCACAATTATAGGAATCCCGTTAGAGAACACGGAAATCGTGCCCAATACCGTGAGATTGAACAGCAGAATGTAAAACGTGACGGCGTCGATGGGGATGTCGAATCTCTGGACGATGGAGATCAGAATGGAGCTGCCCATGGCGGAGAAGATCATGAAAACGGAGAAGCGGGTGTAGTTGAGGAGGAAATTGTTGAAGCGGTAGTAGTAGAGGAGGACTAGGAGGAACGTGACTAGGGTTATGATGACGACGAATACGACGGCGTTGAGGATGGCTCCCTCGAGTTTCTGCAAGGTGGAATCGGTCGGAGACTCCATGTACACCAAATTGGCGGCGGTGCGGATGCTGGTGGCGGCGGCAGCGGCGGAGGAGGGGTTGTAGACAGTGTAGACTAGGAGGACGACAAGAAACATGCAAACGGAGACAGGCGCCATCACGCCGATGATTTCTTGGCCGATAGTTTCCAGAACGCTTCCGCTCTCCATTTCCGGTATCCGTGATCGGAGATGGAGAGGTCGGCGGTGGGATCGGTGAGGGGGTGGAGTTGGGGGTGGATTGGAGGGCAAATCTGTGGTGGACTTGAATTATAAATGCAGAGGTTTTTTCAAACTTTTTTTGTCACAGTAGGCAGATGAAGAGGGGTAGCCGCCAGCCGGGTAGGAGTGAAAGAGGAGCTTTATTTTCAATTGTAGAAATCAAGAGTATATACATATTGGGAAAGCTACGCTTGTTAATTTTCCTATTTCTGAATTTCTGATTAAAAATAACAAATTTCCTCAAAATTACCACACATTTTTTTATTGTCAATTTCTTGACATCATACTGTTTCAATTGGATTATATCTGCCAATTTGAAAATTTAAATATGAAAAGTAGGATTTATTTTCAAATTACGAGGGAGTTTGCGTGAGTCGTATCACGGTTCAATATCGGAAAAACAAGTAATACAATACATCATTGTACGTCGAAGAAATTGTGACTCATTCGAATCCAATCATCTTAAGGATCCCGACACATGAGACGATCCACCAACACGTTCGTGAAAATTATAGCATTATTCATGAAAAAAGACTACTTATATTATTATTAGGTTGTATATGAAATGCTTATGCTTAGCATATTTCATCAATATATTTCATATTTACTGCAAACATTTACTTGATCATATCCGTTTATATACATGGATATGAACTTATGGTTGCTGTCACTCCATCACTTGTTATCAAGATACAAGTTTAGTCATTAGCTCACCCAATCTTTACTGCAGTTGTCAATTTCTCTCGTCATTCGAAAAAACTCATCATGGCATGAAACAAAAAGTGAGAAAAATAGCTTGAAAAAGAATTATAAACCACAATCTTACATTTGTATAGCAATGTTGCTAGCAAAGCAACTACAACTGGAGAGAGTGTTCCTCTTTGAAGCAGATGAAGAGCCTCCACTTTAAGGATGAAGTTCAACTACAGTTAACTTGATAGAAAAATCAGCTCCTCACACAATTGTCTGCATGCTTGATAACCTAAAACTGCTAATCTGCAGAAGCAAGCAGAAAGTAGCTGAAGATTATCTCTTCTTCTGCCAATAACAGCCATGTTGGAATCGAAGATGGAAAAGAATGGCTGTTTCTCGCTCTATAGAGAGGATCTGATGACACAGACAAAGGAAATTCTTAGCCTAGGCAAAAGGATTTCCACCAAAAGAGGCAACGGAGCCTTGAGCGTGGATACTCCTGCAAGAATGGTAGTCATCTAATGAGACTAAAATTCTGAGAAACAGAACAAGAGTAGTGACAATCTAAGAAGCTCGTGGCTCTTTCTCAACATAATCTCTTGAGGCTTTTCATTTATTTCATGCATTTGTGTAATTGCCTTTTGCTGACCACCCCGCCAAAAATTTAGAGTGCAGTTCACAACATTTTCATTTAATTTATCTTTTACTGATCTAAGTTAACTAGTAGTAGATATGCTAAAGAATGAACCAGACTCCTATAATTACAGACTGTAACAGATATGCTAAAGGGGCTTACGGTATTGAGGTGTTTGGTGCATGCCCTGCTATAAATCCCATAGAGCCTGCAGGAGAAAAGAATAGTGTGGAGTGACGGATAATAGGATAGAAAGAGTTCCTTTTTAGGGTTGTTGAACAGTGAAAGAAATTACCACTGGATGAATCAAACGAAACTCCACCAGGGACAAAGGAGGATACTGAATTTTGGGGAAACCATGGTTGATTTACTCCACCATCATAAGTAGCTGGCATTTGGAGATTCGGCAAAGCTGCTTGCAAAGAGCTCATGTTCCAGAACTGAGACTAAATATAAAGCATCATATCATTAGAATAGTACAGTGTCCTTATAAAAGTTTTCCCACTATATGAAAGAGAGACTGAGACCAAAGGTATAGAAAAAAGAAATAATATCTCATTACTAATTTTAAGGAAAAAAAACTACTACTATTTTTGGTTTTCTGGTTACACAACATGCCTTGCAGACTAGGGAAGTGGGTATTACACGACACGACATGCTTTGGAGTTTGGACTTTGTTAAAGGCAAAGGGAGTTTACATTTTGATAACGAATCAAATATGTGAACTTCAGATACCAAGTCCAAGGAGACTTTTAGCCAGCATCCAGTATCTTCATAAAATGAAAATGATGTTTCTAGTTTCTCCAAAAGAACACCCGCCACAAGAACCGCAATGCATGAATAAAATGACAAATGAACAAGATTATCAGGACCCCGATGTCCTTTAACATGTTGGTTTGGAGCATTCCCAATTTGAGCAATACAGCAAGCACAAGGTGTCAAGGTGTACGACAAAAGTTAGTGGATTCAAAATTCTACTAAACCCAGACTCCACATTTTATCTTAATTAATTGTCTATGGAAGGTGTGCATTAAGTGATATGCCAGGTGTATGTAACACATTTAAACAAGGCATACCATATTTGTAGATTCCATGTCAGAATCATAGGGCAGATCAAATGGATTTGCAGGCCTATGATCAGGTGCAGATGAATCCACCCCAGCCTATGCCAGTACAAAAAAAAGCCATCAAATACTGAATAAATCAATAAAAGCAAAGAAAAGATAATAAGATGATTAAGCTCGAGGAGAGAAAAAGAAAGTACCACTGCTGAACCTGTGGGGTAATCATTTAGCGTTAAACTTAATTGTGACGATAAGCTAGATGATGGAGGTTTGCTCTCACTTGAAGTTGTTACGCTGTCATGGTTACTCAAATACTGAAATAAAGGAAGTCAGTGAACAAATCCAAGTAGAGAAACAATTTTTCCAGGATTTAAAAGAGATGTGGCAACCTCATATCCACCATCGCCAAGCAACTTCTCAGCATCAGAAGCAAAGTGCAGAGTAGCTTGTTTGTTAGTTTCTATAACATTTTGGGTGGGATGTCCTTCAGCAGCAGCATCAAATGTATCCCAAAACTGCAAGATACATTTGAGCTAAATTATGTCTACAAGTGTTAGTTTTTTGTCACACAAAATTTGAAGCAGTTTCCATAAATGACTCCAACAATGTCTTAGCATTCTATAAATTGTCAAGCAAAGTGCGGAAACCAACTGCTAATTCTAAAAGGATGATACTCACATTAGTGGTTTCAACAGTCTTTAGATTTTCAATCCCAAAAGTAAACGTGGATGCAGAAAGTTCATGACCAACAGAATCTTGATATGAAGAACTCTGATCGACGAAAAATGGGTTAAAGTTTCCGAGAACACTTCTATCAGACGATGGCACTGCAGCTGGGGAAGAATTTTCAGTACCAATAGGCACAATGTTCTTAGGCATATCAAATGTTGCCCATCCGCTATTTGACATCACCACATTAGAGGCCTTTCCATTGTTAGATGCAGCAGATTTTTGCTGAGACACTGAGGTGAACAAGTCTAGTGGTGAAGGTTGTTTCTCGGAGAACAATGTAATTGAAGAAGTGGGAGGCTGTTGGATGACATTAACAGATTGCGCCAACGATGACTCTGGCAATTGAGAATTACTACCAGTAGGAGGTATAGAAGAGACACTTTGTGGTGCAAAAGGTGTACTGAAGAGGTCCAAGCCACCAAAGGCCCCGAACACAGAAGACTGGGTTAGAGAAGCAACAGGTGTAAATTTGTCATTGGAAACCTCAGCAGAATGTCCAGGTTCAGACCCAACTTCAGGAAAGCTCATAGAATGAACTGATTTGAAAGACATGGAACTGCTATCAGAAGATTCAAAGCTTCCTGAAGATGCAGTTCTCTGCATAGAAGAATATACTAGAGTTAGTTACAATTGTCTGAACTACTCGACCAAAATCATTATAAGTCTACTAATACATCTATTGGAAAAATATCTCAAAATGGTTGATTTCATCATAGAGATGCGTTTTCCTTGCCATTGAATCAGACCATATACAGTAAAAGGTTTTGTGGTTTTATCCGTACACGAGGCGAACTCCCTGACAATAAAAATTCTGAAATAAAACATAACCATAGATATAAAAATGAAAAGAGGGTACACCTTCATAAGGATACCTTATCAATGTTTCAACAAATAAAATATCAAGATAACATTATTTTCTTAAAGAAAACAAGTCAAGATCATATTATTGACAAAGCAACAAATTGTTCAAAATGCAGATGTGATAAAGACAATATTACCTGAGGATGCAGTTTGCTACAATTTGCGTCTGATTTATGTAGCGAGGGCACTTCTCTTGAGATATCTCTTGAAGTTTCACTAAAGGGGCTTCCAGTTTCTTTCTGGGAATTAGGTGATAAAATATCAGCCTTGAAAAGATCAATTCCACCATTACCAGAATAGTCTGACATTCTGGAATGAGGACCCTCATTTGCGAACCTGTCATGATTTGCATAATCACTTAAACGATTGGGACTAAAAAAACCAGCAAGCTTTCCTTCATAAATTCCTCGATCTGAACCAGGCTTTCTGGTGAGTGCAGGTGCATGTTTCCCATATCGCCGTTCTTCATATTGAAAATCATATGGGGGACTTTGAGAGTAAGAATGATATGAGCTTGCTCGCCTTGTTTCGTCTTCATGGCTTCTTAAGTTCTATCCAATGTAATCTCAAAGTCATGCTAACATTGATGGAAAAGGTTTTCATGAATTGAAAAGAATAAAAAAAGAATAGAAACTTCCAGAAACATAGTTGTCCAAAATCATACAGTTTTCTGGTCTAGAAGTACAACCTGTGGATCTCTTGGAGGCCTATCAGAAGACTTGTCCATCGAATACTTTTTATCAACATATACATTCTTTATGAACTCCCGAAGTTTATCAATATTGCTGAAAGAGAGAAACACAAGTTAACTTCCAATCTTTAAAACAAACTGTTCCATAATTTTAATCAGTGATATAATCGTAACCTATTATCCACAAGTCTGTTCCTCTCAGGATCCCAGGCCTTCAAAAATAACTCCCTTGCACGCTACAAGACCAATGTTGCATATATAAGCAAGGAAAACCATTATATACGTGCAGCAATATGATGCTTCAAAGACATATTTTTACCTGATTACCTCCTTTCTGAAGAGCATCCACTTCTTGAAAAGTAAACTTTGCCATGGAAACTGACTTAACACGATGTGTGAACTCACGACTGCAACAGAGACAGAGTGAAGAAGTTATTATGTTGTTGAATCCAACTAACAAACTTATCTGCATTCCAACAGAAAACCAGTTTCGAATGGGGCCCTCTACCATATAAGTAGTAAGAATTGCTAATGCAGTCATTATAATCATTGACCATAAAACAAAAATGAAAGCAAACAGATTATGGGACATTTCCAAATCTCCTACTTCACAAAAATTGAAAAATCTCAACATTACTCACTGTATTCCACTGCACGTAGTGCAAATAAACGTCCAAAAGTTTGTGCAAACATATTGAGGACCCTGCACCCCACAAAATATAAGTTAAACACAACAAAAATCTCCGTCCTACAAATAATTGACCAAATATTTACAACATTTTCATACAAACAATGCAACTACATAATCATAAGTGGAAGCCTTCGTTTCAGCACTCTCACAAATGAATTAACAGAAGCTCAAGATCCAAAACAGTAAAGTACTTTCACAATATTTACAGCAAGAGAGAAGAAACTTTCTGATTTCTATATAGCTAATGCAACTTCAGATGTTCCCAGAAACTTAAGGCCTAATAAAAGATATCAGATGCACTATCACGAAAATTCACGTGCAAAAATGTATGTGTGTGTGTGTGTGTGTGTGTTGCCTAGATGAGCATAATCGGCATGATGTAGCATCAATAGAGCTCTCCCAAATCATTGAATGAAAAGCGCAAAAATTCTGGGGAAATAGAATAAGAAAACTGGTAATTTCGTTTGGAGAAAAACAATATAATACCAAGCTGTTGCAGTTAATGCATCGACGATTAGGAGGAAGCTTCATGAGGCCCCTTATAATCTTCTCGTTTCTCTCTTCTTCCCTTTTGCTACTCATTTTCGAAAACGAAAAACTGAATCCCCAACTAAAACAAAAAAAACTATCACACAAAATATTCTGGATAAAAATTGTTCAAAAAAGTAATCGGAGCTGAGATTTAAGTGAGAGAGATGACGGTTTTAGAAGGGTTTCCTTTTCTTTTCAAATGGAATCGAAAGAACCGAACTTTTGAATCAGCTATGGCTCTCTCACTCTCTCACTAGCGCTCTCTTTCTCTCTCCTGTCGGGTAAATTCAATTTTGCTAATGATGGAGATGATTGAATAATTATTGGCCGTTAAAAAACACTAACCCCAGGAGAGGTTCTGTCGTGCTGCGCTTCTTTTGATTAGTACGGTGTGCTTGAAGGGTTGTGCATTAGTCTGGAAGGAAGAGATTCATGCTGGCAGCAGTATATTTTCGCCTGCCCTTTTTAGTAAATATTCAGCGTTATTTAGAACCCAAACTGTGAACATTGCATCTGGATTGTTGAGGCTGCTGGAGCTGGCAGTTAAAACAAAGAAAGGCTGTATTATTTAAAAAAAAATTGAATCTCCACAACCATTAATAATTCTACTAATAGTTTTCTTTTTTACTTAAAAAAAAAAAAATACTACAACTAGTTTTCTTTTACTTTTAAAGTTTTGCCCTTATGTAGTATATTTGGATTGGCTTAATGAAATATATATATATATATATATATATAGCTGTAGTCAAATGAGTTAATTGTTAAAATAGTAAGAGAAAATATCCACATCATTATGAGATATAGGAAAAATATCTACATTGTTACTTTATAAATTTTGCAAAAATACATGTAAAATTCTGACCATAACATCAACATTTCAGTATTGAAAAAATTAATTTTTTAAAGTTGAAAAGGAAATATATTATTTGAGTGTCGATATGTCAAACTCGAAAGTATATTTCAAATTTGAAAATTTATCAAAACCGTAAAAGTGTAATTTTTCTAAAGAGTAATGTGGTTTATAAAAAATGAGTTCACTAGCTGACCCTATTAATTGATATATTTGGTCTACGTATCGTGTGTTATTTTTTTTATTATTTTTTTTGAACAAATATTACAAGAAATTTTAAAAGCCGTGTGACGGTGGATTTGAACCCGTGATCTTTGGCTCGGTCATTAACTACTCTACCACTAGGCTAACACGTGCACACTCGTGTGTGTGTGTTTTTTTTCGAACAAATATTACAAAGAATTTTTAAAGACCGTGTGACGGTGGACTTGATCGTGTGTTATTTTTGTTGATAACAACTTGCTTCTAATACACTTTTTTGCAAGTTAAAAAAATCGGATGCACATATTTTCTTGCAAGTTTTAATTAATCCGGAAACGCCATATTTAGAAGTCATTAATTACACTTTAGTATTTGTCCGAAATGTGATCACTAGTTGACTTAATTAATTTACATATTTATTCTATGTGTAGCTTGTAGCATACAAGTTTCTACCATTTTTTTTTTCCGGAGCACATATATTTTGCAATTTTAAATTAGTTGGGAAACACCATATTTAGAAGTCATCTCACAATACTCTCCTTAGCGAGAGGTCTTGGGTTCAATCCCGTTTGCGTGCGGTGTAATATATTTCCCACTTTGTTTGGTGGTGTAGTGGTCTCACATTTATGTGGTGTAGAGGTCCTGCCTATATGGTGGTGTAGTGCTTAATTAGATTATATATATATATATATATATTATCGGGAGATTTAGGAAAAGGTCTCCATGAAGAATGAAAAAAACTTGATCCAAAACCTATAAATTTAGGAATTGGGCCCAGAGTGTCTTTTGTTTTTCATAAATTAGAAGAAAAAGTGCAAAAAAGCTGTCATGCAAGAACAAATTAAAAGTCAAGCATGGGCTTTTTGTAAAACAGCAATTTATACACCACAGGCATATGGATATTATGAAAAACCTAAAAAATATAAACATATTAGAAAAAGTACTAGTTTTGATAAAAATAAAAATTATGATAAAAATAAATATGTTAGAAAACCACAAAATAGAACTTGTAGATGTTTTATTTGTGGGGATCCAAAACATTCAGCAAATAGATGTCCGGATAAGAATAAAGATAATAGAAGTAGAGAAAGAAACAATCTAGTGGAACAAATAGGAGATTTTGAAATAGAAGAAATTAAAACCGACTCAGAAAATGATTCAGTATATAGTATATTTAGTGAAGAAGAAAAATCACAAATAACTTCTTTGAGATGGAAAAGAGTTATACACAGCAGATTTTTTTTATATATACTGGGATCTATTATATGAACTAGGAAGGAATAACTATCTGCTAAAAACTAAGAAGAGGAGACTTTAGAAACTCATTCTTGATTTAGAATAAAAGGGGGTTGTATTTTTCTTCGGTGTGTTTACAATGAAAGAGCAATGCTCTTTTTATAGCCAAAAATTGGCCGACAATTCCAATCTATCATATAAATAAAAGTTAAGCTAGCTAGTCTAAAAAACCACAAAGTCTTACAAGTAATTATCAAAGAAAAGACTAAAAAAGAAAAGAAAAGACTACAAAAAGAAGATAAAGCCGGTAATTGTGGCCAAATAACAATAATCGTGGCAAAAAAAAATCAAAAAGTTAAAAAAAATATCTTCTTTTTCTTTTTGTGGTTTTTTAGACTAGCTAGCTTAACTTTTATTTATAGGATAGATTGGAATTGTCGGCCAATTTTTTGCTATAAAAAGAGCATTGCTCTTTCATTGTAAACACACCGAAGAAAAATACAACCCCCTTTTATTCTAAATCAAGAATGAGTTTCTACTCTCCTCTTCTTAGTTTTTAGCAGATAGTTATTCCTTCCTAGTTCATATAATATATCCCAGTATAAAAAAAAAAATCTCTGCTGTGTATAACTCTTTTTCATCTCAAAGATCAACCTGGAGTGCTGCCCTTGTAATTAAAAAAAGAATTCATCCCAATTCATTGAAGATTTGTAAATGTGGGGCACCGACTTGCCGTCCATTCTAATTAAATAGCTGTTTCCTGAATATATATATATATATATAGCTATAAAAATTACATATTGAATGGCTATGTTGATTTTTTTTCCCCCTTTTTTGAGGGCGCTATGTTGATTTTAAACAGATTCTTTTTTGAATATTTATATGCTAAAGTGGTATTGACTAAATAAATGTTGTGTTTAAGACGGTCACAATAAAAATAATCTGTTCCTATATAGTTATTCTAATTTCAAAGGCATGGTAGAGGATTTTCACAGCAGTTAGTACCCAAATATGGTTTTCAAGATACATTTAAAAAAAAAATTATGCATAAGGGCGTGTATGTTTGGTGTGATAAAATTTGGTTGGAAACATGTCATTGGTCATTTGGTTGATATCTCCTTTAAAATAACACTATGTCTTACTTGAATATTCAAGTCCAAAAAAAATGTCTTAGTTGAATATTTAGTGCATCAAGATAAGTACTCTTAAATAAATAAAAAAGTACCCTTTAGCTTTCACAAATAGTTACTCGCTCTGTCCCACAGTCCCACAGTCCCACAATAAGTGTCCCACTTTCTTTTTAGATTTGTCTCATCCAAGTGTCTCATTTTCTTTTTTGAAAACCATATTCTCTCACATAAAGGTGTGGGTTCCACTACTTCTCATTTAAATTATCCCTCTTCTTAATTCTCGTGCCCAAAATAAACGTTCAACTTATTGTGGAACGGAGGGAGTACTATTTTATTTATTCAAATGGGGGAGTTAAATTTGGCCATTTAAATAAATACTCCCTCTATTCCATTTAAGATGACTCATTTCTTTTCCGCACGAGTATTTAAAACAAATGTGAGTAAAGGATAAAGGATAGAAATTGGTGGAATTAACATCTTTTTTGAGAGAATGTGGTTCTCTTTTTTGGATTAAGTCATTTAAACGAAACATTCAAAAATGAAAATTAGTCCATTTCAAATGAGACGAAGGGAGTATTAGTTTGATTAAAGTTTTTGATTGCACATCACATCTCCGAAGTTTGATTAGTGGTATAGCTAGTTGAAGGATTAATATGTTGGGACAAAAGCCTTTCGAAAAGAAAAATATGTTGGGACCAAACTAATAACGGGCCTATTGAACCGATCCACAGAAAAAAAATTGATATATCAAATATCAATCCATCAAAGCCTTTATCAAATAAAGCAACTAAATTCTAAACTAATACATATATTATATTAGGGTTGAGTACGGTTCGATTAATTGACCAGTTATGTTATAAAAAAAATCGATTATGTAGTTTTAAATCGGTGCAATTAACTACTAAAATATCATAAATAAAAACCAAAAATCAATATAACGGTTAACCTAAAAATCAGTTCGATTAACCAAGGTTAACCGTAATAAAAAAAAAAAGTTATAATTTTTTTAATTCATAGTATTAAAAATTTCCTATTCTAAAATATATATATTTCACATAGTTTAGAAAAATAAAAATAATAAACTAATAAAAATAATAAAACCTTAACACATTTCATATACCAAGTATATATAATAATAGTGTAATAAAAGATTAATTGGACAATCAAGCTACATCTATTGTCAATTTAAACTAATTGACGATATTGTGGAATAAAAAAATTTAATGTCTAGTTCGGAAGAATAAACACATAGGAGAACAACATAATAATCAAATAAAATTGATTAAATGTAATATTTATATGATAGATAATAAAATTATAAATATTTTATGAGTATCGGTTCGGTTCGGTTAACCGTCGGTTTTACAAATAAAAACCAAAAATCGAACCGGTACCCTCGGTTTTTAAAATTAGAAAAATTAACTGAATCGTCGGTTCGGTTAACCGTATTTTCCGGACGGTTTCGGTACGGTTTGTCGGTCGGTTCAGTTTCTTTAGTTTTTTTCTCATCCCTATATTATACTCCATCTATCTCAATAGCAAGGTCTCTCTTTCCTTTTTCATCTGTCTAATAGCAAAGTCCCATTTCCTAAAATAGAAACAATTAACTCTTCAAAAAATTTGGGGCCCACAACTTTTTATCTTTTTAGTCTTGTTTCTTAATAATCATGCCCAACACAAAGAGAACATTGCTATTGGGACGGATGGAGTATACTTATTTCATCCAATATAAGATAGGGTAAATTTTCATTATCCACACGTTCGTGGTATTCAAACTATTAGAGCTGTCAAAAAAAGGTCCGGCCCTGCTCGACGGGCCGGCCCGATTTCGGGCCGGATTGGGCTCCACAATTTCAGGCCCGATGAATTTTCGGGCCGCCCCGACCCGAAACGGGTAAAAGCCCGGTGGGCTCGGGCCGGCCCAATTTTTTTTCAAAAAGCCCGGCAGGCTCGGGCCAGCCCGGCCCGTCTCGGTATTTTGACAGCTCTACAAACTATTGATATTTAATTTTAAAATTTGATACTTCACCAATAGATGACTTAAGGGTTAATTTGCAATCCGAACTGCTTTTGGCACCTTTCACAATTTTTCCGTTGGCCAAGAGTTACAAAAAATAAGTGTGGAAAGTAGAGTGCAAAAGAAATGCAATGTTTATAGATAATTTACGGGATAAAAGATTGTAAGGTAATAAAGTATAAATAACATGAGTTTGAGGTAAATGGTGGTAATACGTAAAAAATGAGTCATATAAAAAAAATGCATAATTCGGATGAAAATTAGTAGTTTTTAAATTTATCTTATTACTATAGATGGATTTGGAATTAGAAATCTTTATTTTTTTTTAATTAATTCTCTCTCCGTTTACGATAATTGTTTCATGCTTCTCTCTTTAGTTTGTTTACGAAAATTGTTTTCTTTTTACTCGACCTATAGAGATATTAGTGAGATTTGAACCTGAAATCTTTCGATCTCATACAAGCCACTCTACCGTTAGACCATTTTCAAAGGGACATAAATTTCTTCTATTGTTCTTATATATAGTATCTTACACTATATTATGTTAAACTACACTCATTTAATATAATTTCAGTAACTCCACTCCTATATCCAAACTCAACAACTCTAGCTACAACTTTTATTTTTTCCGAATGGAGTAGGGTGAAGTTATGGGAATATATGAAGCGCTTTCATGGATTAAGCAAATGGGTTTGAATTGTGTGGAAGTTATAAGGGATTGCAGCACTACTATTAAGGAAATACATAATCGAGTTGTGGGTCGTACAGAAATTGGATCGATTGCTACAGATTGCAGGAACATTCTAAATTCAAATAGATTTTTTAAATTAAAGTATGTCTTCTTTCTGTGAGGTAAATTTGCCTGCTCACCGACATGCTAAATTCGCTAGGCACTTTCAATTGCCTTTGGGATGAACCCTGAGTTGTGTGAAGGGGTCTCCTTAATCTTCCATGTTCATATTCTTAATATTACTACTGGAATTTAAAAAAAAAAAAGGAAAAAAAAACAACAAAACAAAACAAAACAATTTTTTCACTATTAAAAAAAATACCACAATTTTTTTTTAACCATATTCTATTTACAAAATTTGGTAGTACATTCTAGAGTGTGTAGTAGGAGTGTAGGACCTCTACTCTAGTGACTGATTACACTAAACCCTCAAATTCAATCCTCTTTTATTCCTCCAACCATTCATCCTCTTCTCAATCTCTCTCTCTCTCTCTCTCTCTTCCCAATGGCCACCACAGTGTTAAAAACGCCACCAACCTTCAGTACGCCGGCGGCATATCTTTGCAGCACCGCCGCTGCCGGCTCCTCCGTCAAACCTCACAATTTCCCTTGCATTTCATTCACATCGAATAGAGTCCCACTGCCGGTGATACGGTGTCGGATTTACCGCTCGGGACATGAGAGGAGTAGCGTCAAATTTCCCAGCCGCTCCATCCAGAAGTTCTTGACTTTCGCTGCTAATGGAGAAACCGCGGAGGCCCAAACCGAGACCCAAGAGAAAGACCCGGCCCAAGGACTCGATATCGAGCCCGAAATTGAGGTGACTTTTGGTATTTAAGTTATTATCTTTCTGGATTCGTTTTTGTTTGTAATTTTGGTTCCTATTTTTATTGTGGACGAGCTTTTTATTTGGATCGTCGCACCTGTTATCCAATTTTCATTATCTGCTATGTTTTCTCTGCGATTTGTATCACTGTTATCGCTATTGTTATTCCCATGAAGCAATATGATACTCAGTGTGATTCATTGTGAATGAGGGGGTATTTTGGTACAAATTTGGAAAGTGAATTTTGAAGGGCTCCGGCAACTTGTTAAGCTCTCCAATTCGTTTATAATGAATGATAGGAACGGATTTTTGTGCAAAGATGTGTTCAGTAATTGAATTTGTTTCTATTTAGAAGATAATGGTGTCCTTTTAGCTTGTATTGCTTATTCGTAAAAAGGTGTTAAATTTAGCATAAGAGCATTCAGCTAATGAAGTAATTTGCTGCTTTTTGTACCAATAAACTCAACTATAAGTTGTTTATGTAGTTAATGATTTGATGATCATTTGACTGAATGAGTTGAAAGTTTTAATGAACACTGGTTTGCTGAATAAAAAGTTCTTTGGGGTCTGCAAAAAGTTTCTCAACGTCTGCCTCATATACTATCTTTACTGGCTGATGTTATGGATTCTTGGAATTTGGTAGCGTTTCAAGATACCAGAACTGAGACAACCACTAACTGTCTGTTTCACCCATCACATGTGGAGTCTCTTTCATCCCTCTCCATCTTAATAGGGAGGGTGAGGAGGATTATTGAAAATTGGGTTATTGGCTAAATGGCGCTTCTGATGGGTTGTGATAACCCTTTTGTTCATCAGTAGGATATATGAAACTAACCATTAGCAATTTTTATGATTTGTATGATATATTTTGGTGCAGCTGTACTTCCACTTCAATTAATTAGTTTCTGTACATTTTTTAGCCACTATTATCGAGATCTAGTGTTATCCTGTTTGGTTGAAGTTTTAAATTTTTAATAATTTGAAAGAATTTCTGCAGTCCTTTAATAATTTAAATGGCTGAAGTGGTTTTGAAAATCTTATCCTACTTTTACTGCAATATTAGAAGTCACATAATGAAAATTGTGGTGGCTAAACTTTGGGTAATATGTAACCGGTAAGTATATTGTTAACATGGAATTTGAACATTAATGTTGAATTTACAACCACCAAAAGGCACATATCTGAGAAGTTATATGTCATACGAGTTTAGCTAGTAGTTTAGGTACTAATTGTGATTTTTTTGGAATTAGTAATTTGATTTTGTAGGAATTTCTGAACAAATATTTCTATGGTGAAATGATGAGAAGTAAAGCTTATTTAAATGTTTTAGCAGCCAGAGAGAATTTGCATCTACTTAATAATATACTTACTCTATTTTGATGGGCAGGGGGGCACAGATGGCGCTACTAATGTTGATGGTGCTAGTGAGACTAATGATGCAGTTGTGGATGAATCGAGTTCTGTGGTTATAACTTCTTTAAATTTATATAAGGAGGCTTTAGCAAATAACGATGATTCAAAAGTTGCTGAAGTAGAATCGTTTTTGAAATCCATTGAAGATGAAAAAAATGATCTCGAGAGAAAGGTGGTTAATCTATCTGAAGAACTATCAAGTGAGAAGGCTCGGGTTCTTAGAATTAGTGCCGACTTTGACAATTTCCGTAAGCGGACAGAGAGAGACCGACTTTCACAGGTGTCGAATGCACGAGGAGAAGTTTTAGAGAATTTGTTACCTGTCTTGGATAATTTTGAGCGGGCTAAAGCTCAGATCAAAGTTGAAACTGAAGGAGAAGAAAAGATCACCAACAGTTATCAGAGCATATACAAGCAGTTTGTGGAGATTCTAGTATCTCTGGGCGTTGTTCCTGTGGAGACTGTGGGAAAACCATTTGATCCGATGGTGAGTTCCTTCTATCTTTATGGGTATTTCTAAATCGGGAAGTAATTCTAATAGGTGGCATTGACGACCTTCCTATGTGGAAAAAAAAAAACTTAGCAATTTTGCAATGACAACAAGTTATATAAGTGTTCAAGTTGCCCCCTTTAGAATAGCGAGGTTTCTTAAACACTGAATCCTTTCAATGCCCTTGTTATTTACATTCATTCTCTGGTCATTGGCTCGATGCAGGTAGGCTCCCGAGTTGGCTCAGAATTCAGTCGAGTTATAGATGAACTCTTTGAAAAGCTGTCTAAAGTTCGTTCAGGTTTAATGAAGACCTGGATACGCTTTTAGGTCAAACAAATTATTGATTGAGTCGAGCCAACTCGGTGAGTTAGTGGACCAGAGATGGTATGGCATCTTAAATATTGCAATAGATTTTTCCTTACTCTCTTCTAGATGTAAGAGATGTGTATAGGTGGTCTTTTTCTCCCATATTCTTCTTATATAATAACTAGATAATTTTTCAACATTTGGATATCTTTTCTGTATTGCGCTGTGTGTCCTTGAAGATGCTATTTTCACTTCTAATGTGCACTTTATGCAGCAGGCTTATAATCTCCGTACCTAAATCGAGCTGAAATCGGCTTAACTTTTCTTCTTTCTTCTCCCTCTACTTTTGTAATGGATTCTTTTCCATAAAAAATTTCTGACTTTAACTCTCTCTTTCCAAAAGCTGCATGAAGCTATAATGCGTGAAGATTCAGCAGAATATGAAGAAGGTGTTGTCATCGAAGAATACAGGAAGGGGTTCCAACTTGGTGATAGACTTTTGCGACCCTCAATGGTGAAGGTTTCGGCCGGTCCTGGACCTGCTAAAGCCGAAAATGAGGGCCAATCTGAAGAACAAGCGGAAGAAAGTGAAACTAATGGAGAGGGCAGCACCGAAACCACTCCAAGTGAGGAATAATTAGCCTGACAGCCAATTTTGCGGTAAAAGGACATCTCTTACAAGCAACATTCACCAAAGAGTTACGTGGGTCGATCTATACCAGCTCTAGAGAACACAACAATCATCTCCACACCTTATCTTTTTCATCTGCTGACTCGTGAAAGTGCGACAGATAAGAACATGTGTTTTTGAATGGAAAAATCCCAGTCTGGCATTCATTCATTGTGATCTTAGAAACAACTACCGATTGTATTTTGTTAGCATTGCAGGATTCTTACTATTTATGGAACAACACGTGTTCAGTAAACTTGCTCTGTGTTTCTCAGGTATTTTCTTTTGGCCTTTTTACTTTCTTCCATTTTATTTTATGTTCAGTATGTGGATCCACCTCCTCTTTCTTGTCCCCCTCCGACTTTTGGAGTGCTCGACTCTTTGTGACATCAAACATCCACTATCATGGTCGATAAAGGATGCCACACTCTATTACATAAGCACATATATTGCTTTTGAACTCTACTACATGATTAGTTCACAAAAACCCTTTTGGACCAGTTACAGTTTTTCTGAATCAAAGTTACTGTCATTGTTAGATTGTTTCATACACTGCTTGGCTTTTGAATGGGTTCATTGTTATGTTAATTTAGGGTTTTGTTTGAAGTCATTCTTGGGGTATCTATTTATTGTGTTCTGTTCTTGAGATGAATTGAGCCAGATTTCATATATTCGTATATCCAACTACATAGATATAGATTTCTTGGTTTCAATAATATAATATAGATCAGTGATTCCATTGTTGTCGACTATAATAATGTAGTAGGTTTCTTTTATTTATTATTATTTTTTTATTTTTATATATTACATGCATAAATGCAGGTCACCTGCAGTACTGAAAAAACTCTAATTCTTTTGGGGTTTCATAAAATACTATATTCCTAATGTAGAACCGTAGAAACATACTTATGATAATTATTTTTTTATAATAATATTTTTATATATCAAAACGATGCATCATTTAGACAATTATTATCCTACAACGATCAATGATGCAGATTGCTTTATAGTTTCCACCCTAGAAAACTTCATTATATGATCCACTTCCATTATAAATATTTTTATTTTGAGATACAAAATACACTATTAGATCATAATTTGATATTACAAAGAATTTTATACAAATCGCAACAATAGTTAAACTAGTATAAATTAGAATATACCCGTATATATGAAAAGACAATCTGCAACAATAGTTAAACTAGTACTCCCTTCGTTCCACTGATATTGTCATGTTACTGTTCGACACGAAAATTAAGAATAAGGTTAAAAAGATAGAAAGTGGGTAGGTTCCATCACTTTTGAAGGGTTAATTATTTCCTTATTTGGAACAAGACAATTTGAGTGGGACAACCTAATAAGAAAAGGAAGATAATATCAGCGGGACGGAGGGAGTATAAATTAGAGCATACCAAATTAGAACATACCCGTATATATATGAAAAGACAATCTACACCTTTGCCCTTGGGAATGACTTTGGTGGAGTGAATATTCTTGAAGTTTAGTGCCTTGGGAAGGTTTCAATTTTGAAATTTACTAATGTTTTATAAGTCGAGCTTCGGTGGGTACCTTAGGTAGTGATTGCATCATCATATAATATATATGTGTCATGTGTGTGTGTGGAGAAGATATTATATAAGAATAGATATTAAACTGAAAAATATGAATATATCTAAATCATCAATCTTACAAGATTTAATGGATATGTCTTAATCTCATGGTCAAACCCGTTTTTTTCGTCAAAATTGTTTTTTGACTTTTTTTAATATGATAATGTTGTTGGACAAAAATTTGATGCATTGGATAGTACAAATCAATGCGCTGATATTATATTTTAGATGAATCACAATAGACATGTTGGCAGTACTTTGCTTAACTTGCATCACGACAGTGGCGCACAACGACGATGGTCGCGACAGCGAGCGCCAATAATGGTAGCGGTGAGTTAGTAGTGGTGGTTGTAAAGTGAGGAAATACGAGAAAGATTTGATTTTATAGTTTAGTAATAAATCCCCTTTCTAAGTCAATACATTGTAAATATTGCCTATTGAAGCCATAATGTACATCTTTTATGCATTAATGAGAATTGTCTTTGGAAACTTGGACAAATGTTTCTTGTTAAACACCTTTAGGTAGCAATTGCGCCGTCTCCGCACAAACCTTTAAAGGAGACGATCTTAAGACGGAAGTAATCGTTGGAGACGATTACTAGCCGCACGGTGCGCTAATTAACATTGCCACTACGAACGCCTCGTGACATGTGATCAAAAAATTCATTGCATTACGTGAACAAAATTGATGCACTGAATAAATATTAATAGATAAATGCATTAAATATGTGCGCTTTGATTTTTATTTTTTAGGAATAAGATATTTTTACAATAACAACTTCCTAAGGGGGTGTTTGGTAGGAAAGATAAACCCCTACTAGCTTATTTATATGGGTTTATCTTGTATTTGGTACGTAAGATAGATAATTGTGGAAGCTCGTTACAAAACTCCAACCTGCTGCTATTTCACTATTTCATCCAATTTATTAATCTGCTCAAATTGGTAAGATTATTTATGTGGATTGAGGGTGTAACCCAGACTAAATTTCTACTGACAAAATTGTCCACGCTGCGCCACCGCCCGACCAGATCTGCTGCTGCTGTTGCTCGCATTGCCGGTTCCGAAAGGAAAAGGAAGAGACAGCCGCTGCTATTTGCGACGTCGCCGACAACCAAACCAAGAGAAGATGGCCGCCGTTGCTGCTGCTTGCCCGCGCCTCCATCTTCGCCCACCCCAAATCTGACGCTGAATCGCGCGTCGCCACGGCTAAGTCTCTGCCGCCTATCGCCGCCCATATCTCTCTTCTCGAACTTCCATTTCTGTCTTCATCATTCCCGTACAGTAATACAACCAAGGAAATGATTGAAAGATGAGGGGAGAGAGAGAAGAGTGGTGGTGGTGGTGGGTGAAAGATGCGGGGAGAGAGAGAAGATGAGGGAGAGAGAGATGGCGGCGGCGGATGGTGGTGGGTGAAAGATGAGGGGAGAGAGAGAAGAGTGGTGGTCAGAGAAGAGTAGTGGGTGAAAGACGAGGAGAGGGAGATATGAGGGTTAGAGAGAGAAATAATTATATAATTTTATGGGTAGAATTGTCATTTTTCATTTAATCTTGAATTTAGATTATGATACCAAACAACCAACCTATTATTTACTCCTTCCGTCCCAATAGCATGGTCTCACTTCTTTTGGGCACGGTTATTAAGAAGAAGAGGTTTAGTATATAAAGTCAGTTTGTTCCACTTTATTAAGGAGTATTTTAATTAAAAGTAATACTCTTAACCAACAACTATTTTCCCCTTATTACACACTAATTATTTCCTTATTTGGACTGAGACCTTGCTATTAGAACAGCCAAAAAAAGAAAGCGAGACCTTGCTATTGGGATGGAGAGAGTACTATATTTATCTTAACATTATCTTATCTACCAAACACAAAAAATACACTAACAATCACCCCTTATTCACTATATTTATCTCAACATTATTTATCTCGACTTATCCTAACATACCTACTAAACGAGCCTTAAAAAGGCTCGTTTAGTAGGTATGTTAGGATAAGTCGAGATAAATAATGTTGAGATAAATATAGTGAATAAGGGGTGATTGTTAGTGTATTTTTTGTGTTTGGTAGATAAGATAATATCAAGATAAATATAGTAAATAATAAGTGGGTTGTTTGGTACCATAGTTTAAATTCAAGATTAAATGGGAAATTACAATTCTACCCCTAAAATTATATAATATTTCTAACCCTCAACTCTCTCTCTCCTCTCACCTATCGTATTTTTCTCTCACCTGCTTCCCTTTCACCTGCTTCCCTCATTTCTCTCTCACCTGCTTCCCTTTCACCTGCTTCCCTCATTTCTCTCTCTCCTCTCACCTATCATCTTCCCTCATTTCTCTCTCTCCTATTTCCCTCCCACTCATCCTCCTCCTCACCGCCGCCGCCGCCGCCCTCCTCCTCAGCTACAAAGCTCTACAACCGCCTCCGCTACAAGCTGCCGCCGAGGCCGCGGCCGCCGCCCTTCGTCGGCAATCTGAACGACTTAAAGCCGCTGCTGGTCCGTTGCTTCACGGAGTGGTCCCACACGTACGACTCCATCTTCTCGGTCTACTTTGGGTCCCACCTGAAGGTGAAGGTGAGCTCCGCCGCGCTGGCAAAGGAGGTGCTCATGGACAACGACCTCCAGCTGGAACGGCTCGGATTTGATCTGGTCCGACTCCGCCCCATTCGTGAAGATGAAGTCACCGCCATGGTTGAGTCCATTTTCACTGACTGTACTATGCCCGGTCACTCTCTCTCTCCTCTGTTCCACCACCATCCGCCGCCGTTGCAACCACCACCGCCACCCGCCGCCGCCTACTCCCACAATCTGCCATCATGTTCCTCTCGCTCTCTCTTCTCTCACCCCGCCACCATGGGCAATTTTGTCCATAGAAATTTAGTCTTGATTATACCCTCACTCCACATAAATAATCTTACCTATTTGAGCATACTAATAAATTGGACGAAACAGTGAAATAGCAGCGGGTTGGAGTTTTATAACGGGCTTCCACAATTATCTATCTTACATACCAAACACAAGATAAACCCATATAAATAATACAGTAGGGGTTTATCATACCTACCAAACACACCCTAATTGTATATTTATAAACACCGGTAGTAATACACGTTGAGTCAGCTGTCAGCGTGAAAGAATAGGCAATCGGCAAATATGACCCAAAATGGTGGTGATTTGCGTGGACGGAAATATATGCGTTTCCATGATACGACTTTTACATTATAATATGTTTAATTCCTTTAATTTATCTTGTTTGTAGCCCATCGCACATTTCACGTTGAAACGATATTTCTTTTTTAATGAAAACCAAACAAGGTCGAGGTGAGAGAAAAAGCAGACCCGACAGTCTTTTGCAAAATTTAACCAAAGTGCAATTATATACTTCCTCTACTCCGTCTCATTCAATTTGTCTTTTTAATGAAAATCAAACAGGAACGAGGAGAGAGAAAAAGCAGACCCGACAATCTTTTGCGAAATTTAACCAAACTGCAATTATATACTTTTTCTACTTCGTTCCATTCAATTTGTCTATTTTTTCTTAAGTGAATGTCCTACTTAATATGTCTATTTTCAAATAAGGAAAAAGAATTAGTCCTTTAAAAGCGGTAGAACCTATTCACTTTTATCTTTTTCCGACAGTCTTTTGCGAAATTTAACCAAACTGCAATTATATACTTTTTCTACTTCGTTCCATTCAATTTATCTATTTTTTCTTAAGTGAATGTCCTATTTAATTTGTCTACTTTCAAATAAGGAAAAAGAATTAGTACTTTAAAAGCGGTAGGACCTATTCACTTTCTATGTTTTTATCTTTATTCTTAATTTTCGTATCGAACAATAGGTGAACAAATTGAATAGGACGAAGGGAGTAAATTTTAAAAGTTTGGTAAAACTTATACATCACAAATAATTTATGGAAAAAACTAATAGGTAGTACTCACTCCGTCCTGATAACAAGGTCTCGTTTTCCTTTTTCGTATGTCCTAATAGCAAAGTCTTATTCCAAAATGAAAACAATTAACCCTTTTAAAAGGCATGTGACTTATCACTTTTTATTTTTTTACTCTTGTTTCTTAATAATCGTGACCAAAGTAAGTGATACCTTAATATTAGGACGGATGAAGTATATATATATATATTTCTTTCTTAAATACTCCACATTTTAAAATCAAACTTATGCTTGCAAATGAAGTATCTTTAGCACTTGCAGTATTAAAATCGAAGATGCGATCCTCGAGTTGACTGTAGTATCAAATGACAGAAATATTAAATACCACGTTTTCTTTTGTTATTGATAAAAAGGAAATCGCAATCACAACTGTTAAAAAAAAAAAAAAAACTACTGCTATGTTTGATTAATATAAGTCCAGTTAAAATTATATTCGTTCTCTCACATGCAAAGTATTTGTTATGAAAAAATATTGAATTGTCGTCTAAATTTTAAATGGTTTTTATATTTAAGTTTTTTTTATTAATCTGATTTTCATACAAATTGATTCTAATGTACCGGATGTACAAAGTACAAACTAGATAAGTCTTTGAATATTACTGGCGCAAGATAAAGTGTAAATCTGTCCCATTTTCGGTCGGACTACGTCATGTTTTCCATACATGAATTATCGCTTATAAGTAAAAAATTGAAAATTTTCTACTTCTAATTGGTAAAAGGCAAAAACTTGGGTGAGTCTTGACTCACTGTGAGGCCTAATCATAATTAAGTTTAATTAATTTACGATTAGAATTTATTAATTTTTAATTAGAATTCATTGATTTCCAATAAAAATTTATTAAATTAATTAATTAAAAAACAGAAAAATAAATTAGGGGATCGCATGGTGCAGTTCAAATAAGTGGACCACACCAAAATGTTCCCCTCGGTAAAATATGAAAATCAAGCCTTTTGAAGTCTCAATGTGCTTGAAACTTAGACGAAGTAACATTTCTCTCATTTTCACTCAATCTTTCAAAATAAGAGGGTGCATTGATTGCTATCTTTATATATAATTAGTATAAATTATAAAATAATTATCATTATTTTACATTTATATTAGTATTACTTCTTCCGTCATGTTCATATTATCTTCCTTTCTTTATTGTACTGTCTCACTCAAATTGTTTTATTTCAAATAAGGAGTGCACTGTCCCATTCAAATTGTCTTATTTCAAATAAGAAAAAAATTAACCCTTTAAAATCATTTAACAGTTATGGACATACTCATTTTCTATTTTCCTACTCTCATTTAATCTTCGTGTCAAACAATAATAAGACAATACTGGAGAGTATATTACTTTACACACATAATTAGTTGACTCTCATGATGATGTACGCAAAAGAAAAAATTAATCAGACATGCATTTATAAAAAAAAAGTTCGACTTCGCATGACAGATCTAAGAGTAAAGTGATAGTACCTTCTTTATTGATACCACTAGTCTTTATATCGCAATCATAATCATCGAGAAAACTAGTGGAGAAGATTGAGGGAGGACTTGCAGATTCTTTCAACTGTAAGTATCTCAAGTTTTTTCTAGTTTAATGTTACCCTTTTGAATGATTTCGTGTTTGTGTGCTTATTTTGTTTAATAATGAAGAATTTCAAGAGAAATCTGTTTATTTGTTTCTTGATTATATTGTCATCCTTTGAAATGTTATTTTGAAATATTTCTTGTTAATTTCATCTTGATTGTATTGCTTGTATGATGATGATGGTTTGTGTGTGTGTGTGAGAACACTGAAGAGAGTGGAAATTGGTTGTGTGACAGAAGAAAAGAGGGGTAATTAATATACAAGTGAATGGAAGGTGAGAATGAAGAAGCGCTGCTGCAGGCAGTACATCCAGTTGAAAATGGGATAAATGAAGAGAATTTGAAGAGGAAGGTATGGCTGGAGAACAAGAAATTTTGGGTGGTGGCTGCACCAGCCATTTTCACCCGAGCTTCCACGTTTGGAATCAATGTCATCAGCCAAGCCTTTGTAGGCCACATTGGTGCTACAGAGCTTGCTGCCTATGCTCTCATCTTCACTCTTCTTACAAGATTGGGCACAGGATTGCTGGTAATTTGATATTCTCTTTTAAAACTTTCATTTAATATTGAAAATAATGATTAGTGATCAAGATTATCTGTTTTGGCATTATTCGGTTGTTGTGCTTCTATGCTATATATATGATAAAATGTGAGTCCCTTTGTATTGGATTAATGTAGTTCCCCTTTTCAATGTGTGTGTGTGTGTGTGAATTATGCAGCTAGGAGGGGCGAGCGGATTAGAAACTCTATGTGGGCAAGCCTATGGTGCAAAGCAGCATCACATGCTTGGGATATATCTTCAGAGATCATGGGTTGTTTTGACTGCACTCGCAACTTTACTAGTGCCCGTTTATTTTTTCGCGACGCCTATCTTAATAGCTCTAGGTCAGGATGAAGTTATTGCGGAAGAGGCAAGGAGCATTGCTCTGTGGTTCATTCCCGTGACATACTCCTACGTGTTATCGTTTAGCTGCCAAATGTTCTTGCAAGCACAGAGCAAGAACATGATCATAACATATTTGGCTGTGTTGTCGTTGTCAATCCATATTTTCCTTTCATGGCTTTTGACAGTGAAGTTTCATCTTGGCATGACTGGTGTAATGGTGTCAACTATCTTGGCCTACTGGATTCCCAACATCGGCCAACTGATTTTTGTCACCTGCGGAGGATGCAAGCAAACATGGACTGGTTTTTCGACTTTAGCCTTCAAAGATCTTTGGCCAGTCGTCAAGCTTTCTTTGTCTTCGGGCGCCATGCTTTGGTCAGGCATTCTTATAATAATATTCCCTCCTCTATATATCTGCTCTCTGCATTCTTGTATAGTATTCCATCCTCTATATATCTGCAGTCTTATATTCATGTACGTATTTTGTATGGCTGGCAGTCTGGAGCTCTGGTACAACTCCATACTCATCCTTCTGACAGGAAATATGGAAAATGCTCGGGTCGAAATTGATGCTCTTTCAATCTGGTATGATTCAATCTGAGGAGGCCTTGTTAATGTCGTTAACCTAACTTATATAGTACATTACAATTTTGTTCATTAATTGAATTTGGTGCAGTCTTAACATCAACGGTTGGGAAATGATGATATCTCTAGGTTTCTTGGCTGCAGCAAGGTATGCTACTATATATTTTCATTAGGCCGGCCACCAAAAGGTCATGGAATGAACTTGAGTTGAGTGTATGTTGTTATCGATGACATGTACAGCGTACGCGTCTCAAACGAGCTTGGGAAGGGGGACTCTAAAGCTGCAAAGTTCTCCATTCTGAATATAGTGCTAACATCACTGACCATAGGACTTGTGATGTTTACTTTTTTCCTATTATTCCGGGGGCGTGTAGCTTATGTTTTCACAAATGATAGAGGAGTGGTTGCTGAAGTTTCCCGTCTATCACCTCTCCTCGCGTTTTCTCTTCTCATGAACAGCGTTCAACCCGTTCTTTCTGGTAGCTTGCTTTCTTTGTCGTCTTTCACATATCTTAATTAACAATTAGCTACAAATTATATAAGTTAGTTATGTGATGATCGAACAGGTGTGGCTGTTGGAGCTGGTTGGCAAAGTGTGGTGGTATATGTTAACATAGGATGCTATTACTTGGTAGGAATTCCTTTCGGTATTTTACTTGGTTATGTCATCAAATTACAAGTCCAGGTTAGTTTCCATGTCACATTCATTCAATCTTAATTACTAATTAAATGTTACTATATATATATATATAAATAATGTGTGTTAATTGTTGGTATGTATGTATGGATATATAGGGGGTGTGGATTGGAATGTTGATAGGCACTTTGATTCAGACTATAATTCTTTTGATCATAACTATGAGAACAGATTGGGATAAGCAGGTACATTACATACATACATATACTGATACCGGCCATTTCAAGAATTTAATTTGATCACCATTTAATTTCCTTCTCTTTGAACAACTCATTTGAAGAATAATCTGATTTGTTTGGGGCTGCTGTAGGTTTCTGTAACGCGACAAAGGCTTAACCGTTGGTTCGTGGATGATCGACCTAATGGACAGTCAGGATCTGCCTAATTTATTGGATAGTACTTAATCAGATATATGCAGTAGTGTTTGATCATTTTATTACTCTACTTGTTTTGGTTTTTCTCTTGTGTTATTATTATGTTGGTGCTTTTGTGGGAGATAATTAATACTAGATCTTGTGCTTGCTGAGAGAACTGACATCTCTCTGTCTCTCTCTCTCTCCCAAAAACAAATTTCACTATATTTCTAACAGAATTATATATGGAAAATTTAGTTGAGAAGAACGCGGTTGTCCATCTATAGAGAATCCTCCTCCGCGGTACTCCGTTGCCCTTTTCCGAGACATTTTGCTATTATTAAAGATAACTAGAGATGTCAAAGTATTGAGTCGAGCTGCCCAAGCTCACATGGTCAAAGGCACCAATCGGCCCGACCAGGCCCGGAAATCCATCGGCTCTAAAAATGATGGCCGGACCAGCCCAAAATAATTTTAGGGGTGCTTACTTGGGGTGACAGGATAGATAGATAAAAATAGTATAGGTCAATTCACCGTTTATTTTGATGGATTGATTATTTTTTAGATATAGTCAATCTTATGTTTTATCAATCTTTCCAGGGTCAGAGCCCACGAGCCAAATGACCTAAACTTACAACATAAATGTCCCAGGCCGGCCTGGCTGCATGTGCTTAATGAAATGAGATTTTTATCAAATAAATTTCCACAAGATCCCCTATTCTTGTTGCGTTTGTTGCAACTGCAGCATCCATGAAACTAATCAGGTCAAGAAATATAATTTTAAAGGTCAACTAATCAAGTTTTGTGGTGGCGAGCAAAAAATATAAAATTTTGTGGCTTCATTCAGCCGATCTGACTCGAAAGAATCTAATTAATGAGCAATCCCAAGAAAGATATATATGACCTAAATGGCACATGATTTGCGTGATCAATGGTGGTGGGGTTTTGGTAGAGAGTAGGTGAGACTGTGAGACTGAGACTGAGACTCAAAATTAATGTCACATGCCCCATCTAACAATCCGGCCCTCATAGATCTAACACAATCATGGGACGTTTACTTTGAAGGATAAGATAAATTGATAAAACATAGGATTGACTACATGAAGGATTAGATGATCAAACAAGTTTAAAAGTAATCAATCTATCAAAATAAATGGTGAATTAACCTATACTATTTTTATCTATCTATCATATCACCCAAAGTAAACAATCCCTCACTACTTTATTGCTACTTTTAAAAACTTGAAATAATAGCATAAGGTTGTTCTTTAAATTACAATCATACCCATATATACACTCTGTCTCTGCATGCATGTGCGTTATATATATATACAAAGACAAACTAAACTAACTAAACAAGTTAGTCAAGAAAGAGAATTATACTCTTATAAAAAAATATTAGATAAGGCTAATTTTAGTGAAAGAGAACCCATAATTTCTGAATTAAAAGCAGAAATTAATCAGATAAAATCTGAAGTCAAAAACCTTAATGAAAGGTTTGATCTTCTCAAAATCAACAATTGAAAGAATGATTCATCATCATCAGATGAAGAAGATGATGTCATCTCCAATAGAGAAGAAGATTCTAAAATTAATCAAATTATTTTTAAGGATTTAATTTGGGTCAATAAAATTGATCAAATCCGATCTCAGAAATGGTATTCTGAAGTTACTTTGATTATTAACAAAGAATTTACTATTACTATTAATGCACTCCTTGATACAGGAGCAGATGTTAATTGTATTAGTGAAAGAATTATCCCTTCAAAATATTATTCAAAAACTACTCAATTTATTACTGCGGCTAATAAGCAACCACTCATCGTAAATTACAAACTATAAGATGTTGCTATTTGTAACTCAGGAGTTTGTCTTAACACATCTTTTATTTTAATAAAAAATATTTCTACTCCAGTTATTTTAGGAACACCTTTTTTCCAAATGCTTTTCCCATTAATAAATTAATGAGAAATGACTTTTTGCAAAGGTTAGAGGAAAAAATTTACATTTTTCTTTTTCATCGGTTCCTATTACTAAATCTATTAATTTAATTCAAAAAGTTATTAATAATAAAAATAAATTTATTTATTCTCTTAAGGAAGAGATAAATTTTAGAAATATTAAAGAAAAAATTAATTCTGAAAAAATTCAGAATAAAATAAAAAATATTTTTCAACAAATTAATGATGAAATTTGTGCAGAAGTTCCAAATGCTTTTTGGAATAGAAAAAGACGTGAAGTTAGTCTTCCCTATATAGATGGCTTTGATGAAAATAATATTTCCACTAAAGCTAGACCTATTTCTATGAATGAAAGATTATTAAAATATTGTAAAGAAGAAATTGATAGTCTTCTTAAAAAGGGTTTAATAAGACCTAGTAAAAGTCTATGGAGTTGTCCAGCATTTTATGTTGAAAATGCTGCTGAAATCGAAAGAGGAGCTCCAAGACTAGTTATTAATTATAAACCGCTTAATAAAGCTCTTAAATGGATAAAACATCCATTACCAAATAAAAGAGATTTAATTAATCGAATGTTTAAAGGAAATATATTTTCTTCATTCGATCTTAAATCTGGGTTTTATCAAATTCTTCTAAAAGAAGAAGATAAATATAAAACTGCTTTTACAGTTCCTTTTGGACATTTTGAATGGAATGTTATGCCATTTGGTTTAAAAAATGCTCCAATGGAATTTCAAAATATTATGAATCAAATTTATAATCCTCATATGGATTTTATTTTAGTTTATATTGATGACGTTCTAACCACTTAGCGTGGTATCTCCTTAAAATTAAGGATATTTAATCAGAGTGCTTAATTTAAGCAGATAATAAAGACCCTTGTTGTTCAAAGAGTCTTAAGCTTTGTTTAGCGGATTTAAGAGTAGGATAAAAATATATCCTTTTTGAAACCTCTGGAATTTCAGAGTCTTCAATACATTCAATTAAATAAGAAATAAAATTTCTAATAGAAGATATTTTATCTCTAACAGTTAATTTATAATTTTTATAATGAACATAATCATAATCATGCGGTGCATTCCAAAATTCATATGAATTGCAAGGAAGATTCATAAAACAAGAACTTACATTAATTCTTGGGGAGCGTTACACTGGAATTATTACAATACGAAGAGAGGAAAGTAGTGAGGAAAAGAGAATATTACAAGAGAGAGGAAAGCAGAGAAAGCAGAGAAAAGCTTGTCCTCAAAATATCTGAGGACGGGCTATTAAATAGCCAAAAGAAAAAGAAACGACAAAACAAAAGTAAACATACTATTCATAAATAGTAACAAACTATTCATGAATAGGAACCTACAAGCTAAAAAGGAAAACCTACTAAACCTATGATGATATCACTGAATGCGTATTTCGCAGTAATTATTTTTGTAGTTCTCCTTCAAGAAGAAAACTCATGCAGTCTAGATCTTCGTAGGGATCTTGGGCTTCTTCAAAATTTTCAATTTCTTTCATTTCAGTATCTGAGATATTTTTCTCTACTGAAGATGAGGAGGAACTTGCTTTAGTAATTTCTGGATTGTCTTTTCCAAAAACTTCTTTCCACATATTATTAATGGAGTCTTTATCCATTTTCTGGAAAAGTTCTTTAAGTAAGGAGTCTGAGGACGGAGTCTGTGCATTGAGACTTCTGTAAATCTGTTGAGATGGTTTGATAGCCAAAACTCCTCGTCTATCATAAGTTTTTCCTTCTCCAAAGAAATCTTCTTTGGGCCACCATTTGATAAGAATTCTCCTAACTAAAATTGTTGGAGTGAATTGAATTTCATTCTTTTCTCTTTTTTGCTCTTGCAAACCATAGTCCCATCTTAAAATCCATGGAACAGAGTAATAGTTTGCAAATTGCAAAACTGCATTAAGACTTTCAAGGTTGTCATTAACATGTTGAAATTTTTTCCAAATCATTTTTATTTTCTTAGGAAATATACAAGGTGATATCCCCCATGAAAAGAAAAATGTTGAAAACCAAATGGGGATGTATTGTGTAACATCATCAAGATCAAATTTAATCCACCACGAATGCTTTTTAGCATTATTTTCATAAATAAACAAATTATCCCAAGCTTTAATATAATAAAAAAAACTATAAAAATTTGGGAGTGCTTTATAATTTTCAAGTTGCCTGCTCTGATAAAGAGACAATCCCCAATCTGAGGAAGAAAGAATTTTCTTAATAATACATTTAGAATAAGCGTATTCTTTACCGCGATCCATATGTTGAATTTCAACAGATCCAGTTTCAGTAAGAATTGCTTCAAAATATTCTCGACTTTTCTTTCCAAAGATTGGTAGCATATCTTTATTAAGATAGCTTTGTGCCAATTGATTTGGAGAAAGACCTTTTAGATCTTTTTCAATTGGAAAATAATTAATATATCCCAAAATAATATATGGATATCTAATTTCTTCTTTTGAACCCTTTTGAAGGAAGATGGCGTTTTGATAATATTGAATTTCATATGCCATTTCATCTTCTTCAAATTCTTTGTTAGGATTAAATTTCGGAAAATCTTTTAGATCAAGAAAATCATCATCTGATTTTTGTTGATCATTTGATTTCTGTTGATAAGGCTTTTTACCATATTTGATGAAGTTGACTTTTTAGTCAAATTAACCATTGGTCTTTTGCCCATGGACCGTTGTTTTACCATGGTGTTCCAAGCTTCTGCCCTGCAAGAATTCTCTGGTTAAAAAATCTGGTAATGAATTAGATTTTCCAGCAATATGCTCAATATCAAAATCAAAACATGCATATATATATATATATATTATAAAATTAATTAATGGTTTGACATATTTCATTTTTTTCCTAGACTTGAGGAAATAAGTCTTGCTTGTGTACACGTGCTTCTCTCGTCCAAAGTCATTCTTGGCCCATTTTTCATAATTTACATTATTTTTCCAGACACCAGCTATAAAATATATTCCATCCGTCCCATTTCATTATGTCCATTTGATTGGACATCTATATGTTAAGAAAATGAATTGTTTATGATAATTAAAGTTCAAAATATAACGTAACTTTTTTGGAGTATTTCTGTTCTAATCAAATAAGAGAGAGAAGGGAGAGAGTAGTTTTTTTTTGTGGCATACGTAATCTATATACATATACTAAAATAGAGTTGTATAGTCAAAGTTTCCCGCCTAAATCAGATGCGTAGAATTCTTTAACGCATGCAACTGTCGCTTAGAATTCTTTCACTGAATCACGCATCCAATTGAATCAATTGGAACTCGAAAATTCCAAAAAACCTTTTCATTAATTCCAAGAAACCTTCTCATTAATTGAATCAATTGAATCACGCATATAACTATAAGATTGCAATTGTTCGACTAAGAAGCCTCAGTTTTCAATTTTGTTTTCCAATCTCCTATGAAGATATCATATTCATACATAGTATTTTACTACTTTTGTAATATTTTCTTTATATCCGTTTTGTTTTGTTGTTATTTTCTACTCGATCGATTAATTTGCTACTATCACATTCTAAAAAATTAATCAAACACTTGAATACATGCTAATAGTGTGTTAGTTTCATGCGTGTTGGTTCATCACAGTCCGAACAAGAATACATACGAAAGGAAGTCGAAGTTGGTCAGCAAGGTATGTATAATGTAAATGTAATATTGACTTTATTCATTTTGTTTCTTTCTTATTTTCTACTCTATTTACAATTACATTCTTACAAAGTGAGGAATGTAATCTTAATTTTGGCTTGCAGATTAGGAAAATGATGGAGATGAGCGACGCCAAAAGGGATTGGCCGCGCTTGCACCTAAGTTCTATGGTTCAATGTATTCCATATTTATTTGTCAGTTTTTTTATTCTTTTACCATTAAGTTTTAGTCTTTTGGTTTATTTTGTATCATGTGTATGGGCATCAGCAAATTGGGTTCTCTTTTGTAATTTTTATTTTAATAAATATATATATAGATAGATATTTTTTTTTTTTGACGAAAATAGATATATTTTTTCTAACTCAATTTTTGGGTTTAGAAATCATTTATGTAAGAATATATCAAAATATTTCAAAAGTTTGTAGTACAAATTTTACACGCACCTATAAATAATTGTTAATATCTTTTTTTGAGATCAATAACTGTTAATATCTCAGAATTATAATAAGTTCGTCTGCATTTGATTAGTAACTACTAACTGTTATTTGGAATAATAAAAAATTACTTAAGAGGAAATCCATTATTGAAATTAATGTAGGCAATATTTAACATATTTTATGGCAATTTTAAAGTTGATCGATTTGTGTTAAATGTTTGGGTAATATAAGAATTGAAATTAGTTCATATATCTTTATATATAAATATATTGTTGCCCCATTTGTGTCTATGTTATGTATTATATTGATTTTGATCTATATTATATTTGGTAGTCAAAAGTTAATCATAATGCATGTCCATTGCCGAAATCTAAATATAAATTATGTATTATGTATTTTAATCAAACTATTATATATTTTTAGAATTGAAATATATTATATATTGTATATAATTAGTTATAACTCATATAAAATGATCCCGGCATCGCGGGGGTCATACATTAGTTTATGAATTATAGTGGAGTATTTATTATATGTTGTGTTTTCATCTTAGGAAATAGATATAATGAAATGGAACGTCTAAAAAAGAAAAATGGGGTATAATGAAATGGGATGGAGGGAGTATATGTCAGGCAGGCTGAATGTTGGTCCCGAGACGGATATCTTGGTGTAGAGGGGGGTGAATACACCAAGGATTTAAAACTTTTCCAATTAAAACTCTTTTGAGTGAGCTGGCTGTGTTCGATCCAGCTGGAAGACAGCTTGATCGACACAGCTGGCTGTGTGCGGAATGTGGTGGATTTGGAAAGTCCGTCTGTTACTTCAAATATATTGCAAAGCTTAGTTTCTCTTTTCAGTTAGTCAGTTTATGCAGCTTGACATGTATGCGTGAGGAGTTAGCAGAATGCATAAAACAAAGCAGTAAAGAACAAAGCAATTTTAACGTGGTTCGGAGTAACACCTCCTACGTCCACGACCAGATTCACTGGTAATTCACTACCACTTGGTTTCCAAGTACCAAGCAACTTCACAACTCGAACCTGAGTTGTGTTCCAACAGTTTACGGGCACTGTCAAGCCTAACCTTTCAGTTTACGGGTACTGAAAAAATATTACTTACAGTTTCCGGGTACTGTAAAACCTGACCACTCGAATTACACGCTTCGAGCAGGCGTACCTTGACCTAACCTTTCTGGGTTTGGGTTTGGGTTTGGGTAAGGGTTTTCCAATTATGAACGAGTTCTTACAATGAAGAACAAGGAGTATGATGAACTCGTTCAAACTAGGCGTAAGATATTTCTATTCTAATCTTTTCTGCCTATGACTGAATATGTGAACAACTAAGAACACAGCTGACTGGCTGGGTGTTCTTGAAAGATTTGGCTTTGAAGATCGTTGTTCATTTTTCTGTTTCCTCTTTTATGTCTTCAGTCGTCTCGCCAGCCTAACCAGTCTTCAATGGTGAGGAGATATATATAGGTGGAGATTCAAACTAGCCGTTGGAAGAGAGCCGTTTGAATCTTACCTACTCTCATTGACTTCTGGCCTTTAACCTATGAAGTAGGTCTGCATCTGCAGAAGCTATTTCTTCTCTGATTTGATCACGTCAGACAAGATCTTCTGAAATCGGGATCTTGTCTTGGAGAAGGTCTTCGTCTTTGAGCTGCTAAGCGTTTCTGCTGTGTCTTCAGTGTCTTGGACTCTGCTGCGTCTCGACTCTGAGCTGTCTTAGACCTGTGCTGTATCATTAACCTGAGCTGTGTCTTCAACCTGAGCTGTGTCATTAACCTGAGCTGTCTTAGACCTGAGCTGTGTCATTGACACAAAGCTGGGTCTTTTACACTGAGCTGGGTCTTTGACACTGAGCTGGGTTTCCGTCACTGAGCTGGGTCTTGATACTACTGGGTCTTTGACTCTGCTTGGTCTGTTCTGCTGAGTCCGTTCGCCGAATTCTCACCGTGTCAGCTTAGCTGTGTCTTCTGCTATGTCTTCTGCTGTCTTCAGCGACTCTACCTGTAAACTTAGAAACTCTATAAGCTCAAACAGGTGAGCTGAAAAACACTTAGGCTTGTGCAATCATCTACTCGGTTGGGGTCAGCTGGATTTTGGAATCAAATCAAAACTCTATTAATTTTTCCAACAATTTTTCCCTTTTTGATGATGCCAAAACCTAACTGAGAAAAACAATTTACTTCCCACTTAACAGGAAACGGGGTTTCAAAAAGAAATAAACATTCATAGCGGATAATCAAATTTAGAGCCTGGACAAAGAGAGATTGTCTTCAGGTTGATTTTGATAAAACGAACTTTTCATTAATACGAAATTTTACAATTTTAAAATTACAAAAGTTCAAAAGAAAATTCCCAGTTGGCTGGGTCTTCATTTCTGCTTCTGCTGCTGATTCTTCTGTCTATCTTCTTCTAGTTGCTCATCCGTTCTCAACCTGTACCTGTTGAAGATCATTCGTTCCAGCTTCATGTACTCTTCTTCACTGTTTACCTTGGAAATTTTTCTCCTGATTGCCCATTTATTTACTTCTGCGATAATTTGCGATTTGTCAGGAAGATTGGTTCCAGGTATCAGTGAAGGTTGGAGATGATACAGCTGGGGAGCAGAGAACTGGATCTTCGCGGTCTTTGCGGCATTGAAGAATGCTTTAGCAGTCATCCTATCTTGATGAAAAAGCTCATTGAGGTGCATCTTGAAAGCAACATCTGGTGGCGTATTTGGGTAAGCTCCCAAATAGTAGTAATCTTCAATGAACTCGAATTATGTATGTTCCCAGTCGTCGTTTAACTCTTCTGGGATCCATTCATCTATTCTTCTCCAGTTCATTGGCATCTGAGACTTTTTCTTCGATGATCTGATGTTTGCTCTTTTCTTCTTCTGCTTATTTTCTTCAGCATTGAGCGAGCTTTTCTTCTTCTTCTGCTGCTCTTGAAAGCTTTTCATCTCTTGCTTTTTTTGATTTACAAAGTTGCAGAGCCATTGAGTATCATTGACTTGTTTTGGCGTGGCTCCGCTTGCTTTGGCAAGAGGAATGATCATTTTGCTCCATTTTCCTCTCCGTTCAGCTGGTTCTTCGTCTACTCAAGAACAACTTCATCAATCTCGATCATGAGACTTGGATTTCATTTTCAGCTACAGCTTTCCTTTTGCCTGCCCTTGATGTTTTTCTCTTGTCATTACCTTCCCCCTTTTTGGCATTATCAATAAGGATAGAGGATAGGTTGACGACTTCTCATTCAGCTGGGCCAGGGCTTTGTCAACATCAGCAATTTTGGGTGTGTTGTCTGCTATGACGAGGTTGAGCTGCGCTGTGCTGTTACTTCCAGCTTTGAACTGAGTGTCCAGCTCTTTGTAGAGGTTGAACAGCGTTTGAATGTCAGTTCTGTTGGAGAGCGTTTGCTTTTGGAGAGCTGCCATCTGGCTGGATAAGTTAGTGACGCTCTTTTCCAGTGGAGCTTGGAGTTTTGAAATGATCTCAAGGACTCTCTTCTCTAGATGATGTGACTGTTCAATGCGTTGAGAGACGATAGATTGTTTGAGATCTCGATTGGTGCTTTCCTGTATGTTCTGGGCAAAAGTGTGAACTTCATCAATGGACTGTCCATGACAATGGACTTGCCATTCTACATCTGTGATACGCAGAAGGATGTCAGCAATTGATTTGAATCTATCCTACAATAGGATTTTCTTAACTTGTTTCGTGATTTCGTCCTTCATTGTATCTGAAAGCATGGCATCAGGATCCGTCTGGATCCCGGATTCGACTTGGCTGGGTTTGTCTGCCTCGATCTCGATCAGTGAGCGAGTGTCATCGGCAATTGAACTTGGTGGGGCAGCTTCGGTAGGCTCAACTATTGCATTAGTTGGCTCTTCTTCAATCAACATTGCCTCAGCTGTGTCGGCAGGGACAACTTCCTTGGCATTCTCAACTGGAACAATCCAGCTGAGAGTGTGGAGGTAAGAGTTGGCTCTTGCGATTACCTCCTCAGACGGTGGTACTTCATCTTGCTTAGCCTTCTGGATGAAAGTTTGGATTAGCTCGTCTTGATGTATGAAGGCATCCTGAAGACTTCCAAATCCAAAGATCTCCTGCAGAACAGCTTCTTCGGCTATGAGCTTATTGAAGGAGTAGAACTCCACAAGTTCCTCATTTGCATACCAAGTAGTCATCTTGGTAGCAAGGTAAAATTTGAAGTCGCTGACGGCGACTAGTGCGGCGGGGAGCGAAGCAAGAGAAGGGTATTGTTACAGTGCGCTCTTTATCCCTTGAAGCCTGAGGTTATCGAACCTCATGATAGTGGCAGCACGTGCAACGGTTCTGGGACTGAGGATTTCAAATTCCTCATAAGGGCTTGTAGGTTCAGCTCGATTTTCATCATCCAGCTGCAAAGGAGCGTCAGCTGGATGGGGTTCTTTGGGTGAGCTGGAATTAGAAGATGATTTAGCTTGGGTGTCAGCTGGCTGTGAAGGAGCTTCAGTCAGTTGAATATCTACCTGCTCTTTTATAGGAGATAGTTCTTTGGTTGGAGAGCTGGGTGCTGAAATTTGGAGTTGAGCGGTTTCAGGTACTGAGCAAGTGGGTGGGGAATCTGAGAGATGTACCTGAGGATGAAGATGAAGGAGAGGATAGTCTTGTTGAGCGGTTCCAGCTGATGTGGGATCAGCTGGAGCGGGTTGTGAAGATGCTTGAAGAATTTGACGAAGGGGAATAGCATCCTCTGGGTCAGGGTGGGAGACCACTATTTGTGGTTCTTCAGTTTCTCGTGATGTAATCACGAACTCCCTTCCATTGTCTGAGCTGGAGGAGGATCACTGAGCTGTCTCCTCAGTGACTAGTCTCCACTCAGTTTTCTTATTTTGTATTGGGAATGTTGTGGGAGTGGACTCAGATTCAGCTGGCTCATCAACTGGTTTCTCTGCTGCCTCCTCAGCTGGCTTGCTGGCTGCCTTGAATTTCAGCTTCTTTTTGGCAGGTGGAGATCCAGCTGGTTGTGTCTCATCCGGTTGCTTTTTTTTTTCCTGCTTGAGAGGGAGAGGCAGTCTGTTGCTTTGCCTCTTGCACCTTCTTCTTCCCTTCAGGGGCTGCTTTCTTCAACAAGTCAGTGAGCTGACTTGGCTTCTCAAAAAATATTCTGGACACAGGAAATTCTTCTGTGTCATGCCACTTGATTTGCCTTCCGGTAGTATAATTTTCTATTATACACGTCACTTTGGTGCATAAGTAGATTGTTTCTCTACAGCTGTACCGAGTGAAGCTGTCATCCTCAAAATGAATCTTCTTCGATTCTTTCTCCAACTTTCTCATGAAGAAGGAGAACCAATCCACAGGGTCATTCCTGAGGATGGCTATCATTGGCTTCAGTTTGGGAATGCTGATCTCTCCTTGAGATCCAGCAATACCAAGGATGCACTTCTGGGTGACATCCAGAAGTAATCTGAACTTGGGCTTGAGCAGGAGCTTGGACATGCTCGCCCTGTAAGGTTCCGGTTTGAACAATATCTTATCCAGTTCGGCCTGGATTTCTTCTCTGGTGTAGTTATCTGGGGAGCGGTTCCCAAGAGTCTTTAAGTTGAATAGCTTGTTCAACATGATGTTGATGTCGACATCCCATGGAGTTGTATGTCATGTCTTCTCCTTGAGTTGCAGAGAGACGTTTGAGCGGAGTCGATCATCTCGGTTAGTCATCTCTAGGAAGAACTCTGCGACTTCTCTGCGGAAGATGTTCTTCGGTCTTGCAGTCGCCCACTGCAAAAGTTCGGCTTTCTCGATGAGATCTAATACCTCCTGGAATTCTGAGTTCTTGTAGTTCTTGAGAGTTAAACAACTCTCGAAATGAAGCTTTGATATCAAATTCTCAGTCTGGCTTGCTCCTGGTGTCTTCTTCTTTGGGGCCATGATATTCTTCTGTAGCAAGAGGTTAGAAAGACGAAGATACTAGGGGAGCGTGTTTGCAAAGAGATAATCAAGAATCTGAGATATAAATTTCAGAGATAAGTATGAACGATGTAAAACATGGCGAAGATTTGCATATTTTAGATGTATATATCAACTGTCCATTTTGATGGAAGGTTGAGATCTTGGCAAAATAATTGAAGATCTGCGGCTGAGAGAGATTTGCGCAACACGTCACATGACGTGTGTATATAGAGTGTAGGTCACGCGCGCGTGAGGTAGTCGAACCGTTCTGACTTCTGCCTCAATTCTCCCGAGCTACAGTGTTCTGCATGTTTTTCATTAAATGCGATGGAATTCGATGGGATGGATGACTAATCCATTTAAGGAATGTCTGGGTATTTGAATTAAATTCAAATATTTTTATCTTTAAATAGCATATTCTTCAGGGAAAAAGATAAAAAAGTCTGCAAACCTGTCAGCTGATCATTGTAGTCAGCTGATACCACGGCTGTGTTTTCTTTATGTTGAATGAGCTTTTCTTCAGTTTTATTATCCAGCTGAGCTTGATTCCCCTCAGCTGGTTTCCCTTGTTAAACTGAGTTGAAAGATCTAGCTGGGTTTGAATTCTTCTATCCTGATGTCCCATTAGCTTTTCATTATCCAGCTGAGTCTTGTTCCCCATTAGCTGGGTAATCCTTCTGAATCTGAGCTTTGGGATCCAGCTGAGTTTGTTCCCCCTCAGCTGGATGATTTTTTTTCATCCGGATTGAGCAGTCCAAGTAATTCCACATCATCTTGATTTAGATTTCAGCATGTTGTGCTTCTGTGTGAATTTTCCCAACGGTGTCCTTCAGATGTTGAGAAGTTTCTTGGGTGTTTTTCATATCGTCAGTTGGGTTATAGAATCAGCTTGATTGCTCCGTTGGATCAGGTTTCTCTTCAGCTGGTGATTCCAGCTGAGTTTGTCTTTGTGAATGCATCCAGCTGAGTATTCTTCTTAATTTTGCTGACTCTTTCCAGCTATGTAGAGTTTTCCTTGAATTGATAAATTCTTTTTGAAATCCTTGGGGTTTCTGCTGAGTTAGTCCAGCCGTGTCTGACTCCTTGATGAAACACGGTGATCCAGCTGAGTATTTCCTACTGGATGCTCTTCCTGATAATTCTGCTGGACTGGGATGAGATCAATTATTGATACCAATTGTTGGTGAATCTGCTGAACTGAGTTCCCCCTCAGCTAGATTCATCTTCTTGATTTGATAGCAGGTGGCTTTTTCTTCAGCTGCATCCTACTTCCTTTGAGCGGATTTTCTCATCATTGGCTCATTCCTTTGATAAGGTCAGCTGTCCCAAATCCAGCTGATTCATCTGCTTCTTCTGAATTCTTCTCTTGAGACCAATGTACTCAGCTGTGTGTCCAGCTGTGTTTGCTTTTCACAGCTAGTCCCAGACAGCTAGCTGGGTAAGTTCAGTTTCTTCAACAGCTGGGTTTGAGAATCCCATGAAGCAGGCATCTTCAGTAAAATGCTTCATCTTCTGAGTCGGAAGAAAACTCTTGGTCTTCTTCAGTTTTGCTCGACTTGAGTTCTTTATCTTTTCTTTGGGAGGTCGACTCAGCTGAGGTTCTCTTTGGGTAGAATTTCTTGTCGTGATGAACCTTCACGATCATCTTGTACCTTTCCTTGCTGTGTTCCAGCCTATTAATATTACGTACAAGCATGGCAACTTCTTCGTGCAATTCTTCTTTGCTCATATTTTTGTGCTCCTTGTTGGTCCTTCCAAGCTGAGCTAATTGAGCTGATCTTCTTAATTCTACACTGAGAGCTGTCTCCTTTGCTTTAGAGGTCAGCTCTGTTTCAGACATCTGGCTGGATGATTCTCCGTTTGTGATCTCCAGATCAAATTCGTTGGCTTGTAGGATGGAGAACAATTTTTCCGTCTCCATGCTGCCAAGATCAGTTCTGCTTTGGTGAACCACCTTGTGTGTACACCATTCTGAGGAGAGAGCTGCCAGAACTTTCAAGTTCTTATCTCGAACTGTATATTTTCCAGTTCGGATCATCTCGATCTCGACAACGAGGTTGGAGAATCTGAGCTCCATTTGATCAATGGACTCGTAGGGGAGTTGCTTGCAGTTGTCGAACTTCTGGCATGCAACTGAGAATTTGTTCTCTTTGAATTTCCTCTGAGCCTTCACACAGCTTGGCTAGAGTGTCCCACATCTCCTTAGCTGTCTCGCAGTTGATGATCTTGCTGAGATAAGCGTCCGTCACAGTTGAGGAGATGACGTTGCGAGCGTAGCTGTCCAATCCAGTTTGTCTTATTTCTTCTGGAGAATACTCCCTTTTGGGCTTCACAACTTGCCGAAGTACTGGTTCAGCTCCAGGTGTGGTTTCTGCTTTTCTTTCTGACTTCATGATGATGATGGGTCCGTTAGTGATAACATCTCACATCATGTCGTGTTGTGCGCACAGAAAGCTTTTGAGTCGGAACTTCCAGATCTGTAAATCATCGACAGAGAATGTCGGAAGATTCCCGCACAAGGAAGATTCCATGACAATATGCAATATAATGATTTTTAAAAAGATTTTGAAACTTTGAAGGATCTATTCAGGTGACCACTATCAGCAAAGATGCTGATTTGACACAGATACAGTGATCTTTTGAACCACTGCTCTGATACCACTTGTTGGTCCCGAGACGGATACCTTGGTGTAGAGGGGGGGTGAATACACCAAGGGTTTAAAACTTTTTCAATTAAAACTCTTTTGAGTGAGCTGATTGTGTTCGATCCAGTTGGAAGACAGCTTGATCGACAAATCTGGCTGTGTGCGGAATGTGGTGGATTTAGAAAGTCCGTCTGTTACTTCAAATATATTGCAAAGCTTAGTTTCTCTTTTCAGTTAGTCAGTTTATGCAGCTTGACATGTATGCGTGAGGAGTTAGCAGAATGCATAAAACAAAGCAGTAAAGAACAAAGCAATTTTAACGTGGTTCGGAGTAACACCTCCTACGTCCACGACCAAATTCACTGGTAATTCACTACCACTTAGTTTCCAAGTACCAAGCAACTTCACAACTCGAACCTGAGTTATGTTCCAACAGTTTACGGGTATTGTCAAGCCTAACCTTTCAATTTACGGGGTACTGAAAAAACCTTACTTATAGTTTCCGGGTACTGTAAAACCTGACCACTCGAATTACACGCTTCGAGCAGGCGTACCCCTTGACCTAACCTTTCTGGGTTTGGGTTTGGGTAAGGGTTTTCCAACTATGAACGAGTTCTTACAATGAAGAACAAGGAGTATGATGAACTCGTTCAAACTAGGCTTAAGATATTTCTATTCTAATCTTTTCTGCCTATGACTGAATATGTGAACAACTAAGAACACAGCTGACTGGCTGGGTGTTCTTGAAAGATTTGGCTTTGAAGATCGTTGTTCATTTTTCTGTTTGCTCTTTTATGTCTTCAGTCGGCTCACCAGCCTCACCAGTCTTCAATGGTGAGGAGATATATATAGGTGGAGATTCAAACTAGCCGTTGGAAGAGAGCCGTTTGAATCTTACCTACTCTCATTGACTTCTGGCCTTTAACCTACGAAGTAGGTCTGCATCTGCAGAAGCTATTTCTTCTCTGATTTGATCGCGTCAGACAAGATCTTCTGACATTGGAATCTTGTCTTGGAGAAGGTCTTCGTCTTTGAGCTGCTAAGCATTTCTGCTGTGTCTTCAGCGTCTTGGACTCTGCTGCGTCTCGACTCTGAGCTGTCTTAGACCTGTGCTGTATCATTAACATGAGTTGTGTCTTTAACCTGAGCTGTGTCATTAACCTGAGCTGTCTTAGACCTGAGCTGTGTCATTGACACAAAGCTGGGTCTTTTACACTGAGCTGGGTCTTTGACTCTGCTTGGTCTGCTCTGCTGAGTCTGCTCTGCTGAATTCCTCAGTTGTGTCAGCTTAGCTGTGTCTTCTGCTGTCTTCAGCGACTCTACCTGTAAACTTAGAAACTCTATAAGCTCAAACAGTTGAGCTGAAAAACACTTAGGCTTGTGCATTCATCTACTCGGTTGGGGTCAGCTGGGTTTTGGAATCAAATCAAAACTCTATTAATTTTCCCAACACTGAATTTCTTGAAACCTTTATTTAATTTTCAGCTATATAGTATTTTACAATTATTTTTATATTCTTTTTTAGTTTATAAAATGAATACAACTACTTCAAATTCATTATAGTATAATCTTTTACAAATACAAAATCTCATGTATACATATTCAAATACAAAAACAAAATGAAGGAATTAATTAGAGCAATCCCAATATGAGATTGACTAAACTAATTGTTCCTCCTAAGTAGTTAGCACTTTTCACATAATTTTTGTGCGTACGCGTGTTTAATGATCTCTTAAAATTCCAAATTAAAGTTTGATGGTCCCGGAACGAGGTCTTCGGTGTAGTGGGGGGTGAATACACCGAAGAGGGATTTTTGAAAACGATTGACAAATTAAAACAGAGTTGAGTGAGAGCTCAGTTATGAGTTCAGCTGACTTCTAAAGAAGGTGATCAGCTGGACTGATAACTCAGCTGGTTGTGCGGAAAGTGGTGGAAAGAAAAACTTAGCTCGTTCCCTTTACAAAATCTCAGAAAAACTTAGTTTCAGTTTTCAGTTAAGCAGGTTTGAAACAAATGCAGCTGGCTGGGTCACACAGCCTGAGAACTTAAGCTTTGAAAACTTGTGCTGTGCAAATGCGGTTAGTTCTTTAAATATATAAAATGCAAATACTGAATAAAGCAATAAAGAACACGGAATTTTAACGTGGTTCGGAGAGAGAACTCCTACGTCCACGACCAGTTTTTAGCTGGTAAATCCACTAAGGATAACCACTTGGTTTACGAGTACCAAGCAACTTCGCAGCTCTACCTCGAACTGTGTTCTAACAGTTTACGGGCACTGTAGAAGCCTATCTCTTTTCAGTTTTCGGGTACTGAAATACCTTACACTCGAATTTCGCGCTTCGAGAGGGCGTAACCTTAACCTAACCTTTTCTGGGTAAAGGAGGGTTTTGGTTTCCAACTTTGAACGAGTTCTTACAATGAAGAACTTTGGAAGATGAACTCGTTCAGATCTAGGCTTTGGATTTACTAAGATTTCTGCCTATTGATCAGACGAAAAACTAAAGCAGTTTCTGAAAGTAAACACTTGAGAATTTAAGTGTTCTTCAAAGAGTTAGATAACTGCTAGAGAGCTTTTTAAAACTTGAGAGATTCAGAGAGGTTGAAAGCTTGTAGAGAGTTTTTCGTGTCTGATTCTGAGGTTGAAGACTGGTATTTATAGGTAGAGATTCAAATCTAGCCGTTGGAAGAGCCGTTTGAATCTTACCTACTCTCTGATCTGTCGATCTGCCGTTGAGCGTATCTTCACCTGTCTTCATCACTGTGTCAGATCCTAGGTTCGCCTTTCTAGGATGCTGAGATGTCGATCCCTAATTGGTCGAGGTATATTGACTTTCTCTGACACCGGGATTTCTGTCTTTCGAGCTGGTTTTTGAATTTAGAGCTGGATTGGGTAAACTGACTTGAAGTGACGACTTCATAGTTAGTTCCCTTTTTGTCTGCTCAGCTGACTCTCTTAGACTTGAGTCATCTCAATTTATTCTGCTCCGTTGGATCTCCTTGGCTGGATCCACTCTTCTTTTCTTGAGAGTCAGTCTGACTCAGCTCAGTCTTTGAACTCTGTTCAGCTAAGAAACCTTTCAGCTGACTTTGGGTCCAGCTGATTACTCAGCTGGGTCTTCTTTCGTCTTCAGCTTCCTTACCTGTAAACTTAGAAAATCTAAGGCTCAAACAAGCGAGCTGGTAAGCTAAACTTAGGTTTGTACATTCATCTACTAGGTTGGAGAACAGTTAGGTTTTGGAATCGAATTAAAACACTAGAATTTTCCCAACAAAGTTAATACGTTCAAAATAGTCTTTACTACTTTAAATTCTCGTAGATTTTAGTATGAACATAAGAGGAAATTATTAATGTCTGTAATGTGTAATTAACTAATCTAAACAAAAAGCTAATAGACTGATACATTTTTCTAAGTCATTAAATTCCTTTAATTATATAGGGTTGGCGTCAAATGTACGTACTCTACTACTAAAACTTCCAAATAACTCGGACATCCAGAGGCGGACGCACCTTAAGCCAAGGGGAGTCATTTGACCCTCCTTGTATTTTATGTACCCCTAAATATTTTAGTGTACCCAAGTATATACATATATCCCCCTTTTTTTTTTTTGAGGGAATATACATATACATATACCCTTTAATACATAGAAAGAGATAAAATTGACAATGAAATTGCTTGAAACTTGAAGAACTTTGGTGTATCCAAATTTATAACTTTAGCATATGTTGTAAAGGTTGCAACGGCTTCTTTGGAAAGAGCATTTTTGGCTATGAAAGTTGTGAAGAAACGGTTTCGCAATAGAATGGATAATAAAATGATTGAATGATAATTTTGTATTTTGTATCAAAAAAATATATTCAGTTGTGTTCCTAATGATGCTATTATACATAAGTTTCAAAATATGGTAAATCGTTCGAGGCCAAATATAGATTAGATTTTTATGGATTATTTGCATGGTACATTTTGTTATAAGTTTTATATTTAGTTTTGCGTGTTAAATTATTAAAACTCGTACCACTAAAGACTGTATACTTTCGGGTGACGGAGGGAGTATAATTTTTGCCTCCCCTTACTTGAAATTCTGCGTCCGCCGCTGCAGACATCTATATATTTCTGGACTTTTCTCGCATACTTGCCCTAATATAGACAATTACAACACAACACTCAACCTTTTCATTCTTTTTTTTTTTTTTTTAAATTTGCCCTTCATAAATTCTTTGACTTGCATATAGAAACGTGCATGAAAAAAAATCCACATAAGCCAAAATCACGCCGTTTTGGCGCAATTCCGATTCTACTCCCTCCATTCCATTTAGATCGTCTCATAGATCCGGACACAAATGTTAAGAAAATAAGTTGTGATTTTTAATAAATTATGGAAGAGAAAATAATTTTGTGGAAGATATTGTTGTCAAACCAAGTAGGAGAGACAAATGAGTGAGTAGTTTTTTGGTGGCATAAATTGAAGTTTATGAGTTAATTAAGTTGAAGGTGTTTATTATGTGTTGATGGTATTAAAGTTTTAATTTTAGGTATATGACTATTGAAATGGAACAAACAGATAAGGCAACCAGAACCATTGACACATATCATTAATCCAATAAAAGCAATAGAAGATATTGCACAAATTGACAATAGAAGATCTTGTGTGGTTTTGGGGTACGTTCATTTGCAAAATACTAATTAATTTTAACGCATTACCTTGAACATTTTAATAAAAATAATCCAATATATGGGTAAGTATACTTTCAATTTTACCGCGTTGTACATGAAATATTCATATGAACCAAATTAAAACGACGCCCTTTGTTTTGTTGTCCAAGTTCATTTTCATCCTAATTGATTTTTATTCTAAGTAGAGTGGGGAAAATTATACAGACTGAGAGAACAAGATTAATAATTCAGAAAAATATATAGTAGTAGCATTTATTATAAGGCATATTTTATATTTATAGCGACTGCATGAAGCTACAAAGACTAAGAATTAATTCAGAATGGGAAGTAGAACTGAAGAAGAGGTGCAGCAGATGGCATTAGAGCCTCTTCAAAATGCAGAGAAGTTGAAGACGAAGCTTTTGGGTGAAAACAAGAAACTGTGGGTGGTGGCGGCGCCGGCCATTTTCACTCGATTTTCGACCTTCGGAATCAGTGTTATCAGCCAAGCCTTCGCAGGCAAAATTGGTGCTACGCAGCTTGCTGCCTACGCTCTGGTTTTCACTCTCCTTACAAGATTCGCAAACGGACTAATGGTAATTCCACACACTCTTTCCACCTTTATTAACAGTACTCGTACGTAGGTAACACAAAATATGGGAGTCATGAATATATACAATATTTGCAGCTTGGTGCAGTTCTCGGATTTGAAACTCTATGTGGGCAAGCCTATGGCGCAAAGCAGTATCACATGCTCGGAGTTCATCTTCAAAGATGTTGGATTGTTTTAACTTCACTCGCAACTTTATTGGTCGTCCCCATTTATATTTTTGCAACCCCTATCCTGAAAGCATTAGGACAGGATGATGTTATTGCCCAAGAGGCGAGGATAATCGCTTTATGGTTCATCCCTGTCATATATTCTTACGTCGTATCATTTAGCTGCCAAATGTTCTTGCAAACACAGAGCAAGAACATGATTGTAATATATTTGTCTGTGTTGTCGTTGTCGATCCATATTTTGGTGTCGTGGCTGCTGACGGTGAAGTTTGATTATGGTATGAGTGGTGTAATGGTTTCAACTGTGTTGGCCTACTGGATTCCCAATATTGGGCAACTCATTTTTGTCACCTGCGGTGGATGCAAGGAAACATGGAAAGGTTTCTCGACTTTAGCGTTTCAACATCTTTGCCCAGTTCTCAAGCTTTCTTTGTCCTCGGGCGCCATGCTTTGGTCAGGCTAGCTTCTTGAGCAACACTTGGGTGCGGCGGTCGCACCGTGCATGCGAGCGATGCACCCAAGTTTTTGTCTATTCAAACTGATAATATTCAATTCAACTAAATTATTTTGTTTTGTGAGAGTGACAGTCTGGAGCTGTGGTACTACTCCATACTGATTCTTTTGACAGGACATATGAAAAATGCTAGAGTTGAAATTGACGCTCTTTCCATATGGTATTAATTAATTAATTAATCTTGTTAATTAACATCCTCATCAACTATATATATATAGATTACATTTTAATCAATTATTCCTTAATTTAATTTGTTGCATGCATGCATGCAGTCTTAACATCAACGGTTGGCAAACAATGATATCTTTTGGTTTCTTGGCTGCAGCAAGGTATATATATAGTATATACATATATACTAGCTAGGTTCACTTCATCAAATTAATTGGCATGTATGTACCTCTTGATATATATATTAATTAATTACAGTGTACGCGTGTCAAACGAGCTTGGAAAGGGGGATTGTAGAGCTGCAAAGTTGTCGATTGTGAATGTTGTTGTAACATCATTTACAATAGGAGGTGTGCTGTTTACATTGTTCCTATTATTCCGAGGGCGCATAGCTTATGTATTCACCAATGATGGAGATGTGGCTGCTAAAGTTTCTCGTTTATCGCCTTTCCTAGCATTCTCCCTTCTCATCAACAGCGTTCAACCGGTTCTTTCTGGTGAGCCCGCCCCGCCCGGTACCTTGCTTTCTTCATCTTTCACATATAGATATCTAGCTATATATTACTTATTATAAAAAGAGCGGATTCTTACAAAATTGGGTTTGCCTAATATACTCTTATTATTATATTTATTTTAAGAACAATAGTGTAAATCTATAATAAATTTATTATAAATTTAATAAATTAATAATAGTCCTACTTCTTTTATAACTCAACTTAATGAATTAATTAATAATATATTCCTACATATACTATAGCTCAAAAGTGAGAAAAAAAACAACATAAATTTTGAGAATTGTGATAAAATTTATTTGGATATTAATGGTTGTATATTAATTTTGATAAAATTTACATTTTTATAAAGTTAATAATTTAATAATTATTATCTCTAACTTGTCGTCTTTATTATTAAATTTCATCTTTATATTTCAATATTTTCTCTTTATCATTGAAACCTTTCTTCACAAAACTTTATTTTATATTTTATTTATTTAATTTATTTATGTAATTTATTATACTTTACAGTTCTTATCTGTTGATAATATTTAGTACTGAGGGGTGGTGGTGGTGGTTGTGAAAGGGTGAGGGAGGAGGGGACGGTGGGTGATGATTACAATTTCAAAAGTTATATTTAGAATAAAGATAAAGATTACGTATTTTTCGATAATTAATCCTATATTAAATGTATAATTATGCATAGTAGAATATTTTTAGGCTTTTTAATGGTATATCAACTATCACTATATAAGAGAGCTGAAGGTCTTCACTTAACACGAGATGATGTATATATAAGGCAAACGTTCTCAAAGACTATTTCACAATAAATCAAGAGAACATATTTAAAGACCTAAAATAAATCTTAATACGAAAATGAAACAAAATCCTAATAAGAAACTAATAAATAAAAATTACTTAATCTAAACTAGAATAATGGATCAAATGTGCCACCTATCTTATTTTTGCTCACCAAATAATCACTAACAATTTATCCCACGTCAGAAAGTATTTGAGTGACAATCTACAAGAAAACTTAGAAGTGAATTCTAAAAAAAAGTTTCCTGATACCATTACTCTCCTTCACTTTCGAAGTATCAATAACATATGAAGAACTCTTTTTTTTTTTTTTTAATATTGTAATTGAAGTCATCATAATAATTACCTTTAAGATCTAAAAAATGGGGATATTTAAGATAGAAGCAACTTAACCACATAGTAGCTGAAAATATATAAAATGTACTTCTGTTTCTTCTAAGGTCACCTAATTAATTAGACACTCCTTTTCTTTTATGGGATTTTTCCACTTTGATTTACCCATAAATATTTTATTGAGGTTCGGCTCTGAGTATAAGCTTATTATACCAAGAATTTTAGTTCTGCAGCACTCCGCTTTTTTTTTTAATATATAGATACACGACCCTTCATTCATAATTAGATTAAGTATATTATAATAAACGATTAATATCAATACCATACAATTTTGATAATTGTACGTACATAAGATATGATATAAGAAATTTGGCTTCCTTTTTTTTCTCTCTTTACACATACTTTCTAACATTTTGTAGAAGTTAATAATCAATAATTAATAATATTATAACTTTAAAAAATTATCATAAAATATATTTTATTTATCATAAATTAATCATGTTAAATGAGATGTTAAACGTGCAACGCACGTAATTCCCTGCTAGTATCTTAACAAATTAGAAACTAATTAATTATTTGAAATTAAGAGAAATTATATAAGTTAGTTATTGATGAACAGGTGTGGCTGTTGGAGCTGGTTGGCAAAGTGTGGTGGTATATGTTAATCTTGGATGCTATTATTTCATAGGAATTCCTCTTGGAGTTGTGCTAGGTTATGTCATTAAACTACAAGTCGAGGTAATTAAGTTTATATGTATGCATGTCACGTTCATTTCATTAATGTTACTATAATTATTAATAAAGCTTACTATATATATATATAATGTGTGTTGGCATGTATGCATATTTAATTAGGGGATGTGGATTGGAATGTTGATAGGCACTTTGATTCAGACTATAATTCTTTTGATCATAACTATGAGAACAGATTGGGATAAACAGGTACATTACATATATACCTTTTTTATTTAATTAATTATTAATCCCACTGCTATATATTAATTCCATCTATTTTTGGAAGAATATATGTGATGATCTTTGTTGGTGCTGCTGTAGGTTTGTGTTGCGCAACAAAGGCTTAGCCGTTGGTTTGTGCATGATGAATCTAATCAACAGTCTGCGTGATCAACAGTCGGAATTAATTCCAAACTCAAAAGGAAAAGAAAGTTAGTTGCACTGTCTTTTCCTTTTCTTTCGTTTTTTATCTTATTTCTCTTATAATATGATGATAATTACTATACTCCTATATTTATTAATCAATATTAATTTTTTACTTTTTGGAAATATATAATATTAGACTGAGATGTTTTTAAAAAATAATAAGAACAACAATTAAGACTATCAAGTTGGGTTGCTTGGTCCTTAAACAAAGGGTTAATTACACTTTATAGCCTGAGTTTTGGTTATGTGTTAAGATTATAGTCTGAACTTTAAAAAATTACAAAAATAGCCTAACTTCAGGTTGATGTTTATTTTATAGCACGGAAGTTAAAATCCAACAACAGAGAAATAGCCTGAATTTTAGCTCGATCGATGTTTACTTTATAGCACGTCTAGAGCTAAAGTTCGGGCTATTTTTATAATTTTTTGAAGTTCAGCCTATAATCTTAACATATAGCCGAATTTCATGCTATAAAATGCAATTAACCCTTTTACAACTTGGATCAAAGATTGTGATTTTTTTTTAAAGACCCTTTCATTCATTTTACTAGAAGAAGTTGCCCTTACCAACTATTTTAAGGAGAAAACTCACTTGCCATTTTTCTGTATTATGCTATATATAAATAATCTTCTATATATAAAAAGTAATGTAATAAGTAAAATATCATAGATACAGAGTATATAGTTTTTTTTTTTTGAAAGGGCCACAGAGTATGTATAGAGTTACTATTGAATTTATATATTGAAACTTGACTTCATCTTCTTCCTGCTTTTTATGATCAGTGTAGAGATCTCAAACGAGCGGACTCGAAAGCTGCAATTAAAGTTCTCCATCGTCAATATTAATGGGGGATATATTAAATTGACCAATTTTTCATATTTTAGTTTTTTTTTTTCAGGCACCAGTTACAAAATATATATATATATATATATATATATATATATATATATATATATATATATATGTGTGTGTATGTGGCTCGCTGAACATTTCTTGATACCTTTTTATGTCGGCTTATATAATTGTGATCGGAGATTTGGTTGTTCACGAATAATAAATACTATATAGATATATTTATGAGATAATCCATGATTATAGCACTTTCAGGGAAAAAAATACTAATAATAGCACTACTTTTTAAAATATATAAATTCTAGTACTTTTGTACATTTTTACCCCTCTTTCTTTTTCTAAATTATTTTTTATTGTAAATAAATTAAAATACTTTTTAATATATATTTGTATTCTTCTGCACTCAATCTATCCTGTATTTGTTTCTCTTCTCTCTCTCTCTAATGAAACCTATAGGAGCGCCGCCGCCCCTCTTCATCTTCTCCTCCAGCGAGACTTCGCCGGTTGCCACCTTCTCTCCATCATCGGTGCCTCCTATCTCCATCCTCGTCTCTCATCTTTCTTTTCTTCTTAGTCTCGTTTCTAAACGGCCATCGGGGATGAGGTCGAAGCGGTAGCCGAGGTGGTCGCCGCCGCTCCAAGCCTCGAGACGGCCCCAGGGCCGCCACGTGCTGTGGCCGGGCCTCAGAATGAGCCAACGCCCCCGGGTTGGAACGACTCACTCGATCCGTGCCCGGGGATGGCACAAACGGTGTCACCATCGAAGCAGCAGCGACGGGGGATCCGGACAAGTCGTGGATAGTGATGGACCATCCTTTTCTCTCTTTTATGGGATGTTCGTTATGGCCTGACCCCGACCCGAAGCAGCTTGGCTCTGGATCGGGCTCCGGGTCAGACCTGGGGTCGACGTCGGGGTCCGGATCGTGGGCGCACCTCTTGTACAGAGGGTTCGTGATGTCGTCGACGGTGCAGGGAGACGGCAGATGCAGCAAGCCGGAGGTGGAAGTCGGGGTGCAACACGTGAGTTGCACGGAGGATGCGGCGGCTTTCGTGGCGTTGGCAGCTGCCATGGATCTCAGCATGGATGCTTGCAGGCCGCCTCATCTTTCGAATTCACATGGTTTTTTATGTGAATTCCCATTTTTTTCACGTAAATTCACATTATTTTTCATGTGAATTTGAGTTTTTCACTTTTTTCATTTGAATTGTGAATTCCCATTTTTCTTCATGTGATTTCCCATTTTTTTCACGAGAATTCACATTATTTTTCATGTGAATTCGAGTTTTTTACTTTTTTCATTTGAATTCACATGTGAATTCCCATTTTTTTTCATGGGAAATCCGGCGAAACCGCCGTCAATACTGCCATCTTTTTCGTTTACGGTGAGACTTCGTCCGCCGGTCTCACACCGGCGACCGGCGTAGTCTCGCCGGAGGAGAAGATGAAGGGCGGTGGTGCTGCTGTTGTTTGGTTTCGATAGAGAGAGAGAAACGTAGAGAGGAGGAGAGTGGGAGAGGGAAAAAACGAAAAATGAAAAAATAATAAAATAGAAAAGAAAGAGGAAGGCTAAAAATATACAAAAGTGCTAGAATTTGTATATTTTAAAAAGTAGTGCTAGAATTAGGATTTTCAATCTAAAAAGTGCTAAAATCCCATTTCTCCCTATATTTATTATCTATATATTTAACCTTAGCGAAACAGCGATGAACCTTCTTCGCTTCCACGATGGTGAAGAATCAATCATCACCGAAAGAAACAACCGAACCGTTCTCCGATTCCTAATTAACCCCTAAAATTTCCCTCTCCCCCCAAAAAAAAAGAATTTTTGAAATTAGGTTTGCTGACCTTTTCATGAAACGGGTCGGGTAGATTTATTTCCTTTTTGGATCGGGTCACGGCTTTTGTAGATTTATTTATGAGAGTAAAATCAAGATACCCATTATAAAAATAGTGTGTACTATATATACTCATTTTTTACTTTCCTAATTATATCTATTGTGACATTTTCTAAAAATGTGTCTTATTTGTGTGCAAATGGGGAAAATTAACTAGTTAATCAAAATCATATAAAATCATGTATTTACCCTCCTATTTTATCTATTTAAAATGATAGCTACGTATTTCTTTATTACATATTTTGCTAATCAATCCAACGCTTTCAAAATGGTATCAGAGCCTTGTTTTTATTAAGGAATTATATTTTATTTATTTCTTTAAGTATTATCCTAACTGATGAGACATCAAGAAAAACATGGATCCGGACGATTGTCCGAGATGTGAATGTTACAGAAACTATCTCCATGATTTGGAGGTACAGAAAACAAGAACCCAGACTGCTCTTGCAATCTGGAAGAGAAAATTCCACTCTGCAACAACAATAGTGGATTGTGAATCTATTATCTCTTGCCACTAAGAGATGAGAAGGAGAGAAAACTTCATTGGAGTTGGAGTATATCCATCTAAGGACGGAGAACGTGATGAGAGAAAACCATCAGAACAATCATATCTGATGGATCTAGAAGAATGTCCAAGGTGTGGATATTTCCAGGAACGTCTCCAAATTTTGGAGAAAAGAAGGATAATATACCAGAGTGTTCTAACGCACTGGAGAAATATGTTGAATCTCTTAATTCAACATAAACTGGAGAAAGAATTAATTGATTTCTGCCTCCAAGGAATCAAAAGAAAAGAAGATTTTCTCCATAATTGTATCTGCCTTGAATGAGAGATAGAATATGCCATGAGAAGAGACCATTGGATCCATTTGGGAGTGAATTGGAATTAGCTCTGATGCAACCAAAGAAAGAAAAATGAGTATCATCTATATATCATGAGATTACTCCAGATTCATCCAAGATATCGGAGGATCTGAGAGAAATACAGAAAACAGTACAACACTATGGTGATAGCTTGTATGGTGTACCCCGCGATCTTTACAAGATTGCTATGAAACATGATGAAATTTACAATATCCTAAAGGGAATCCAATCACGGATCGAAAAACTGGAGCAACAACCTTGTTCCAGTCAAATGAGGAATCCTTTTGGTAATGAACCTACTTATCCATTCCAGTGGAAGAAACCAAGAAGGATCCAAACGTGGAGGCCTTGAAAAGAATGATTCGAGAAAGAAAAAAATGAATAATCTCGAAAGAATCAATCTTGATGACCTCCAGGAGTTAGCAGAATCTTTTGCTAACATGACGATGGTTGATTTAAAAATGAACCAGAATTTGGTCCAAAACCCACAGCCGGTGAATCAACTTCAACAAGGAGCTATCATTGGAAATCCACAGGATTTTCAAAATGCACCAGGAGCCATAAATATAGTCCAGGATTTTCAGACTGGAGCAAGGTATGATCAACATACCCAAATGATGCATATATGGCGGCAAGAAGGCCACAACCAAATGTGCAGGATACACATTATGGTAAGGCTACCCTAGATCCAATTCATCCATACGGAGTGATGCTCGATCTCGATGAAGTAAATTTCAAAGATCGAAAATCTGAAATTGATGAGTGGACGTCAGCTTTGAGAATTGCGGCAGCAACTCTCGATTTAAACAGGGAAGGATTCGTGAGGATCCTCGAAATGAGCCTTGCAGGAATTACCAAGATAGCATGGGAATTCTTTCCTTTGGATATCAAGAATGCATGTTTTGAGAGTGAAAACTTCACTGAACATGTTCAGAATATGGCAACGATATTTAAAAGCCATTTTCTGGGAGAAGGATACTTTGAGGGATTTGATCAAGAAAAGAGAAAGAAATACTTGATGGCATTGTATAATCTAAGACTTGCAGTTTTAGATCAACAATCGCTTAACAAGTTTTTACAGCTCTTTACTCTTTATCAACATCAATCTAAAGTTGATGATAGAGTTGCACTGGAAATTTTCTTTCTCAAATTTCCAAGCCCATGGAAGGAGATGTTAATTCGGGATTACAAACCAGGAGATCCTGAAAATGTCGCAAGAAGGATGTCATATGTACATCGAAAGCTCTCAGAATGGTGTCAACAAGCAACAGCTCTGAGGAACATGAAGAAACTGAGGAGGATTAACAAATACGCTCCTCTAAACTGTGATGATAATGATCTGCCAACGATCATTGGAGGAGAACCACCAAGGCTGAAAAGAAGCAAGAAAAATAGGTTTCAGCCCTATCATAAAGATGAAGATCCAAAAAGAAATTCTTGGAGACCAAGAACCAGATGGTCAAGACAAAAGGCCAGATCTTACAAATCAGGCCAAAGAAGTGGACCATCAAGGAATAGGTATCCATTCCAAGGAGCTAATAAATCCCAAGGAAGGATACCTGCCAAGAAAACTTTCAGGAGAACTCACACTAGAGTTAATGAAAGTTTCAAGGATTGTAACTGCTGGACGTGCGGTGTGAAGGAGCATATTTCCACAAATTGCCCTGACAACGAGAGAAGAGGTATCAATAAATTCGAATCCACTCCGGATATCGAAGATGCCATCTACTACCAAGAACTGATACAAGTATATCAGTTCGAAGATATACCCTCGGATGAGAGTATATATGAACAGGAAGAAGTCTTCAGCGAAGAAGATTCAGAATGGTCTGATGGAACTAGATCGGAGTCAGACTGATCCAGAAATTGTTCATCAGGAGAAAGAGGACAGAACGGGATTCTCCAGTCACACAACTCTCTCTCAAAATCTGATTGACGAGATTATGAAGAAGAGTCTAAATATACAAAAGTATCAAGGCTTTTCAGCAAGTAACATAGATCAAGTTCTGAGGAACTTTAATCTAAGAAGCAGGAAAAAACAAATCGTCTATGAAATTACTAGACGAGAAATGTCGCTTCCTATAGAGCTTACAGGGAATCAAGTGGAGATGCAGTTGATTCCAGCTAGTGACATCAGGGAAGATCTATCAAAGATGAAGCCCGAAGTCGCTGAAAAGATGAACTGGATCCATATTGGAGCAATCCAGTTGATGTTAAAATCGGCTCTCTTTACCGGAGTTCATACGCCGATCGATATCGCTATATGCGATAAAAGAGTTAGAAATCTGAAAGATTCCGTATTGGGAACAATTGCGGGAGATCTTTGTGCAGGACAAGTAGTGGGAATCATCTATCCAAAAATTGCCTACAATCTTAATGATACCCATTTCAGCAAAGCTCTGACACTTTATCAGGACTTTAAACGCAAGGATTTATTGGAGGAAGGAAATAGGCCTTACTCCATTACTTATCAGGTATCATATGCTCTTTCCAACTCACATCACACTGAGTTATTTCTGGGAAAGAAGTTCACTGAGATACCAGATATCTTCAACAAGGTGACAACAACTGTTTGTCCCGATAGAGTAGAAATTGCTCGGTTAAGAAATGTTGATATTCAAATCCAAGATAGAGAAGTCATGAGACACGATCAAAGTCTCAGGATAACTTCAGGGAGATTATCCTTTCAAGGAGACAGAATTATGTCTTTGCCATATGGGAGGAGTCGGAGTCTCATTCGAGAAGCTCAACCTCAAACATCTCAGAGTAACAAGGTTCCAGTGAATCTGAAATGTCCCGAGGGGTGAAGAGATGTGATAGTAAAATTTGACACTACAAGGTGGGAAACCAACTTCCCTTGTAATGTTCTTTACTATCTACAGCAGCCGGAGATCAATCATTATAAAGGTACCCTGGAGATTGAGGGAAAAGTGATGGAAATCAAGGGCAGAGCTGGAAGAGAAGCAGTTTTGCTATTGGGTTTGGATTTTCTTGAGGATCACAAACCTTGGACGAATAAAGAAGATGGAATGGAAATCACGATTAATAGGAGAAAACTATTGATCGAATGACAAGTCCATTCTCCATATACATCTCTATATGGATGTTATATGAAAAATATAAGGTAGAATATTTTGCTGCTTATATTGATTCAGGTGCAGGAATTTGTACTGCAAAACGAGGAGTCTTCCCAACAGAGGTAGAAGATGATCTACCCCGAATTACAGGAAGAGATTTCTCAAAGAAAATTTTGCTCTTGGCTAAAGGAGTAAAAGAGACGGAAATTCTAATTGGCGGAGTCAGAGGTACACCTTGGTATAAGGTTAAAACTCCACCAATTTATTTCCATGATACAGGTGCAGATATTCTGTTAGGAAACAATTTCCTACAGGTGTTCAAAAGATACATGCAGGATAATGAAAGAAGGCAATTGGTGTTCACAACCATTTGCGATCACTAAATCATTGTCTAGAGGCTCAAATGGGCTTTTAATCGCCAGATACCATTGAGGTTTCGCAGCAAGCGTGGTGATGAAGGAAAATTCGACACCCAAAAATGAAGGATCAAAGGAGATTCAGCGAAGCAGCGCTAAGCTGTATTAGGGAAGAGGATCTCAAAGATGAAGAGGTTCAGATCCTCAAAGCATCTTTAATATCTCATCAAGATATTAGGGAAGAAATGTTGGTGTCACTAGAAGATGTCAAAAGGAAGATTAAGATGAATTACAATGAGAATCCTTTGGCATGGTGGGATAGAAACAAGCTCAAAGCAACCTTGAAGGTGAAGCCAGATAAGGAGTATGAGTTTGTTAGATACAGACCAATCCTGATGAACCTCAAAGATCAACAGGATATGAAGGAGATAATCAAGGAACACCTTGATTTAAAGTTGATAGAACCAGGGAACTCGCCTTACAGCAATCCCGGATTTCTGGTAAGGAATCATGGTGAGATCAAACGAGGTAAACCCAGATTAGTTATTAATTACAAAGGAATTAATGATATTCTGGAGTTTGATGGATATTTTATCCCTAGTAGAGAACATCTTATTAACTGCATTAGAAATGCTAAGGTATTCTCTAAGTTTGATTGCAAGTCAGGTTTCTACCAGATTCGCATGGAGGAGAGTAGTAAGAAGTTTACAGCCTTCTCTACTCCACAAGGGCATTATGTTTGGAGCGTAATGCCAATGGGGTTGGCTAATGCGCCCCAAATATTTCAGAGAAAGATGGATAATCTATTTAAAGATTATTTTTCTTTTATGTTTGTCTATATTGATGATATTTTAATTGCATAAAAAAATATGGATGAACATATCAAACATCTTGAAATCTTTGCAGATGTTTGTTACAAAGAAGGATTAGTACTGTCTGAAAATAAGGCAGTCGTTGCAACCCGGAAAATGGAATTTCTGGGTATCGAGATCGATGAAGCAGGAATTATTCTACATGACCATATTGTTCATAAGGTCCAGAATTTTCCTGAAGATCTGAAAGAAAAGAAACAACTTCAGAGCTTTTTGGGAGTTGTTAATTTTGCGGGATCATTCATTAAGAATCTCGCAAAACATAGAAAAGTCTTCAGTACATTACTGAAAAAAGATGTTCCGTTCATCTGGACGGAAGAACATCAACAGAGAATGAAGGAGTTAAAAGAGGTTTGCAGAAATCTCCCAAAACTCTCGATACTTCAGGACGAAGACGACCTGGTTATGTATACAGATGCAAGTGATTATTGGTGGGCAGCAGTCTTAACCAAGATCACTCCTAATGGAGAAGAACCCTGCAGATATTGTAGTGGTTTATTCTCAGAAGATGAGGCCGTACGATGGCACATCAACGAGAAAGAATTCTTTGCAGTCCGAAAGACGTTTAAAAAATGACCTTTATTTTTATTAGCAAAGAAATTTATTCTGAAAGTTGATAACACGCAGGTTAAGGCTTTCTTAAGAAACAAGATTGAATCTAAGCCTGAAAAAGCTAGATTAATTAGATGGCAAGCTGAATGCCAATATTATATTTTTGATATTGTCATTGTGAAATCTGACGAAAATGTTCTTGCAGATTTCTTAACAAGAGATGGAGCAAGCTGATGTGAACTCTATTCTACTGGCCCATAGGCATCTCAGAGAAAATCTGGAGATGTTAACGGGAGAGTGGGACGAGTGCGTTCTGAATGCTGAACAAGCAGGAAGATTGCAGACTCTAGACAAGACGAAAGTCACCGAGAGAATACAAGCTTGCATACGGTCTCAGGGTCAACTCTGGGCTGCATGTCAAACACCAATCCTTCGGGTGGCCAAAGATCCTTTGGTGAAAGAAGAGTTTCGAGTACAGGGCTCTAAACCTGTAGCAGAGGATTCCAATACCTCTTGCCCGAGTTCTAAGATGGTGGTATCTTCGGAACCATTGCCCCAAGAAAAAGATGATATTCAGGGGTCACACTCTGAACCATCATATCAACCCAGCACCTCTGGGTAAAAGAGAGAGAGATTAATCTTAGACCAATGACTGGCATTTGATGAACCCAATTATGTGTTCATATTTCCTTTGTTTGGTCTTTAATTTTTGTGTCTTTATCGAGTCAAAGTGTGTCTGGGAGGACACAAAGTCGAGAGAAGATGTGCAGGGAAGAACAGGTGGGATGCTGGGCAAATCTGGTGGAAAATCTGTTATTGAGATGCTGAGATGGAGATACAATGTAAATGAGCAAGGGGCTGGAAGCTTGTAGCTGAGCAACAACGATAACAGCAAATCTACAAGTCAAGAATCACCTGCCCATATCTCTTAAGCCAACAGAGAGAGTACGCGGAGAAGTCAGGATCTTGGTTTACATGTAGAGCAAAACAGGATGCAGACATCAAGGGCAAGATGTACGTCGGGAAGCAGCAGCAGGTTTTCTTCTTCTCCAAAAAAGAGGATAAAGATCAAAGATTTCTTTCCTTATCCTAGCAGATCCGTATCAAGAAAAGATATCTACCAAGAAGGGAAGAAAATCCGCAGCCAATCAAAGAAGGAAAGTGGCGAATAAGGAAGGGAAGAGTCCTTGGCCTACAAGAATTCTAACCTAACCCTAATTCCACCACCTATATATATGGCCGACTTCATTTTGTACTTCATCACTATTAACCACGTTCATATAGTCTTTTATTAGTTCTTAGTTTTAGTTTTCATTTAAGTTTCGAGAATTCTTAGTTTCGATTCGTTTTTAGTGTTTTAATTTAGTTTTCTGTTGTTGGCTATTGCCAAAGATCTACGTTGTTGACTTCGTCGTTGATCAGTTTTCTTTTCAGAATTTATTCAAGTATGTTTTCTTTAATTTCTTTTGTGCTCTCGTTTATAATTATGTCTAGCTAAATTTATTGTTTGGGTTGGAGAAGATGATGTGATCTGAATTACTCGTTCTAAACTCGTGAGATCTAATTGTTTGAGTTCGTTGCATGATTTTATTCCCGAAACACTTAGGATTAAATTTAGACTTAATTGATATTGACATATGCTTGATCACCATCTAGATATTGAGATTAAGTCACGAACAGGATTTGGGATTAAACTCGAGAGAGTCTCTCGTGCCCAAGAAGGTAGTAAGTGTTGGAGAGTAGTCGGTATCTAATACCCCTTGGCTATCTTGGGATCTTTTGTTCTTAATGCCTTTTGGGCAGCAGCGTTGCTGAAGTGTCTTTGTGACGTTGTTGATCGAGAGAAGCGATCTTGCCTTCTTGACAAGATCTGTAAAATTGAATAGATCTAGGCTTAGAGTATTTGAGTCGTGACTTCGTGACCATAGGGCTTAAATTAATCTTTGCTTAAAACCAAGTAGTAAAGTCTTGTAATTGAATATTATTGCATCGATGAACGAGCAAGAGTAATTAGGATCATTGATTCGAATCCAATCCAAACACCTTTGTTATTTGATATTGTCTTTGTTTACTTACAGGATATTGAGATACATCTCGACCACAACCCCTTTGTTGAGTACCACCCAAAGAACAGACTACGCCGGTTCCCTTGGGTTCGACCCCACTTGCCATAGCTACGCCTTGTTGGGAAAGAGGAGAAATTTATTTGCGCGAAGTATGAAACGATGCCTTGGTTAGCGCCATACCAGGTTGCCTCCTGGTCAGCGCCTTGGTTAACGTCGTGGGCACGACTTCTCATTTTCTGGTTCAGAACTCTTCTATGTCAGGAGGTCTAGATAACTCCCCAATATCCGTCTGTTGCCCAAGATAGGCCTTTACTCGCTGTCTGTTGACCTCGAAAATCTCCCATGTCTTGAGATCCTTTATCTCAACATCTCCATTTGGGTACTGATCTTGGATTTTATAAGGACCTTTCCACTTGGTCAACATCTTTCCCGACTTTAGTCGAAACCTGGTTTGGTACAGAAGCACTTGTTGCCCAAAATGGAACTTCTTTTCCTTGATCAACAGGTCATGAGTTTTCTTGATGCGCTCCTTATACCTACATAAGACTTCACATACCTTAACTTCCTTCATGCTCAACAGCTCGGGACTGATGATCTCGGACAACATCTCGTTTTGCCCGAGATACATGTTCTTCAACTGTTGAGGCAAAGACTTCAACTCCAACTTCAGTGTCTTTTGCAGTGATGGCACCAACCTGTCCTTGGACTTCAGCTCAGGGATGTTGAGATGTTCAAACTCCTGAGGTATGTTGCACGCCTCAACATCTTCCTGTTCATCTTCTTGGGCAAGATCGTCCTCTGTTAGCTCGTCGGAACTCTGCTCAAGAACATTCTGTCTAAAAAATTCTTTTATTATCTCATCCTCATCTTCTTGAGATAATTCTTCTCGCTCTTCAACAATCTCATCCTCACAATCATCTTCATAAAAACAATTCAAGCTTTTGACTGTTTCTACTCGCTCCTCGAGTAAGTTGAGGCTATTGACGGACTCCAAGGCATCAATCCGGTTTTGCCTATAAGCGTCAAATTCTACCACCTCGCCTGCTATCTCAACAGTCAACCTCCCAGTATCACAATTAATTTTGGTTCTTGTTGTCCTCAAGAACGGTCTTCCGAGCAGCACCACTGGATTTTTAACCGTCTTCTTTCTCGTATCCAACACATAAAAGTCAGCTGGGAACAAAAGATCTCCAACTCGAACCAAAACATCTTCTAATAATCCATCGGGGTAAACCACTGACAAGTCGGCAAGCTGGATAGCGACTCGTGTTGGTACCATGGGACCAAATCTCATCTCATCGAACATGGCTCTCGGCATGACGTTGATTGATGCTCCTAAATCAAGCATTGCCCTTGGAATATTGGTGGTGCCGATTGTGCATGGTATGGTGAACATCTCCGAATCCTTTTGCTTGATCGGGATGTGAGGGTTCATCATAGCACACATATTCGCCATGTGAAAACGGGCATCATCTGGATATATTATCTTCTTCATGGTCATCTCCCTCAAGAACTTAGCACATTTAGGCATTGACTTTAATGCCAACAATAGGGGTAGATTTATTTCTACATTCTTAAACACCTCCATCATGTCATTGAGCTCCTGCTACTCACGATCTCGGGCAAAACGTCTGGGGTAGGGGGCTCTTGGCTTAGGAGGGGAATCACAAGTTCTCTTGGCCAAGTCCCTCTTTTCCTTCTCAAATTTCAGCTTCTCGAGCAGCCTCTCATCATTTTTTTTTTCCTTTGAATCAAACACTGGGGACTTTCCGGTCAACATCGCCACATCCTTCTTCCTCTTCAACTCATCATACATCTCAATAACATCGCTGTTGTTCATCTTGGCTTGCTCCAGTTGGACTGGTTTCTTCGGTTTGGTTTTGGGCAGCACCTCTGGCAACACCCTTCCATTTTTTAACGTCACAGCGTTGACTTGTTCTCTATATACCTCCACTTGGGCAGGAAGCCTTCCGTTTTTGTCCTCTACAAGCTTAGACAATGTTTGGGCAATATGAGTTAGTTGAGCTTGAAGGTTATTGGATGTACCTCGACTCTCGAGTTAGAAGTTATCGAAATCCTTCCTCAATTTCTGATTCTCCTGAGTAAAACGATCAATTGTGTCCTTCATGAACTCAGGTGTGTTCTGATCCCGATGTGGAGGTATATAGGGGTGATGCTGCTGTTGAACCGGTTGTTGAGCTTGTTGGTGGGCAGGAGCCTGCTGATAATGGTTATTGCCATATCTCAGGTTCTCGTGCTGTCTGTAGCCAAAGTTGTTGTTGTCGTAGTTGTTACCATAGTTATACCTCTGCTGTTGCTGCCCACCACCTCCTTGGTGATTTTGTCCTAGGGCCCCCTTCTTCTACGAACCAATTAGGGCAGTCTAATGTAATATGGCCTTTTCCTTGGCAAACTTCGCAACTCTTTACAGACTTGATGACTTTCTTCTCGTTCATCCGTTTGGTCAACATGTCAAATTTGTCGTCCATCTTGGCCATGTACTCCTTCATAGTGTTGACCAAATCGTCAGAACCTCTCCTACTGCCTTCATAGGTTCCTTCTCTAGGCAATTCATCCTCATCTCTTGATTGCTCTGCCATATCTGCGATCATCCTAAACACTTCGGAAAGAGTTTTGTTGATTGTTCCTCCTCCACATGCTGCCATGATGTACTTCCTTTCTGATGCTCGCAATCCTCTCAAGAAGTTCTCGAGCAAATCTATCTCCTCAATCCAGTGTTGAGGACATCTTGATAAAAGCTTTTTGTATCTCTCATGGTAGTCATAGAGAGACTCATTGGTGCCCATCTTTAGTGAGGATAATGCATTCCTCCCACTTTGTATACGAGTAATCGGAATGTATTTGTCAAGGAAGGCTTGCTGCATTTTTCTCCAAGTGTCGATGCTGCCTTTTGGTAAGGTATAGAGCCACTCTCGTGCCCCATCTTGAAGTGAAAAGGAGAATGTGAGTAACCTTATATAGTCTGGAAATCGATCTTGGACAACAGCGTTCTCACCCTGATTACGGGCAGGAAGTGTGGTGTTTCGGACTGTTCCACATGCCATCTCAAAATTTTGAAGATGGGTTTGTGGATCTTCTCTTGGATGATCGCTGAATTTGGGCAATATCTGGATCAGCGAATGTTTGAGTTCCCAGTTAGTATTGATCGGGGGCAAGGCTATGCTCGATGGTTTGATAGCCTTGTCATCAAGGAACATGATCTCCCTAATGGTGCGTTCTGCCAGGGTTACCGACTGAACTCCTGATGTGGCGGTTGTCGATGAAGACTCTGATTGCTCACTTTCTGAGCTAGAACCGTAATTGGGCAGATAGTGCCCAACCGGTTCCTCGTCACCTGTCTCGACCGGGACCGACGGAGATTCGTTAACGACGTTCTCCTCGATACCTTTCTGCTTTCTCGCTCAGTTTTGCTTTGCTACCTTCTCCGGAGAAGCACCATAATCCACATGATCACCTTTTCTCCGTGTCTGGTGTGGGTGCATAAACTGAGCTCAAGCTACGAAGAATAGAACTAGCTTGAGAAACCAGTTCCCCGGCAACGGCGCCGATTTGACGAAGGCGTCGTTTCACACTTCGCGCAAATAAATTTCTCCTCTTGCCCAACAAGGCGTAGCTATGGCAAGTGGGGTCGAACCCAATGGAACTGGCGTAGTCTGTTCTTCGGGTGGTACTCAACAAAGGGGTTGTGGTCGAGATGTATCTCAATATCCTGTAACTAAACAAAGACAATATCAAATAACAAAGGTGTTTGGATTGGATTCGAATCAATGATCCTAATTACTCTTGCTCGTTCATCGATGCAATAATATTCAATTACAAGACTTTACTACTTGGTTTTAAGCAAAGATTAATTTAAGCCCTATGGTCACGAAGTCACGACTCAAATACTCTAAGCCTAGATCTATTCAATTTTACAGATCTTATCAAGAAGGCAAGATCGCTTCTCTCGATCAACAACGTCACGAAGACACTTCAGCAACACTGCTGCCCAAAAGGCATTAAGAACAAAATATCCCAAGATAGCCAAGAGTATTAGATACCGACTACTCTCCAACACTTACTACCTTCTTGGGCACGAGAGACTCTCTCGAGTTTAATCCCAAATCCTGTTCATGACTTAATCTCAATATCTAGATGATGATCAAGCATATGTCAATATCAATTAAGTCTAAATTTAATCCTAAGTGTTTCGGGAATAAAATCATGCAACGAACTCAAACAATTAGATCTCACGAGTTTAGAACGAGTAATTCAGATCACATCATCTTCTCCAACCCAAACAATCAATTTAGCTAGACATAATTATAAACGAGAGCACAAAAGAAATTAAAGAAAACATACTTGAATACATTCTGAAAAGAAAACTGATCAACGACAACGTAGATCTTTGGCAACAGCCAACAACAGAAAACTAAATTAAAACACTAAAAACGAATCTAAACTAAGAATTCTCGAAACTTAAATGAAAACTAAAACTAAGAACTAATAAAAGACTATATGAACGTGGTTAATAGTGATGAAGTACAAAATGAAATCGGCCATATATATAGGTGGTGGAATTAGGGTTAGGTTAGAATTCTTGTAGGCCAAGGACTCTTCCCTTCCTTATCCGCCACTTTCCTTCTTTGATTGGCTGCAGATTTTCTTTCCTTCTTGGTAGATATATTCTCTTGATACGGATCTTCTAGGATAAGGAAAGAAATCTTCGATCTTTATCCTTTTTTTTGGAGAATAAGAAAACCTGCTGCTGCTTCCCGACGTACATCTTGCCCTTGATATCTGCATCATGTTTTGCTCCACATGTAAACCAAAATCCTGACTTCTCCGCGTACTCTCTCTGTTGGTTTAAGGGATATGGAGAGGTGCTTCTTGACTTGTAGGTTTGTTGTTATCGTTGTTACTCAGCTACAAGCTTCCAGCCCCTTGTCCATTTGCATTGTATCTTTATCTCAGCATCTCAACAATAGATTTTCTACCAGATTTGCCCAGCATCCCACCTGTTCTTCCCTGCACACCTTCTCTCGACTTAGTGTCCTCCCAGACACACTTTGACTCGATAAAGACAAAAAAATAAAAGACAAAACGAACGAAATATGAACACATAATTGGGTTCATCAGCATTTCTAAGGTTAATACTGAAAAATTTGAAGTTTCTTCATCTTGGCAGATTTATCAAGCTAACTGGGAGAAGCTCAATACAAGGACGAGAATCAACCCAGAAAAAATAAGGGTTGATGTTTCGGGGAAATATCCTCAGGTGTGGATGATGTCAAATTCAGATCCACACGAAGTCAAAAGATGGTATGAATTTGGAGCAATTGCTTTGGTTTATACCACATCTCCATCATTCGCCGAAATCAAGAATCTACCTAAATGGATTCAAGAAGCGGTGTATGATACATGGGCTAACAATCCGCAGCTTAGCCGAGGTGACATTTTGGAGCTGTATTTTATTAGTGCAGCCCCAGAACCAGTGGGAAAAGGAAACCATGAAGTCTTTCACTATATTAGGCTTCGAAGACCAGATGCACGTGCCCTCGAAAAAATCAAGGCGCCTATAGAGAAATAGACTACTCTAGTCTCTACATTACCAGAAGATCTCATCTCCACCAGAAGAGCATGGAGATTATGGGTCTGTCTCACAGAGATGGACAAAGTCAAGTTTCCGTTTAAATTCTTTCAGAATTCAGTAAACGGATCATTCATGTTAAATACTATGACAGGAGAATTAACAAGATTTGCAGATGAAGCTTTCGAAAGAAAGAGGACTTTGCGTTGGGAAAATAAGATTGCGACGAGCAAAGAAACTCATCGCAAATACTGCAACATGGCTCATTTTGGAAACTGGTCTGAGCGCGTTTGTTCGGATTGCCAGAACCAGAAGGAACCAGAGTTCGGGAAAGGATTCTTGCCCAGAAGGGAAGGCTCGGTCCAACGAGCATTTAGAGCACAAGGCGCTGCCAAAAGCAAGGACGCCCAGGGCCCCGGGAAAAAAATAGATTCCCGACACAAGTTGGTGGAGTCATGTGACTCTGAGCTGGAGAACCACCCGCTAAAAAGAAAATGACAGTAGTGGGTGGATGAATATAGATTACCCACTAAACAACAGATGGGTAAAGCAACAGGAAAACCACTACCAAAGTGGTCCATTCGTCACAAGAAAAGGGACCTCACACCGAAAGTTTGTTGTCTTCATTCAATAATAGAAGACAAGGGAGGACCCATTCACGTGAAAGCAAGCTGGCCAAGGATAAGAGCATCCAAGGCAATAATGCAGGAGAGGAGGCCTTTCACTGAAAACCTCTATATAAATAAGGATTGAAGAGAGCATTTGACATCGAAAAATTTACACTTCATCTTCTCTGCTCTCTCAAAATAAAAAATTTGTTATAGTTCCTATTCTAATATAGTTTAGTTTATGTATTTCAATTCCGCTATCATAGGTAGCTAAATAAGTCTGTCTCCTCCCTAAAGGAGATATACTTATGTTGTAATAAATATTATATAATTCCTAAATAAAAGTTTGGGCTTTTGTTCATCCCTTCCAGTATATTATTTTCTTTGTGTACCGACCGAAAACCCTACGCCCCGGGTAGGAAACGAGCGAGGGTTGTGCTGTGTGTTGCTGAAGGAGTCTGCGTCTGGAAACCATCGGTTGCGATCGTGTGGTTGGACGGGGTCCCTAAAACTTCTGGCGGAAATACTTGGCAGCATTACGGTCAAAAAGGTATAAAGTTGGTATACGTTGATTTTAGTTATACGGAAGTGTGATGGGCTTGATAGTTTTGCATGATTTATCTCCAAATTGAAAAATTGAATTGATAAATCAGAGTATGTAATGAAGAAATTCAGTAGAAGGGTAAAAGAATTTATGCATATTGTATGATTATGAGGTTGACTAAGATATATCAATATTTCCCCTTATTTTATACATTAATTTATACACAAGAATGGATATAATAATCTTATTGATGAGTCAGTGGATCAGTAATATACACTATCTCTATACTGATTAGAATGAATTTCCTCTCTACTCATTTTAGTTGCATGTATAACACACTCCTTGACCCACATTTTATTTGCTTTTCAGAATCTGAGTTGAAAGAAAGTGAGAGAATTCGAGATTTTTTTTACACTTTGACCCGTACCCACCTTGACTTGCATCGAAGTTAGGATTTTTTTTATGGTTTTTATCCCCAACACACCACTCACCACCCACCACCTGCTTCCTTCCATCTAGAATGCAACGGGTCGGGTTGATTTATTTCCTTTTTGATCGGGTCACGACTTTTGTAGATGTATTTATTTCCCATTAATTCCTATTTGGGTTTGGGCTAGGGTTGATTGACTTTCCTCTCTCAATTTCCAATTCCTATTACTATGCTGCAGTATTCTTCAAATCTTTTATCAAAATTGGAGTATTTAATATGTTGGCTACTTGTTGACTCGGATATACTAACGTGCTTGAACGGGATTAGTGGATATTTATGTTGATTGTTAGAGATGAAAATACAATTACTCAACATTTTACACTACAATTCACTCTACAAGAGTACTGTAGAGAGAATTATTAGAGCATAATCTGGCCCTAATCTTCAGTTTTCGATAACCACATGGGCACGAAAACCACTTTGACAAACAAAATCGAGAGAAGTTGGAGATTGATACATATTGTTATTTTTATAATACAAAAATACATTAAAATATAAATCTATGAAAATCGTATAATACTAATATGAATTAGATGAAATAATGTTTTTTGAAACAATAAATAATTTTTTTTAAAGAGAGAAAAATTCCCCTTGTAACACGCACAAATTTATATTAAAATAATACGTATACGTAGGATGCATGGAATACAAACAATTCAAAGGCAAACTGGGAATGTATATTTAGGAATGGCAATGGGTCGGGTTTTTACGGGTACTCGGCTCTCCCAAACTTTAATGGGACGGGTTTGGGAATCATTAAATGGTTTTGGGACGGGTTTGGGTAGAAACATTCAAACCCGTGACGGGTTTAGGTCGGGTTTGAAAAATTACGTACGGGTACCCGCTACCCAAACCCATTTATATATATATATATATATACAAAATATTATATATCTATTAATAATACGAAAATAAAGTTGCCCCCTCCACGGTGCTCCGTTCACATTTTCCTTTATTCTGGTAATTTGTCTAATTTTAATTCATATATATATTCTAATTTTTATTAATTTCATATTTTTGAAATATCACATGTTTATCTATTGATCACATCTCATATTTATCTTTCCCTCTATTTAATTAATTTCTTATATTACACATATTAAAATAATAACAATTTCGGAATACATTCTTATAAATCCTTATTTTATGCATTCTTAATTCATATATAATAATCTATATATATTTAATATTATAAAATTGGCAAAGATTAGAGATATCGATTTAATTAGCATGAACCAACGAGACGGTTCAAATATACTTAAAAAGAAGAATTTCTACTAATTTTAATTAATATTAACTTTGTTTAGATTTTTATTGAATAATTTAGCATAAACCAATGATACGGTTCAAATAATATAGAGAGAAGGATTTTTACTTATTTTAATTAATATTACTTTGAAGATGTAAACATATTTTTTTTCCGCATTTTGGAAAAGATTAGAGATATCGATTTAACATAAACCAACGAGATCAAATATACTTGAAAATGAAGGATTTTTACTAATTTTAATTAATATAAACTTTGTTTATATTTTTATCGAGTATTACTCAACGGATTTGAGACGAGTATGTACAGTAAAGTCACTATTTTAACCGAGATTAGGACTAACATGTAGAAAATTTCTAAACAAATTTAGATTTAAAAAAATATAATGAATGAGTATACTCGATCTATTATCATTCCTAATTATAAATTTAGATACGTGAATAAAATTAATTTTTTTAGTTGCTGCCCCATCCACGGTGCTCCGTTCAGATTTTCCTTTATTCTGGTAATTTGTCTAATTTTAATTCATATATATATTCTAATTTTTATTTTTATTAATTTCATATTCTTGAAATATCACATATTTATCTATTAATCACATTATCTTTCCCTCTATTTAATTAAATTCTTCTATTATCCAGATTAAAATAATAACAATTTCGGAATGCATTGTTATAAACCATTATTTTATACATTCTTAATTCATATATAATAATCTATAGAAAATTTGTAAATGAAAATCCCTATGAAGACTAAATAAATATTTAATCAACATGTCTATATGAAATTCTTTTTATTTTTCATTCATGTTTTTCTAAAAATTCGATTAGTGCTTTCTATAAAATATATACATTGAATCAAATGTGGGATTTAGGTAGCTAAAGAAAAAAACAAAAAAACTTGAAGATGTAAACATATTTTTTTCCGCATTTTGACAAAGATTAGAGATATCGATTTAACATGAACTAACGAGACGGTTCAAATATACTTAAAAAGAAGGATTTTTACTCATTTTAATTAATATTAACTTTATTTATATTTTTATCGAGTAATTTAGCATAAACCAACGAGACGGTTCAAATAACATAGAAAGAAGGATTTTTACTAATTTTAAGTAATATTATTTTGAAGATGTAAACATTTTTTTTCTTTCTAGAAAATATATACATTGAATCAAATGTGGGATAGATAGCTAAAGAAAAGAAAAACTTCAAGATGTAAACGTATTTTTTTCCACATTTTGGCAAAGATTAGAGATATCGATTTAACATGAACTAACGATAAGGTTCAAATATACTTAAAAAATAATTTTTACTAATTTTAATTAATATTAAATTGTTTAAATTTTTATCGAGTAATTTAGCATAAACCAACGAGACAGTTCAAATAACATAGAAAGAAGGATTTTTAATAATTTTAATTAATATTACTTTGAAGATGTAAACATTTTTTTCCGCATTTTTGCAAAGATTAGAAATATCAATTTAGCATGAACCAACGAGACGGTTCAAATATACTTAAAAAGAAGTATTTTTACAAATTTTATTAATATTAACTTTGTTTAGATTTTTATCAAGTAATTTAACATAAACCAACGAGACGGTTCAAATAACATAGAAAGAAGGATTTTTACTAATTTTAATTAATTTTACTTGGAGCGTTCTTTTATCGAGTATTACTCAACGGATTTGAGACGCGTATGTACAGTAAAGTCACTATTTTAACCGAGATTAGGACGAACATGTATAAAAATTCTAAATAAATTTAGATGTAGAAAATACATAATGATTGAGAGTATACCCGATCCATTATTATTCCTAATTATAAATTTAGATACGTAAAATAAATTAATTTTTTAAGTTTGATTAATAATTAACGCGAACAACATCACAACTTTTAAATAGGATATAAAATTATTTTTAAAATATAAACATATAAATTAAAACATAAAATTATTTATCGTCGAATTTCGACGGACTACTTACTAGTATAATTTATAATATAATCATAGATATTAGTGTAAATATTATTAATTTTAGGATTTTATATTATTCTTTTTAAACTGCATACAAAGAATTAATAATTTTAGTAATTAAATATTTATTTTATATATAATTTCTATTAGTATAAATATTAATAATTTTAGGATTTTATATTATTCTTTTAACCCACATATATTTTAATTTAATGAAATTTTCTATTTATACTTATGTTAAAATTATGTTTATAATATTTTTTTTACTAACTTTAATATTGATGTTTATGTTCTAGTACATATGGGTTTTTAGCGGGTTTTTAGTGGGTATTACCCAACGGGTTTGGGTCGGGTACGGGTTTTGAAATGATTTTTTAATCGGGTTTGGGACGGGTATGGGTTGAGGAAATTTTTATGGGTTTGAGTTTGGGATATGCTTAATGGGTGGGTACCCGACCCATTGTCATTCCTATGTATATTTGTGAAATCATTATTCGAATTAAAAAAAATGATCAACAAATATAGATTTGTGAAATTTTTTCATTTATAGAAAAAAATATATTTAATGTTGGGTGTATATTATATAATTGAAACATTCTTTCCATATTATTAAATTAATTAATAACCTAAATTTTTTTTATTAGAAGTAATTACTAACATGAAATTACACATAGTAATATTCAATAAACTTTTGAACTCTCGACCAATAATAGTTTTTGGTTGAATGGTTACACAATTATTGAACATTCAAATAAATAAAAAGCAAAAATACTTGAACCATGGATATCAAAGTATTTAAGACTCACACGTGTTTCCCTAAAAAAAATAATAGTAATAAAAAAAAAACTTACACATGGGCCATTTGTAAATTGTAAATCCAAAATTTGTAAGAATATCTGCTGACAAAATTTGTAATAGATGGAGCAAAATAATTTCTTATTTTAATTCAAAGGTTATTATTGTGACTATATGATCGAGGGGGGTAGCTTGATTTTTTATTTTATTTTTTCTAAATCGAGGGGGTCAATTTATACCAATCCAAACTAATTAATTACAAAGATTCACAATTCACAAAATAAAGCATTTAATTTATTGTAGGGCATATTTTTCCATCCATGGCGACTGCATGAAATTTCCTACATGAGATGAGAAAAATAATTTGATCAGCCCGCTCCTCCAATTTTTTAGACTTAAACCGAATAATTTCGACTGTAAGTCTCCCAGTTTGGGTTTTCCAATCAACTTTTTTTTTTCACATTTTTTGAAAATACGCAATTTTTCTTCTCTGAAAAGTATTAGAAATTCAAGAAAAGTAGGGCTGGCAATTTTGTCAACATGCATGCCATCATGAACGTCCCATTCTTTCTTTTTTTCCTTTAATTCATTTTATGTTATTAAATCTAAAGATTAAATATCATTTCAATTGTATTTTCATTAAGTATTCATATTGGATATGTGCCTTTTCCGCATCATGCATTTTTGTTTCAGAAGCCTGCATGATGTGTGTGTGTGTGTGTGAACTCAAGGCAGAGGAAATTGTTTATGACTGAAGAAAAAAGGAGAATATATAGATGATCAGCAATGGAAAGTAATACTCAAGAAGCTATAACGAAGGCAGCTGAAAATGGGAGCAATGAGGAGAGTTTGAAGAGGAAGATATTGACTGAAAACAAGAAAATGTGGGTGGTGGCCGGACCGGCCATTTTCACCCGATTTTCGACTTTTGGGATAAATGTCATCAGCCAAGCTTTTGTAGGCCACATTGGTCCTACTGAGCTTGCTGCCTATGCTCTGGTTTTAACCCTCCTTACTAGATTTGCCAATGGATTGCTGGTAATTTCATACCCTCTTTATAGCTCCATTGATTCTCTTTAGGTAAAAAGAGATTATATGATGTTGAAAACAATGTTTTATAGTGATCATCAAGATTATGTTTTCTGAGATTATTCAATTGCTATGGTTTTATGCAATCAAGAATGATAATTCCCATTGCTAGAAGGGCTTGTGTGTGTGTGTTATGTGTGCATGTCCATACACTTGATTGGATTATGATAATTAAATTTGCTTTTCTTCAAACTTTAAATTTAAAATTTGTAGCTTGGAGCAGCCAGTGGATTGGAAACTCTATGTGGGCAAGCCTATGGTGCAAAACAGTATCACATGCTTGGAGTTCATCTTCAAAGATCTTGGATTGTTTTGATTGTTATGTCAACTTCACTAGTGCCAATTTACATATTTGCAGCCCCTATCTTAAGAGCTCTAGGACAGAATGAAGTTATTGCAGAAGAGGCGGGGAAAATCGCCCTCTGGTTCATCCCCGTTATGTACTCCTTCGTCGTCTCATTTAGCTGCCAAATGTACTTACAAGCACAGAGCAAGAACATGATCATAACATATCTGGCTGTGTTTTCCTTGTCAATCCATGTTTTCCTATCATGGCTTTTGACTGTCAAGTTTCATTTTGGTGTAACTGGTGCAATGGTGTCAACTATCTTGGCCTACTGGATTCCCAATATTGGCCAACTAATCTTTGTCACGTCGGGAGGATGCCCGGAGACGTGGCAAGGCTTTTCAACCTTAGCTTTTAGAGATCTCTGGCCAGTAGTCAAGCTTTCTCTGTCATCTGGTGCCATGCTTTGGTAATAACTAATTAACTTCATTGATAAGATAAAATTTGTTTCTTTATTGATCAAAGTTTATCATTTCTTGATTTATTATTTTTTTTTTATACGGTGACAGTCTAGAACTCTGGTACAACGCGATACTGATACTTTTGACAGGAAATTTGAAGAATGCCATGGTTGAAGTTGATGCTCTTGCAATCTGGTATTATTCAATCTGCGGTCTTGTTAATCTTTATTAATCATAGTTAGTTATAGTAAATATTTCTTTATTCAATTTCTTGCAGCCTTAACATCAATGGTTGGGAAATGATGATATCTCTTGGATTCTTAGCTGCAGCAAGGTATGCTACTTTTCATTAGGCCACAAATTTAAACTCCATGGATGGAAGTAAACTAGCTAAATGATGATGATATCTCTTTGGATTCTTTATCATAGTGTACGCGTCTCAAACGAGCTTGGAAAGGGGGATCCTAAAGCTGCAAAGTTCTCTGTTATAAACATAGTTGTAACTTCATTAACCATAGGACTTGTTCTGTTCACACTCTTCCTAATCTTTCGCGCCCGCCTGGCTTATATCTTCACAAAGGATCATGATGTGGCTGCTGAAGTTGATCATTTATCACCTCTGCTTGCATTCTCCATTCTCATGAATAGTGTCCAACCAGTTCTTTCTGGTCTCTCTCTCTCTCTCTCTCTCTCTCTCTCTCTCTCTCAAAGGCACAAAATTGTCTGAAAGTTAATTTCATCCTAACAGGAGTGGCTATTGGGGCTGGTTGGCAGAGTGTGGTGGTATATGTAAATCTTGGATGTTATTATTTGATAGGAATTCCTTTTGGTATTTTGCTTGGTTATGTCATTAAATTGCAAGTAGAGGTCAGTTTTTATTGCATATTATGTTATTAATTACCATAATGTCTATAGTTACAAATTGTAATAAATCTATGAAATTGTGTGTGTTCAGGGAGTGTGGATTGGAATGTTGTTAGGCATGTTTATTCAGACTATAATGCTGGTGATCATAACTAAGAGAACAGATTGGGATAAACAGGTAAACCTCTTCCATGTTTTATTCCTCATTTTCTTCTTTGTCAAATAAAAACTTATTCCCCCCCGTAGAAACTAAAAACTTTTTTCTACCGTTGATTGTCTATGATCCATGGCTGTAATACATCCAGATTTAATTAATTTATGTGGTTTGTTTAGGTCTCTGTTGCTCGACAACGACTTAACCGATGGTTAGTCGATGATAAACCTAATGATAGGTCAGCAGAGTCAGCCTGATGAGCAGCATTTTCATTTTTTCATTTATCATTTTTCTTCTTCTTCTTCTTCTTCTTCTTCTTCTTCTTCTTCTTCTTCTTCGTCTTCATGTTCGACTTCTGCAAAGTGTTTGGCGCATCAGAAACCTAGCATCGTGGTCCAAAAGAATTGGTAATCTGTTACATCTCCATATAATCTGCTTTATTTAGTGCTGTTATATTCGTTTTTAGATGAGTTGCATTATTTTGTTTTGATTTAGGGAAGGATAACTCATTCCTGTGGCATTTGTTTGTTGTATTGCTGAGATAAATTGAGGCTATTTTGGTAATTTAGTATTTTTCGACGTGTACAAGTATGTTAGGACGTTTAACAATTCTTAGTTCGTGTTAATTTCAACTGCACCATCAAGTAGTCAATACCAGAAATTGTCATTGTTGTCGATTAGGGTAATGTTATATTCAGTTCTCAAATGCCTAATTGTCATGTGTGTTTTTTAACCTAAGAAGATAAAACAAAAAGCTGCGAGAGAGTAGAACAACTGTTACTTTCATCCTTTGGATTTTTCTTGATGCAGTTATATTCATGCACAGCATCATGTTTTACCATTCATTATCTATCTCTGTGTGTGTATATAAATGTATTATAAAAAAAATTGTATCGGATCTAATCATAGATCTCTATATTTGAATTTAAATTCATATTAATTATTAGCATATTTATAATATTTTAAGTGTTCGGATCAAAATCTTTGTTACAAGTTGATTGTAAATTTTTGTATGTTCAAATTTGATTATGAAGTTTGGGTTAATATTTTTTCTATCCCACCTATTGCGCTCCTTTTAAAAATTATCTTAATCCCTGAAAAATATAAAAAATAATCTGATCTTTAATTTTATTATCAATTCTATAAAAATAATCCGATCTTTAAAAAAATATCTAAAAGCATGAAATGTAAACTATTTATTTACCTTTAATTATTTGAGTCAATGTGGCTGTCTCTTGTGGCTATTTCAGCCAAAATCCAGCATGTCATGTCTCAAACCCATCGGATGGTACCACTAATTATCCGATAAAAACATGAACATTGGAAAGTAAATAATAATAATTAGTAGTAGAAATAATAAAATATTATAATTCTAAATATGTAAGAATTTTGTATGTAAAAAAATATTTTGATAATATAAAGGAAACTGAAATATTAATATGTCAGAAGGGGAAACATTGACGCGGACACGCGATTTATCATTTACGTGGGCGAAACGGTGCCTCGAACGATTTGATAGCTAATTAATATTAATAATTCTATTAATAAGTCCAATTGGCCCGAAATAAAAATCAGGCGTATAACGTGTCATCGACCAAAATAAATAAATATTCGTTAAATTCGTTATGACATTTCCTGCAAAAGTTAGTGACTTGTCATTAATGCATTTTCCATTTGGTTTAAAATAAAAACATGTTACTGATGCCAATTTAAGGGGAAAAATAGGTACATAATTGCTAGTCCAATTTTTTGGGGCAGTGGCAGACAATCCTTTTGTATTATTATTGTCTTTTCCTTTTTCGGAAATATACTAATTTTCGGAAAATTATAAGTGCCATATGAAATTACCGTCAATTTTAAATTTCACAGTTTGATTTCATTTCGTTATGTTTACTCCTGCCTGAAAAACTTGTCAGCCTCCAACCTTAATTTACTGCAAGCTGATAAACGTACACACACACACACACAAAAAAAGAAAAAAAAAGAGAGATTTGTGTAAGTATATGTAAGAACGAGCCTGGTTTAGGTGGCAAAATAAAAATTTTCGTAAAAGTATTTTACTCTTAATAAATCTCTCCATAATCACTCCCAAATCACCCTAATATCCCTAACATGTTGTGGTAAGCTACAAATACATGAAGCGCTTTCAAATTTTTGTCTTTACTTAATCCTTGTAAATATAAAATTTTGTCACGTAGGATTAGTTTGCTCAGTCTTACCCTAATATGTCTTGGCCTCGCTCATGTGACAAACAATTTAATCCGAGTCAACCTTTGTTTATCTCATATTAAATCTAGATCTTGAAACTGAACACACCATATATGTAAGATAGAACTTCTCCTTGATTTACTTAATTTCCAACATATATAATTTGCAAAACGTGTGATTTAAAAATAATCAGTGAAGAATGACAAAATAAAAAAATATGGAGTTCAAGGATTATACTCTCTCATAAATTATCATTTTGAATAAGTAAATAAAAATAATAGAAGCATAATTTTGATCTCGTTTAAATTAATAATTGTACTTTAATATGTCACATGCAATTGATAGTGTGACAGTACTTTTTCTACATTTTTTTTAGTTTACTTTTTCTACCATTACTATTATTATTATTAATACAACTCTTTTATGTTCTTGCGTTATTTTAGACATTTCAACTACAAACTACTACTACTAATACTAATAATAATAATAATTGCCTGACATTAAAATAATAATAACAATAATTGTCTGACATACATTTCCACTTTACAAGATCGAATTGTCACTAGTGATAATACCGTATTACGATGACTTTTTTTGGCCCCTTGAAACTAGAAAATTGAATTTCCAAACAGCCTCCAAGAAATAAAATGAATATCCGCAAACACGAAAACAAAACATCATTAGATAAAAACATCAATTATCATAATGATTTTCTCCACGTGAACGAACATATCTAGATAACTATATTAAATTAAAATATTAGTATCATATTATAGTACACGTGGCACAACACTAACTAACCTCGTGCGCTTGCATAACAATTTAATGGTTATCATGATTCTTACCCTAATTTCATATAATCAGTCAGTATGTCTAATTTTGGGCATCTCTTTTCGAAGTTCACATATCGATATAAGCAAATTCCACTCATATATGGATACAAATCAATTACGCTATACCGAGTCAAATAACATGAACATATATATAAAATAAAAGGAAAAAACATAATAATAATTACATCAGTAATATGAATACAGACGCGTAAAGGAGAAAATGAGTATAGGAATAGGACCGACCTATTTTTATGTATTTGGGGAGACTGCATGAAATATTTTTGAGAAAAGTTGTCCGAATTTGTGCCCACCCGTCTCACCTCATTACACGTATAGCATTTCTCTACCGTAAATCTCAAAGTTCGGCTTTCCGATCCAACTTCACTTCATACGTAACGCGCGCGTGTGTGTGTGTGTGTGATTTTTTTTCCCTTCTTGTTTCCGAATTCCACCTTTTCAACGATTTTTGTCTGTGCTTATTCTGCTTGAATCCCAGATTTTTTTTGTGCTGCCAGAGGTGATATAATCAAGAAAAGATTAAATTTTTCAGTTTATTCAGTACTTTGCAGTCCTTGATAGAAACTTTTCGTGTTTCTTTTGGTAAATTTGGAGTGTGAGAAACTAACGCTGTGGAATTGTTGGGTGGCGAAAGGTGAGAGATGGAAGGAAATGGTCGAGAGGCGCTGCTGAAGGCAGTAGAGCCTGTTGAAAATGGGAAAAAAGAGGAGAGTTTGAAGACGAAGATATGGGAGGAGAACAAGAAGATGTGGGTGGTAGGGGGGCCGGCCATTTTCACTCGATTTTCGACGTTTGGAATTAATGTCATCAGCCAAGCATTTGTGGGCCACATCGGTGCTATTGAGCTTGCTGCCTATGCTCTGGTTTTCACTCTTCTTACCAGATTTGCCAACGGATTACTGGTAATTTCATACTGTATTTACAGCTTTATTAGGCCTCGGTAGGTTATTACAAGTACTGTGATGTTAAAAAATTGTTTTTTAATCAAGATTATGTTATGTGAAATCGATACCCTCTGAATTGAACCAAGTTATAGTTCTAGTTCCCCTTTTGTAGGAAAGGCAAGTGTGTGTTTGTGATGGAGAAAATGTTTGGGGGTTTGGATATGTAGGAAGAACAAGTCCACATGAAACATTAGTTTACTTTGCATTTAGGGAAAATATAGGAGCTTTTCTTTTCCATTGGATTGCTGGTGATTTTGTATTCTATCTTAGCTCTATCATAATCTTGTGTTGGTAACAAGAGATATATGATGTTGAAATTGATGTTTAGTTATCAAGAATACGTTGTTTGAGGTTAATGAATTTTTTATGCTTCTATGCTACTAGGAAAAAAGGCACCCTTGAGCTGATTGTAGTTTCCCTTTGGTAGAGAGAGCGGGGGGGAGGGTTTGTGTATGTGTTTGTTTGTTTAATTGGGGGACGGAGAGTTTAAAATGGTTCGTTAGGTGCAAAGAATGAGTATAACTATAATCTAGGAAACCAAGAGGATGTCTACAAGGAAAGATTAGTTTTATCTTTCTGAACTTCTCTTTGAGCTTTGGATTCTGGATTCGCAGTTAGGAGCGGCCAGTGGATTGGAAACTCTATGCGGGCAAGCTTATGGTGCGAGGCAGTATCACATGCTCGGGTTATATCTCCAAAGATCATGGATTGTTTTGACTGTTCTCACGACTGCACTAGTGCCAATATATATTTTTGCAACCCCTATCTTAATAGCCTTAGGGCAGGACGAAGATATTGCAAAAGAGGCAGGGAGGATCTCTCTCTGGTTCATCCCTATAATCTACTCCTTCATCCTTTCATTTAGCTGCCAAATGTACTTACAAGCTCAAAGCAAGAACATGATAATAACATATTTGGCAGTGTTTTCCTTGACAATCCATGTTATCCTATCATGGCTTTTAACGGTGAAGTTTCAATATGGTGTACCTGGTGCAATGATGTCTGCAATCTTGTCGTATTGGATTCCAAATATCGGCCAAGTAATTTTTATCACTTGCGGAGGATGCCCTGAAACGTGGAAAGGTTTTTCAACCTTAGCCTTCAAAGATCTTTGGCCAGTAATCAAACTTTCCATGTCATCCGGTGCCATGCTCTCGTAAGGCTTACTACTTGATTGGAGATCTGAAATTGTGGTTCCTTATTTTTCTCAATGTATTAAATTTTCGCTCATGGTTTTGAAACATCAACGCATTTACCAGCCTCTGGCATGAAGGAGATTATATAATGACTTATTGCTCATACTATTAATTACATGGTTTTTTGAATCTGGTATACAGCTATGATAAAAAACAGTTTTATGTTGAAAATCCGCACAAACACTATTAAACCATTTCGGATTAAGGAAACTGAGGATATTTGTTTGTTCTTTATGCCGTCCTTAAGCTGCATCTTTGACTTCTTTGTATACTCTGGTGACAGTCTCGAACTTTGGTACTATGCCATACTGATCCTTTTAACTGGAAATTTGAAAAACGCTAGGGTCCAAGTTGATGCTCTTTCAATCTGGTATGATTCAATCCGAGCTCTTGTTAATCTTCTTAACCTCAGCTATATCATATAAATATTGTTTCATTCTTTCTTGCAGTCTTAACATCAATGGTTGGGAAATGATGATATCTATTGGTTTCTTGGCTGCAGCAAGGTAAATATTTCTTGTCCTATTGATAACCTGACTTGTATTTGGCCACAGAAACACATTCAACTCTGTGGATCATCTTCCTACTCCCTGTCACAGTGTACGGGTCTCAAACGAGCTCGGGAGGGGGGACTCTAAAGCTGCAAAGTTTGCTATCATGAATATAGTCATAACTTCAATGGTCATAGGATTTGTGCTGTTCGTATTTTTCATATTCTTTCGTGGACGTCTAGCTTATATATTCACAAATGAGGAAGATGTGGCTACGGAAGTTGCTCACTTGTCACCTCTGCTGGCATTTTCCATTCTTATGAATAGCGTTCAACCAGTTCTTTCCGGTGAGGACTATAAACATGTCGTAATGGAATAGGAAATATGTCACTAAGAATAAGTTGCAGTATGATGGAAAGTTTTCATCTGAACAGGTGTGGCAGTTGGGGCTGGATTGCAGAGTATCGTGGTATATGTTAATCTAGGATGCTATTACCTGATTGGAGTTCCCTTCGGGATTTTGCTTGGTTATGTCATCAAATTACAAGTCGAGGTGAGTTTCCATATCCCATTATTGTGTCTTGCTCCATATACTATAATGTGTCGAGTTGCATCCATAATCTATTTAAATGTTGTATGCACAGGGAGTTTGGGTCGGAATGTTATTGGGCACGTTGATTCAAACTATAATACTAATGGTCATAACTAAGAGAACAGATTGGGATAAACAGGTACTAACCCCTCCCTCTCTGCTCCCCCATTGACTTCTCGTTCAAGAACTTGTTTTTCAATCAACCCGACCTCTTTCACGACTCATGCAGGTCACCGCTGCACGAAAAAGAGTCAACCGGTGGTTCGTGGAAGATCAACCCAATGTTCAGTCAGCAGGGTCTGCCTGAAGAGCCGCACTCTTCATGGTCATGTATGTTTTTTGCCTAGTTGCACATATTTATGTTTTATGTCTTCAACTGTCACAAATATTCCCTATTATTTGTCATTTTTCATTTAATTTTTGGAGTATCTTTAAATTCTTCACTATCTGCCGTTTGTCCCTTTATTCCTCAATTAATATGTACCATCATCTTCTTTAATGCCTATGCTTTCACTTTCACCTATTTCAATTGCAGCGTTAAAGTATTTTGGTATGGTTGGTGACGTGTGGAAAACTTATTCACAATTTTTGAAGAGTATATTAAATTTCTGGTTGTTGTAGGAAGGGTTGGTTTAATGAGACTTGAACAATATTACTCCCTCCGTTCTTTTTTAAATGTCCTATTTAGCTCAATTTTTTGTTTCCTTATAAGTGTCCTATTTCAAAATTTGAGAGTAAATTAATGACATTTTTCCAATTTTATCCTTATTTAATGCTTCTAGTAATTTGTTAATTAGTTGTATGTATACATTAATGATAGTAATTAATAAGGTTATATAGGTAAATTTCTTTATTTTCTTGGTATGTATAATTTGACGGTGGGGGACACTTATAAAAGAACGGAGGGAGTATAAGTTTTTGGTGGATGATGGTACGTGTGTAAAATAACATCGTCAATGACGTCCTCATTTAACTATATTTTTTGGTCAAAATGTTACTATTATAGTTCCCATTATAACAAAACCGATATGTATTTGGAATGTAGAGTTAAATAACAGTAATGGTAAGGTTTAAGAATTATAAATCTTACTGGCCATCTCTATTTAATGCTGTTAGGTACATAATGTACGAGGACTACGGCGTCGTATGTAGGCCATTAGATTCCGAATAGACAAATCAAAATTTTTACTTATTTCATACTATTATTGTGCTTCGTTGTAATATTAGTACAGTTTTGAACTACAATTGTCTGTTATGAGTCAGAAAATGACTCGTTTGCGTTTTCTGAAATTTTCGTTTTCTTCACTTTCAGCTGTAATAGATTAAAAACGAAAAATATATAGAGCTTGAGCCGGAGAAATGCAATTATATAACAATATATGACTCAATTTGTTATTTCGATTGCAAATCAGTATCCAATTTTTCAGGGTTTTTTTAGATAAAGCTCAGCACAATTTTTCCAATGACCCAAAATTTTAAATTTTCGTCATTAGAGCCCTTGATTTGAGAAAATTAAAGCTTAAACTTTGACGAGCTCTAGGATAATACTTCCTCCGTTCCATTTATATAGCCTTATTTTCTTTTTTAAGGTCCCAAATATAAAGCCATATTTCTATAAAAGGTGGTAGTGTTTTTTAATTCATTTACTAATATTTCCCTATATGACTCTTTGATTAACTCATGAAAAAAAGGCATAGTCAAAGAATAAATATTGACATATTAGGAAGTTTATTGTATAATTTATTTTTCCAATAATTTTTTTAATCCTTGTGAAAATTCTAATCAGCCTATATAAATGGGATAAAGGGGGTAATATTTTGGTGTATGGGTTGACGCACAGTCTGACGACAATTGCTAGAACTTATTCCAGAGAAATTTATCATTGTTAGCAAATATTGAATGTCAACCCATGTGAAAAAATGATAATCTCATCAAGCCCGTCAAAGTCCAACTTTTGATTTTCTCGAATTAAGGATATGAATGAAAATTTGGCCACCAAAAATTTGGTTGAACTGTAATTGCAAATAATTGTAAGGTAAGATCATTGTTTGTACTCCGATATTATAAATTTAATCAATATCCGATATCGTGATTGCAATTATATCGTGAAATAATTTCTTTTAGTCATGTAGAATCACTAGCTCGTCCAATCACAGTCCAAAAGTCCAAATGTTGATTTGGTGCTGCTTTTGCAACCAATAACCTTATTATTATTATTATTATTATTATTATTATTATTATTATTATTATTATTATTATTATTATTATTATTATTTATTTCTTTATTTTATTTTTTTGACATAGGGAAAGGGGGAGCGGTGGGGTTCGAACCCGAGATCACACTACTTGCAGACTTAAGCCGCACCGCTTGGGTGTTCCCTTGAAAACCAATAACCTATTAGACTGTGTTTTGGTGCAATAAAATTCCTCACTCAATTTATATGATGTTAATCATAATACATTTTTATTCTAATCTATAATGATATGTTTGCACCAAAAATAAATTTTTGTATCGATCAGTTCTAATTTATATTAATAAAATATTAATATGTGAGTAGTGGGTATATTACATATACACTCTTAATAGAATTTTCCGATTGGACTGACATAGGCCACTAAAATATCAAAATTGATGTAAGACTATCTTTAATATAGTAATCATTTTACACGTTATGTTTCGTATGTTAATGCCGGAATTTGGTACTAGTGTCTAGTATGATACATAATGTATATTATGTATAAATTAGATACCAATAATAAGGAAATACAAAAATATTCGTGTGCTCTGATAAACGTTTGAAATGCGTTTTGCAACAAAATTGATAGTATTTCGGTTTAATGAGTTAAGGTGGAGATAGTCTACATAATGCACCAAATTTGATAGTATATATTTTTTGCACCAAAAATGATGTTATGATGATTAAAGATAGCCTTACAAGTCAAAATTATGATTTTTTTAATTTTTTTTTTCTCTCGTTATTTGTAACATAAATTTTTCGTGTGAAAATAGGCATAATAATATACTCCATTAAGTGATAATATGCGATCGACATAAAAAAGACACCACGAGAATAAGGCCAAACTGGTCGTCACCATCACAGGTAGAGATACCTTTCTGCTTTCTATAAATCGAAAGGTATGTTTCTTCATAAAAGTCGCAGTAAAGGTTTACAGGTTCACATTTACTTGGTACAACCGGTCGTATACCATGCGACCGAGCCCACGCGCGCGGGCGCGTGTGATCAACCGTTAAGTCAGGCACGTACGGTACACGCCCTTCAAGGCGCGTCCATGTGCTTGACAATTTTTTTTTATTCGGCGCGTGTAGTACACACGCCTGACTTTTTAAATTTTTTCGATTATTTTCAGTTTTTTAATTCTTTGTTTCCAGTTTTTTTTGTTTTTTTATTCTTTTTTTTATTCATTTATTTTTTGTAAAGAGTCGAGCGAGGGGAGCCGAAGGCCTCGGAACGAGCTAAAAGACATTAATGTTGCCACAATCATTATCTATAAATTAAAATGGGAGCCGAAGGCAGAGAAGAAAAAAATTAAAAAAATCGAATTTAAAAAAATTCAAATTAAAAAAAAAATCGAAAAAAAAAACTGAATTTTCAAAAATAAAAAAGTCAACGGATTGACCCGGGTCAAACTGGGTCAACCCGACCCGACCCGAACGCTTGGTATGCAACCGGTTGCACCAGAGTGTTGCTCTTACAAGTTTGTTTTCGCTTTTTATTTATGGTGTATTTTCTTTGGTTGTAAATTTATCACGAGAAAATGAAAATGAGAGATAAAAAAGTTATTTCTGATCCCTTTTTTATAAAAAAGAATTTCAATCTATCTTATTACTCATTTTCACTCAATGAGAAATAATATTATTATACCTCAATCATTTTTCTTGTGATAAATTTACAACTAAAAAGAGCACACCCTTAAAATAATATATGTGTATTGTTGTGCATATATGAATAATAAATATTTTTGAACATAATGTATAATTAATAATTGATTTAGTTGTATTAGATATTTTCTTGAAAGTGCCTTTTTCAATGAAATTAAGGAATCTTGATATAATTACAAAAGGTATGATATTTTTTTCTAGGGGAGAGGTAGAGATTAAACCTGAGACCTTTCGGTTCACAGAAAAAATTTCTTACTGCTTAAATATCCCTGAATGGACTTCTTCCAATTATTTTTAAACATTGTGTTATTATTATTATTATTATTATTATTATTATTATTATTATTATTTTTGAAAGAGTTACAAGGTGTATACATTATCAAATCAAGTGCTACACCTATAGGACCTTTGCACCACACAAATATGGAATCACTACACACCACCACGTAGGGTGGGAAAATTACACCACCAATCAAGATGAAAAATATAATACACTGCACACAGGCGGGATTGAATCCAAAACCTCTCACTAATGAGAGACTTGTGGTACCTATATTCTTTGAACACTTTTCAAAGTATCATTCTAGTAGAAGAACTTATGCAAAATCATACGACAAATAAAGGATATTAGTACGAATTTGTAGAATTTCAACTACAAATTAGCAAGCTAGCTAGAGATGACCATACGCTCTTCTTAACTACAAATTTATAGAATTTTAGCTCTATGACACAATTTGCTGAAGTGAAATCTTATTGTTATCTCACGCAGACAATAAGCTAAAATTCTGCTTTAGGTAGTATAAAATCTCAAAAAATCGATAATGCAAGATAAATTGGAGATAAAAGTTGGGACTTAATTCAAACCATAACTTTTCATAAAGGATGAGCTTCTTGAGAAATTTGAGATGTCAAAATTATGCAGAAGGAATTAGACATCAATATGACGATCGAGTCTGAATTATTTTTCTTGCCGCATTATAATAAAATTAATTAATTGTGTTTACTTTTGGGTTACTTTGAGTAGTTTTCATTTGATATATACCGGCCTTATCGGCGTGTCATATATTGACTGCAATTCCTTTTTTTTTCCCCTCTTCTTTTGTTTTTTTTTTATATTTATTTTACGAATTTTGCACGTGTGAAGTGGGGTCCAATGTGCAACTAACGGTATTTTTTTTTAACAATAAATTTTATACAAAAATAGTCCCCTTTTCATTTCTGAAGTCACGTGGCATTTGAATTCCCCACAAATCCCACCTACCGCTCTACCAGTTCATTCCACGTTCGACAGGAAATATTTACGATCACGAGATGTCTACATCACGTGACATTAATTTGAGGAGATGTACAATTATTTGGTCGTCGGATTATTATGAGGGAGTTGTTGGAGTATTATCATCCGTAAACATAATACTTATTAATAACTATACTTAAGAGGGAATTTAGTATGGTGGACATTCATTGTGATGGAAAAGTGTTTCCGCCTGACCAATTTTACACTAAATATATTCTGGATTAGTCATATATATATACAACGTATATAGTAGAAATAGCTTATGTATATTAAGAATATTTTTCTAATTATATACCAATTAATTAGTTGGTATATAATTATATACCATGTGCTGTCTAAACTATTGTAATTCATCAATACACATGATATCAATAAATTATGTACTGGTTAGTGGTTATTATATTTAAAATAAAGTACTGTAGTAAATTACCTAATTCCCACCGTAACATGTATTTGCATCTCTTTCAACAAATCTATTGTACATCAAAATAAACTACTATAGTAGAAAAGAGTTTTTTTTTTCCCCTACAAGACTAGCACTTTAGTAGAAAAAGAGTTGCTTTCAATAAAGAGTAGAAATGATACTCCATCAAGGTCAAAAAAATTATTCCCTTTTCATAAAAATAATAAATTAATTAATTTATATATCAAAATCAGATACGCACTCTATCAATCAACGAATAGTAAATTAGGAAAAAGCCTAAATACATAGAACAATAGAAGAAAAAGCACCTAAAAAATGGGGTGTTGAGGAGAGTGGTTCTACTCATAATTATGAAAAAACAATCAAAGAAAAAATCAATACATTTTAAGCCGCCAAATATACATAAACTCTAACCATATTTCTTGAAACATGTATACAAGTAATTAATATATATATATATATCCCATATGGGTTTGGGGGGCGTTTGCTTCTTTTAATGGACGAAATGAATCTATACCTAACACGTGACTAGAGGTGTAAACGAACCGAATCAAATCGAATATCATTCTAATCGAATCGAATTTGTAATTATTATTCACGAATCCGAATTGTGGTCGAATATTAAATTTGATTTGAATTCGAATACTTTAATCATTTTACAAATTCGAATCGAATACTCGAATCAATAGAGGAAGGAGATGAAGAAGGACTCGTCGGAAATTTGTGAAGGAATGTGATGAAGAACGGTAGTAAGAATGATGTAATAGAGAGACAATGTAAACTAGTGAGAGATAGAGAAAAAAAGAAAGAGACTGTGACTTACATCTGTATCACTCAAGATATTAGAGTTAATGCAATACATATCCAATAAGGAAAAATGTTGATCTTATTTTGAAATGAGCTTGGAGATAGGCCAAATTAACCTCAACACATCTACCATAGATTTAAATATTTAAGTATATAATCCATAATCAACTTAAGAAAGTATATTATATAAATATATATTAAAATTATATTATTATTTAAATATCTAATCGAATCTTTACAAATATCGAATCGAATATCGTAATTACTAAGAGCATATGCATTGGTGGTCTTTTGGGGGTGGGCGACGGGTGGGCAGGGGGTGGGCGCAACGATGGCGCCCAGGAGAGGGCGGGTGGGGTGGGCGCATGTGCGCCCGGGCAGGCTTGTTGGGCAGGGAGGGGTGGATGGCCATGTGGCGGCACGATATTGGGCAACGGTTTGATTTTTTTTTAATTTTAATTTAATTTAATTCTAATTTTTACCTATAAATACTACACCTTATTCCATTCATTTTCACTCAATTCTCTACATTTCTCTCTCAATTTCTTCTAAATTCTCTCTTCCAATGCGAGAGCTCACGCAACACTTCAGAATGATTTGATCGAAGAAATGTGGGCACGATTCGGTCGGGATTAATGTATTTTTTTTATGTAATGTTTTTTTTCAATTAAATAAAATTTGCATTTTAAAAATAATTATTATTTAAATTATGAAAATAAAAATAAAAATGAAAAATAAAATCATTAAAATAATAGGTGTGCCCACCACCATTTGTGCCCACCAATGTGGGGAAAAATTTTGTGCCCACCCTACCCCACAAATACTAATTAAATATTGGTGGACACAACTTTTTTGTGCCCACCAATGTGAGTGCTCTAATAAGTGTTTGAAAACTAATCGAATCAAAAAAAATATTTGAATTCGAATACGAATATCAAAATTCGAATACGAATCGCGAATCGAATCAAAATATTTGATTTGATTTACACCCCTACACGTGACACTTGTTAAAGAGCTCAAAGAGATTGACAATGGTGATCAAATTAATCTCAAAAGGTAAGATTGAATTTACTAGATTTGAAAAAAAAGGAAACAATGCCATCTGGATAGGATAGATTTATATCTAGCTTTTTGTGATAAATTTGGTGAAACAATAAAAATCTTCATTTCATACATCTACATTTCTCGATTTAATTTGGTCTGATGTGTTGTTGGGATTAATTCGAAAGAAAAATATTGAAAAACTAAAATAAAAACACTTCTCGGAGCACCGATGTCAAGCTAGATTTTTGCTAGAGATCTTTTAATAATAATACAATGAGAGGCCATATATATCAAATGAAAAAACTTAATAAAAATTACGTCAAAATTGCCCAAAGCACCCTCACTAAAACATAAGTATTTCGATGAGTATTTATAATTTTTAGATACATAAACATGTTAGTCTACTCGTTTAAATGCAGTCCCACTATTAATTTTACTATTTTAAAAGATTTATTTAAAATAAATGTTTAATAATATATAATGAAACTTAATTAACATTTATTATAAAAAATAGAATTAAAAAAATTATATACTTTATTTTGGAATAATAAACCCTAATAATCAATTAACAATTAAAAAATGCAAATTAAATATAAAAATGTGAATATAAACTCTATTCGAATGGATGAACCCCTAGTTAATAATTGTAAAATTATACTAAAATATTATAGATTGGAATTGAATAAAAAAATGACAAAAATTTAATTAAATATAAATTGTGGGACAAAATGGTACATCAAAATTTAGGACAAAGAATCTCAAGTGGTTTAAATGAGCCTGATATTTAGTGCTCGTTTGGTTCGAGTAGTGGAATGGTTTAAGAATGGAATCAAGTAAAGGAGAGGAATGGTAACAATAAGTATTACTTTTATTGGGTGTTTGGTTCAACAATGTAAAGGAATCACCTTGTGAAATGATTTCGGAGAGGAAAAGATTTTGTTACCGCTCTAGTTTGGAATGTAACATTTTGGGAGATTGGATTACCCTCATATCTTTATAAACTATAATAGCAAGCCCGTGATGCTATTTTTAGAAACTTCTTTTTTCAGTTTTATTTTTCATTTTTTTTTCAATATTCCATTTCTGAAAATTATACATTAAATGGTATATAATAATTGTACATTTACATTTTCAATCATCTAATTAATTTTTCATTTATAATTTTCAACCATCTAATTAATAATGCATAATTCAAGGTAACTAATTAATTTATGGGAAAATTATAACAATAGCCTTTTGAATATTGTAGAGATAAATTATAGCACCTACATTAAAAAGATAAATAATAGTCTTTCTGGACTTTTTTGCCATTCTTTTAATTTTCCTGATTTTCATTTTCCCAAAACAAAATAATACTAAGTTTTATTAATAAGATCTCTTACATGTTTCAATTTTTTTTCACATCCTCTCTCTCTCTCTCAATATATATATATCAGATTCTCAAGCAGCAGCAATGCAGATCTTCTTCTCCGACTTTTCAGTCCTTCTTCTCCGGCGACTACACCCTTTTCCCCGGCGGCGTCATCCTTCGTGTTCGTCTTCATTCTTCTCATCCGGTGCCATACTTCCACTCCAGCGGCACGATTAATTCGGGAAAATCGATGGAACACACTTCTAACATATCCTCTGATGATTTTGATATTCCACCTCCTCCTCCACGAACCATACCTAAATTAGAAGCTATTTCACAACATTATTCCCTTGGATCTCTGCGATTTGATGATGTATTCGGATTTTTTATCGATTTATTAAAAGTTTCTACGTTTTCACAAATATTTTGGTGTGAAATCACGTGAATTCACACAACAAAATTCATGAAATCACACATTAAAAATAGTGAATTCGCATAATAAAATTCGTGAATTTCGTAAATTATGAAATCACACATAAAAAATTGTGAATTCACACAAAAAAATTCGTAAAATCACATAATAAAATTCGTGAATTTCGTCAAATTTGAAGAACACCCATATTCGAATTTTACAGATCCAACCAGAAGAAAAAAATGAGAAGATTAAAGATCTGGAAAAGACTAATTGTCTGAACGCCGATAACATCAACAAGGGAAGATTTATCTTTTTTAATAGACGATGGTGGAGGTTGCATATGGCCGGAACATAAGGATGCCTTCACAAATGGCTGAAAATGAGACTGAAGATCGCCGGAAAATATGGTCGCGATGAAGAAGGGAAACGAAACCGTCGGAAGCCGCCCGTCGGAAATGAGATCATGGCTACTGCCGCCGTTGTGTAGAAGAGCATAGATGGAGGATCAGTCGTAGAGAGTCAGAGCGGGAGAGAGATGGATGAAATGTGAAAAAGGGATAAAAAGTTTAAAAAATATTAATTACTTGAATTTTATGTTTTAATTTAAATTAATAATTATTTTCGGTTAATATAAAAATGAAAATTGGGAAAATAAAAAAGAGGGCAAAGAAGTCCAAAAAAGTTGAAAAAGGCCAAAATTTATCTTTTAAATCTAGGATGCTATAATTTATCTTTGTAATCTTCAAAGTGCTAAAATCACCAAATATCTCTTAATTTATTTCTTATTTAATATTTTTTTGGACTATTTATTTCATAATTCCTCAACCAAAAATATTTACACAACTCAACTGTTTTTTAATTTTCTTTTTATCATTTATCTTACAACAATATATGTAAAAAAAAATTATCAAAGTTTCTGATTTCCGTTTTTAGAAACTTTCATTTTTAGTTTTTTATTATTTAATTTCTGAAAATGATACTCCCTCCGTCCCGCCATAAGTGGCCACATTTCCTTATTGGGCTGTCCCATCATAAGTGGCCACTTTCCTAATATGGAAACACCCTCTCTCACACAAAAGATGTGGGCTCCACCACTTTTTATCTTTTTACCCTTTAAACACTCTTCTCCTAAATACCCGTGCCCAAAAGAAAGTAGCCACTTATCATGGGACGGAGGGAGTATGTATTATTGGCATGTTATAATTGTGCATTATAATTTTAATTAACACATTAATATTAGATGTTACAAAAGCAAAATAGATGGCAATAAATTAAGTTCTTTCCTAATTTTAGTGTGTTCTTGCCCCTATATAAACAAGAATTTTGCAACCAACAATACTCACGCAATTCAATTGATTTGTATTCATTTGACACAAATTGTTGACTTATTTGGAGAGAGAAGTGAATAGCGTATGATATCAAAGTAAGAGTTATAGAATTTGTTGTAATACTCTCCTTAATTTGCAACTGATGAACTAGATGTTCCAACAACAATTGTCAAGAGGATATATAACATCTTGAATGAAGATATAAGAGTGTAGAGGGTCTTCGATCGTCCTACCAAGATCTTCATCTACGTCAAGAGTTTTGGTGATTCCTTTATTTTGAATTTGTAGTATAGTAATATTATTAGTTATGGTGATGCTACATGCAATAGATAAAGATAAAAAGAAGTTTAGTCCAATATATTTTTATTTTCAATAATTTGTAATAATCAGGAAATTCGGTTATATTTTGGTTTACTGGATCCAATTGAGACAAAAAATGATCTTGATGTGTTGTATAATGGGTTTTTTTATTATTTGGTTGTGAGTGGTTTATATCCATCATTTTATTATCGAATACGTAAAAAAATAGTTATACAATTTTTTTTATCAATATAAATATTAAACATTGCAGTTAATATCGAATCCCTACAAAAATAGAAATAAAAAATAACTCATTTAATATTTATGTATTACCATATAAATTAGGGAAGACCATTTCGCATGAGCATGGCTAGCCGTTTAGTAGATAGTGTTGATGAGTATAATACTCCTATAATCTTCCGGCCGGAAAAAGGGCCATTAGTTTACTTTAATTGCGCATGCATTAAATTCGAAATTAGTTTGTTTGTTTTCTTCTTAAGTTAAATGGAAATATAATTGTATAAATTTGTTTCTTCGGTTTGATTTTGTCTTTACCGACCAAAGGAATGGGTTGGCGCATCAATTATGTATATACATTGAATTTTACATAGAGATGACTAAAATATGAAAATATAGTAGGGATGACAATGGATTAGATTTTTATGGGTACCACCTTCTATTAAATGGGACAAGTTTGAAAATTATTAAATGATTTTGGGACGAGTTTGGGTAGAAATATTCAAACTCATGATGAATTTGGATCGGGTTTGGGCAATTACCTACGGGCACAACTATCTAAACTCATTTATATATTTGTAAAATATAAAATATTATATATATATATAATTTATAATATAATTATAAATATTAGTAATAATTTTAGGGTTTTATGTTATTCTTTTTTACCCATATACAAGGAAACCGTCAATACTCTCAATGTCTCTTAAAGTTTTCTGTAAACCTTCTTCACTATTTAGTAGTTTATGTACGATTGAGGAAGATGTTAATTGATTCATCATAAATTTTATTAGTAAGTATATTTGTTTTGAAATTTATTTTAATGAATTTTTCTATTAATACTTAAGTTTTAATTATATTTTTAGTACTTTATTATTTATATTATTTATACAATGTAACAGTTATATTTTGTTATCGAAATTTGCATTTTGGAAGGTTATTTAATATCTTCTTATATAACAGTAATAATTAAGTAACTTTTTGTTTCTGTTGTATTCTTTTAATATATACTACTCACAAATTTAATGATTTTCTCACATAACTATCATTTGTGTATTGTATAATGCTAATTTAATTTATGATATAAAAATAATGAATAATGATCAAATAAAATATAATAATTGCACCAATGTTAAAAATTGTAATAACCCGATTTTTTTTCATTGTACTTTTATGTTACATGTTACTATGTTTTAATTATTAATGCATGTTTATTAAATAATACTATATAATATATTTGATCATATCTATTTAAATTGATAATCAATTTCCTATTTTCGGATAAGGAATCAAATTGATATTGTTAAATGAGGAAATTATGTAAATTTAGATATCTTATATATGTATATATAGCGTAGAAGTTTGATCCTAGCTCTATTTATATATGCAGAGTGCACAAGAAGAATCATGTTTTGCCATAAGATACAATGCCCGAGAATATATAAAATCAACAAAGGAAAGCCAGATAATGAGATGAGATGGAAATAAATGAGTAAGCAACGACTAGAGAGAGTAACTTGATGCAACCACATACAAGATTTTGAGAGAATAAAAAAAGAAATAACATTTTAGATTAACTTTTATATTAATTTCCTTAATATAATAGGAGCTCCAGATTTATAATAATAAGAAATAATGTATCCATAAAATCTATATCTGTATAATCCTTAACACTAATATATTAATGAAATCTATATTAACTTCTATACAAAGATTGATTCAAGCAGATAATAATTATTTCGTATGTCATGACAATCAACAAAAAGGATATATAATCTTTATCACACTTGAGATTTTTTTTTTTCTTTAAGAATCACAATAGTTCTACCATGGTCAATTACATGTGGTTGTATTTAGAGTATGGAGCCAAGTAGTTAGATGATTCTGATATGCGACAAAGATAATAAAAGAGTTGTATGTACAATGAACGTTGCGTACAAGGAAATTTTTCAAAATTTATGCATATATGAATTTTGAATTGTTTTTTTTTGTTTCTTATATTTCTTTACTCATAATTATATTATTTTAAAAAAATATTAAAATATAACTTATCCTGTGCATCGCACGGGTGCGGTACTAGTAAGGATAATGGTTAACCCAATATCCAAAGCAAACAAAAAGTAATGGATTCAATTAATTAAATCCCTTTCCATGCCAAAAAATTACTGAACCAAATATGCACTTAGAGTTAGTATATTTAACTCAGTTTGGTGTATCTAGTGGTGCAAACTGCAAGAGATCAGATTATATGGACAACATTATTAGTTTCAAACTGTTAGCATTACGTGGATATTTCTTTTTACGATTTCATTTGTCAACCTCCGAAGTCAACAGTCGGCTGCGGATTTTAGGGGTGCTAGGGAGAGCTTCAGCACCCCCAGGCCCCATCCCATTATAATTGTTTTTTTTATAATTTGTCTACTTTAGCGCCTTATGTAAATATTTCTTTTTTCTTTTTTCTTTTTACTTTAATTCCTTCAAGCTATATTTTACAGTTCCTCCTCGTAGCTATAAAATATTATTGCAACATGACAGAAATATAGCTGCTGCCGTGCTGCGTGGTATTTAGTGGTAGGGTATGATACCTAAAATCTCTAGATAGATTAAGCTAATCAAAATAATAATCTAGCTTCAGTATTCACTTAGATCATAGATGTCATTTAAATAGAACATTCAAGTATGATCTCCGATCTCGAAAAATTTCAATATGCAAATGGTATCGCGCCTAGTTGATTTAGGTTAGAAGAAAAGGATGGGATAGGAGGAGGAATCTTGTAGGTTTTTTTTATATAATCATACAAAATACTCTTTCCGTCTCGTTCATCTTGACACGTATTCTTTTTTGGGTCATCTCACTCATCTTAACATATTTTCTTTTGTAGAAATAATTAAGATTCACTTAAAAAATCACTTTATTCACTTTGTTCATTTAAAACACTTTTACAAGACTTCAAAAGGACTTTATATCACTTATAAAATATTTTATATTACTTTATTGACTTCAAAAATACTTTATATCACTTTATTAACTACACTAAACACCACTTTTACACTTAATATCCTTCTCCTTAAAATCCGTGCCGAAAAGAAACGTGTCAAAATGAACGGGACAGAGGGTATATATTTCAGATCATAATCCGATAATATTACAACAAATTATGTAAATCACAGTACTAGTTAAACTAGTATATAAACCTCTCACTAAATTAAGACTTATGGTCCCTCAATTTTATTATCTGGGCAAGAATTCATGAACAAGAATATTTGTATTTTTGGTTCCACTACCTTTTTTATTTCTCGTTTGCTACGAAGTATGGGACAAGGCTTGATATGATTAGCTGGGATATCTTAATATTAATATTGTGTTTGGTATGATGTATTAAATTCTCTGCAAAACATATTAATTCTGGTAAGAGGGTGAAATTATAGTAATTTATTCTTATATTTAGTTGCAGTATTATTTATACCACCTCATAGATAGTATTAGATAATAACAACAATAGGTATAATTCATACGGGCCCGAATTTTATAAAGGGCCTCATACTTTGTACCAAACAAGATATTGAGGTGTATAATATATATTATACACCCTAATCACCCCTAGCAAACAAGCCCGGGTTCGTTTGGTACAAAGTATGAGATAAGACCTGATATGTTTGACTGAGATGTCTTATAAATATAAAGAATTAATATTTCGTTTGGTATGATGTATTAAATTCTCTGCAACACATAGTAATTATTGTAATTTATTGCTATAATTAGTTGCAGTATTATTTATACCACCTCATAGTTAGTATACATAACAACAAAAATAAGTATTATTCATACGGGCCGAACTTTATAAAGGGCCGTATACTTCATACCAAACAAGATATTAGGGTGTCATAGACATATTATACACCCTAATCACCCCTACCAAACGAGCCCCTGGTGCAACAATTACTATTCCCCTAAAAAAAACAATTACTATACCTCATTATTGGAGTTCCAAATCTGTGTTTTGCTACAACTACAAGACCACATTTGTTCTAAAGAGGAAGATCAATTCTAATTGATTACGTAAACATCGTTTATCAAATTATAACACTAATGATTTGATTCTTATTCCTTTTTTTCATTTTTTTGGGACAGAGACCAAAACTTTCATGTATTAAGGTGAAAAAATATTAAAAAATGAGCCGCTCCGACGTCTCCCTGCCAAAAATATTCAGTAAATAAAGTTGCTAACAGAAAGCAAGGCGCTGATTTTGCGAAGATCAATATTTTTTTTGGATTATTAAATTATGAGATTGCAGACTTTTGGTGTAGAAGGAAGACCAGTAGTTGCACCTACTCGTTTAGTGCGGGTGCATTTGTATCGCATTCTTGCTCAAGCGATAGTTACATTGCAAAAAATAAAAAAGTCGTTCAAGTGGGGATGGCCTAGTGGTGGAGTGGTTGTCTGTTGACCAGTAGGTCAGAGGTTCGAGTACTCTCGGCCACAAAAAATTCTAGGTGGGGTGTGTGAGTATTAATATTTGTAATGATATTCAAAAATAAAAAATAAAAAAAAATAAAAAAGTCTTCAATGATCGCGACGACTCCATAAGTCCATCTCCCTCTTCCCTCAAAACAGATTGAAAAGTCCCAAGTGAGATTTCAGCGGTGTGAATCTGTGAGCACAGGGTAAGGTCCCCCCCACCTTTTCTCTCTCTAGAAATGTTGTGTGTGTGTGTGTGTGTAGTGGGTTGTGTTCTTTCTCATCTATCCATTTTGCTGATTTTTCTTACGGCTTCGAGAAAATCTTGAAGCATAGTTACTCTTAATCTGAGTCTTTATATCCTTAAAGACTGTGATTTTATTCCCTCTGTGTGTGTTTCTTGCTGCCAGTAGCTTTGCAGCTTTGCAGGAGGTTGTATTTCAATCTTCCCCAACTACTAATTTTTCTTATTTTTCTCGAATACTAGGTATTATGTTTGATCTGTTTATTACATGTTTCTGGAGAAAGTCAAACCCTCGATTTTGATGGCGAGGGAGAGAAATCCCTAATCTGTAGATTAGTTTGTTAGAAGAGATTTAGTGAGCTGATGAACCTTAAGCTCTTTGAAAATTCTAAAAAAAGGTATCTTTATATAAATGTTTGATTTTATAAGTCATAGTTGGAGAATGAAAAAAAGGAACCTTTCTATAGATATTTGATTTTAGGATACATGGTTGGAAAATGATGTTTGTTTTTGTTGCATCTACAATAGAAGAGATTTAGTCTTAAAAGGGTATGTTTATATAGATATTTTATTTTAGGATTCATGGTTGGAGAATGAAGAAAAAGGGAATCTTTATATGATTATCTAAATCTATGTTTAAAGAATAGTAGGATTCGCTTGTTTTATTTTGTGCCATAAATTGAATAAATTTCTGGATTTGATTGGTGTGACAGAGCCATGGACAGCGGTGTGCAAGAGAGGCTGCTGAGTTCAGGAGGTGAACCAGAGGGCGATTTGAAGGCAAGAGTTGGTGTAGAGTCCAAGAAAATATGGAGGGTTGCATTCCCCAGTGTGGTATCTCGGGTTTCTTCTTTCGGGACAATTGTAGTCACGCAGTCGTTTATCGGGCACATAAGCTCTGTGGATCTTGCTGGTTATGCCCTCGTTCAGACCTTGTTAGTGCGATTTGTGAATGGAATTCTGGTAATGCATCATTAGCAACCTTTGTCTACGAAGATGTATTTTTTTGTTGAAAATTTACTTTAATATGTTCATCCATTATCAATGTTGTATGAAGCATAGTACACTGTTAATCGACTGTTTCTTGATTCCAAGATCTGTGTTCATGAAAGAACAATGGTGTTCCATCATTAAAGAATCGGCTTGACATAAGTATCTTGTCCGCATTGTTGGTTGTGTTTTTCACTCTTGAATCGTGCTGCAGATTGGAATGTCGAGTGCAACTGAGACTCTGTGTGGGCAAGCATATGGGGCAAAGCAGCACCATATGATGGGCATTTTCTTGCAACGTTCTTGGCTGGTGGATCTTATCTCAAACACTTTATTATTGCCTCTCTTTGTCTTTGGCGCTCCCATTTTTAGGCTACTTGGTCAAGAAGAGCATATTGCAGAATCTGCGGGATATATTTCTCTATGGTTTATTCCCTTCAACTATGCGATTGTGTTTGCCTTGACAATTCAAATGTTTTTGCAAGCACAGCAGAAGAACAGGATCATAGCTTACCTATCGATTCTGCAATTTGTGGTCCACTTTCCTTTATCTTATGCTTTTGTCTACCTTCTCGAATGGGGGGTCGGGGGTGCTATGCTTGCACTAAACTTGTCTCAATGGGTCACGATTATTGGAGAATTTATCTACATATTCGGGGGATGGTGCCCCGAATCATGGACAGGTTTCTCAATGGCCGCATTCAAGGACATATTTCCTGTGGTCAAACTCTCTATAGCTTCTGGGCTGATGGTTTGGTAAGTCTTTTTACCCGTTACAGTTTACCCAGAAATATTTGACACGTTGCTCAATATAATTTTCAACGTAATTGTATAGTCATTAGTAGTTTGAACTTCTGAATGATTGTGGGAATATAGACACATCTTTCCTTTGATTATTTAATGCACCATCCTTTCTATTTTTAAGTCCAAATATCAATAGACAATTAGTTTAGATGAGAGTCGGAAAAGTTGAAGTTGTGTATCAGATACAGAAGTGAGAGAGCATCATTTTCCTCAATAGCCGACTTACTAACAATTTCGGTTATTTTTTCAGCCTCGAGTTATGGTACTACGCTATTCTAGTCTTGGTAGCAGGATACATGAAGAATGCTGAAGTTGCCATTTCTGCCTTCTCTATTTGGTAAGTGTTTGATTCACAAGTGTCCTGTTTTCGACTATATTACAACACTGGCAACTAAAAGTAAATTTGCAGCCTCAACATCAATGGATGGGAGTTCATGATATGCTTGGGCCTTCTTGGCGCTGCATGGTATGTGTTAACATATGGTTAGATGCAAATTCTTTTTAATCCATCACTTATAGCCATTCTTCTGTCTGACCACTCATTCCTGGCTTTATTTTGATGTGCAGTGTGCGGGTTGCTAACGAGCTAGGAAGAGGAGATGCTAATGCTGTGAGATTTGCGATCAAGGTCCTTCTTGGTACTTCGAGTCTAATAGGGTTTGTAGTTTTTATCCTCTGCTTAGTCTTCGGCAATCAAATCGGCTACTTATTCACCAAAGAAGTGGCAGTTGCTGAGGCCGTATCAGATCTTTCTGTTCTTCTTGCTTTCTCTGTGTTGTTCAACAGCATATATCCTGTGTTCTCAGGTTCATATTTTTTGTTCTCTTTTGTTTCTAAAGTTCTTACTATTTAAATTTCTCTGCAAGTTTCTAGATTTCACCTGCATGCAGTTCATCTTTTCTTGCCTTCTGAATCGCTTGTTCTGCATCAGGCGTCGCAGTTGGAGCTGGCATGCAATCTACAGTCGCGATGATCAACGTTGTTTGCTTCTACATTATCGGATTACCAATCGGACTTGTGCTTGGATATGTCTCTCATCTTCAAGTAAAGGTAAACACCATCACACTCATTTACTGATGCAAAACTGCCTTCTTGAACAAGAAATACGAACTTTTCTTCAAAACATGCTTAGAAACACTCAAGCAAGATCATCGGAACTGGATTTTACTACAGTAATTAATATTCCAATACTCGATAATGCAGGGCCTATGGATTGGAATGCTCTCCGGTGTTATCACTGAGACCCTCGCACTGTCGTTCATGATGTGGAGGACGAACTGGGATGAAGAGGTATGCTTCCTAAATTATGTTTTCAAACTTAGGATGTATAATTAAGATGTGAATTTTACCTAATTATACACAAGATATCGGTGTGATAATTGATAACCAAACTCTGCCATAATAGGTACTAAAAGCTTCGGCTCGCCTCAAAAAGTGGTACATCAAATCCCCGGAAGAAACTACTAGTTCAAAACCTGATGTAGCTTGAGTTCAAAATATGGAGTTTCTGCAGAAGATGCAGTGGTTGTTTGGCTACGTGGAAGATTAATTGAGAGGAACATCATCATTTTGGTGTTTCGTCTAAGGCCCTTGTTGATCTCGAAGAACTTTGAATCTGGAAATTTGCAGTGGTAGTTTGATTTGGATGAGGATGAAGAGGAGGGATCAATAGGTCATATTTTAGTTTTCTGCCATTTTCCTTTTGGATTTTGAGACGGTAATTTCAGACATCATTAGATTAGATTTTATCCCTTTGCAGTTCCCCAGTTTTTGTTCTGCATCCCTAAAAACGATGATTCAAACAGCAAACTATCACTGTAACGCCCTAATCTAATCAAAGTGTTATGAAGAATTCCTAATGGATTTAATAATGCGGAATGGTGTAATATCTTTTTTTTTTTTTTAATTTTTAAGAATTTATTCCATGGATTGAAACTAAAACTAAGGACAAAATTGTATAAATAATTGCCAAGGTTTAATGTAAAGATGTGTGCATTGAATAAGTATGAATAATCCGGAAAAATTTCTACTAGTTCCGACGAAATAAATGCAACATTAGAATGTGTAAGAGTTTACATTGAAATAAAATACATAGGATTAGACAATCCATCTCTATCTCACAAATGAATATGAGTATCGTAAGTCAACCTTAAAGTCCGACATAAAAACTGAGAAGTGAGAATCCCACACCATAAATTGAACCTTTGAAAATCTCACACCATAACTTTTATATTTAAGTAGTCGGCATAGTTCAAGTGGCTAGTTGAGATATTATGAGTTTATCTTTAGTGAGAGGTATTAGGTTCAATCTCGTCTGCGTGCGGTGTAGTATTTTCCCACCTTATTTGGTGATGTAGTGGTCCCGCCTGCGTGCAGTGTAGTAGTCCCGCCTTTATGTGGTGTAGAGGTCCCACCTATATGGTGGTGTAGCGATTTATTTGACATTATATATAAATCTTTAGATCTCACCTATATGGTGTAGTATTTTTTCACCTTGTTTGGTGGTGTAGTGGTCCTGCTTGTGTGCGGTGCAGTAGTCCCATCTTTGTGTGGTGTAGAGGTCTCAATCCCGCCTGAGTGCGATGTAGTATTTTTCCATCTTATTTGGTGGTGTAGTGGTCCCACCTGCGTGCAGTGTAGTAGTCCTACCTTTGTGTGGTGTAGAGGTTCCACCTATATGGTGGTGTGGTGATTTATTTGACATTATATATAAATCTTTAGGTCTCACATATATGGCGATGTAGTATTTTTCCACCTTGTTTGGTGGTGTAATGGTCCTGCCTGCGTGCGGTGCCGTATTCCCACCTTTGTATGGTGTAGAGATCCCACCTATATTGTGGTGTAGTGCTTTATTTGACATTATATATAAACCTTTGTAATTCTCTAAAAAAAAACTTTTATATTTTAAGTCAGTTCCTCACCTACAAATTTATAGGAAAATGAAGCCTATAAGTGTATAATCAGTGGCGGAGCCAGGATTTTTGTCCAGGAGGGTCCAATTTTTTTTTTCAATAAAAATACATAAAAATATCTAACATAATTATAATATCATTTAAATTACATAACAAATCAAAGAAACAAGTATAAACATGATTGCTTCTAGGTAAACAATTTTTCATTACGGATAATGTCCCTTCAATTTTATTTATATATATATTTTGATATAAATAATAAAAAAAATTAATAATATTGAAAATGAAACGACATTGTGTTATCGACATGTTTATTTTTTTCTATATTTCATTTGATTAGGCAATATCGTTTTTTATACCATATTTCACACCTAACAAAATAATTTAAATCACTTTCGGTATACATTTAGTTGAGAAATGTTGTTTTGGATTAATAAACATATTAATGAGAAACATGTTATGAAAGAAGATTTGATATAACACGAATAAAATTAACTTAAAAAGTGCAAATTTTCTATCAAAATTCAAATATAAAAACTAGTATGCATTCTTTTATGAAAAATATCTCTATATTAATATTATGAACAAATAAATATAAAACCTATTTCTATATAAAGATCTAATCTAAGTTTCATAATTAGTATTTTTAGAAAATTTATTAATATAAATTATACATATGCATTTAAAGAATAAAAAAATATTGAAAGTCTTGCATCAATTATGTTAAAATAAAATAAGTAGTGAAAATCCACCCCCCAAAAAAAGAAAAGAAAAGAAAAGATGAGAAGGTAAAATACAACCTACATATAACGATAATAAATACTCCATATAAAAAGACTACAAAAGCTCTTAACTTTTAATGGTAATTGAATTTTTTTTTATGGCCAAACTTATTTTGCCCAAAATTTCAGCCCAAGTTGCTTTTCCAAGCTATTATTGTCTATACAACCTATTTTAAATTATTGAACACATGTTCCATCTGTAAAATCTACTTCTCATCTCTGCTCTTCCTTCTTCTTTCCCAAACGACAGACTGCTAATATACATATATACAACTATTTTTTTTTAAATCCAGGGGGGTCCAGTGACCCCACTGCCTCTGGCTCCGCCCATGTGTATGATCAAATTTAGATGTAAATTGATTTGCCACTTATAACGAAATAGTGCATTTCCCTATACCCTAAATGAGACTTATGAAAAAAAAAAAAACATACTCCCTCCGTCCCATTCATTTTGGCTTGTATTCCTTTTTGGACCGTCCCACTCATCTTGGCATGTTTCCTTTTTTGTACAAAATTAGGGCATATTTAGGGCCATAATTAATTCTACATGAATGCAAAGTCAAAGAAAAAACACTTTATTGACTAAAAAGACACTTTATTAACACTTTATTATTCCTAATTCCATTCTTCTTAATATCTGTGTCGAAAAGAAATAGGTCAAGATGAATAGGACGGAGGGAGTATCTTGATATGAAGTTTTGTAATACTTCAAGTCCATGTGAAATTACAAGAGGTGACTAGTATTGATTATTGAGCAACTTAATACTATGATTGCTTATTCGAATTTCGATAATCGGTTTTTTACGGTTACCATTATCGATGGTTAACGGGTCCGTCCATCAGTTAGGCTCAATTTGCGGTTAGCAACATTTTAGATTTTCTGTTAATAACCGAAAACCCTCTGTTCGGTTTCTTAGATTAGCCCTGACTATAGGCAGATAAAATTTAATCTCATATTTAATTTACCATATTCATGGCCCAATACTCAATCCCATTTTATGTTGGCCCGTTACTAATTCGCCTAGTCTTATGATTGTGAGTTGGAGCATTACCCCAGCCATAAAAATAGTCTGGAGCATAATACCAATTTTGACCTTCCTTCAATGTTTATTAACTCTCGCCTCTGTATCTCCTCTCTCTCCACATCAAAGCATCTACTTCCACTCATATTTCAGGATTTTAATGATAATATACCATGATTAAAATGACTATTAATAAAAATCAAGAACAATCTTTCTCATGTTGGATTATTTTTAGAAAAATATGTATTTAGTCACGAACAATTTTATGTGGTTGTCTCAAAGTTACAAATAATGAAGAGCATAATGTATTCAACAGTTACTGAAAATGTTATATATAAAGAAGTTTTTCGTAATATTTAAAATGTAATACTCCCTTTGTCCCCCATGAGTACGTTTGACTTGGCACGGATTTTGAAAATGGTAAGTAGATATTTTGTAAGTGGAGTAGGGACCATCATTTAATATTTTGTGAGTGGCCTGAGTTGGGTCTTTTGTAAATATTGAAATGTAATGACGTAAATATTAAAGAGAAAGTGTGTTATCATATCCTAAAATAGAAAATATACAATTTTTGGGGACGTACTAACATGAAATTATTACTAACTCATGGGGGATGGAGGAAGTATGTGGTATCTATTATCGTTATTCCTGATAATGTTCTTATTTTTGTATTAAAAATATAGTATATAAATATTATCAATCTCCTTAATTGCTGAAAATTTTATAATCAATACATTTTACATATTTTTATAGTGTATTCTACCGTGCAATGCATGGGGCAATCTAGTGTCTAATTAAACACAAACCAGAGAGAAGGTGCGGCGATAATTTTTAGGAGGATGGGTGTTTCCAGGAGAGAGAGAGAAATAGATAAAAATTGAGAAGTAGTGGACGATGATGTTGATGTTTAGAAGAGGGGTATATTAGGAAATTGAGTATAAATTAGCATTATAAATATTAAAAAGTAAAGGATAAATTGACTGTAAATTCCTGAACTTTTTATAAATTCTGGTTTTGCTCCCCAAAAAAAAATTTAGCGTGACAATTCCCGAACTTTCTATTTTGTCTGATTTTGCATCCAAGGTCAATTCTCCCCAAATTGTGTGCTGACTTGGCAGACGGAAATTCCTACGTGTCGTAATCGGTAGACGAGTTAATATTTATCCAAATAATAAATTACTCGTAAATTCCTTAACTTTTTTCAAATTCTGTTTTTGTTCATCACAAAAAAATTTTTTTGCGCAAAATCAGACAAATTAGAAAGTTTGGGAATTGTTGCGCAAAATATTTTTTTGTGATGAACAAAAACAGAATTTGAAAAAAGTTAAAGAAATTACGGGCAATTTATTGTTTGGATAAATATTAACTCGTCTACCGATTACGACAAGTAGGAATTTCCGTCTACCAAGTCAGCACACAATTTGGGGGAAATTGACCTTGGATGCAAAATCAGACAAAATAGAAAGTTCGGGAATTGTCACGTTGAATTTTTTGTGGGGAGCAAAACCAGTATTTGTGAAAAGTTCAGGAATTTACAAGCAATTTACCCAAAAGTAAATATATTTTATGAAAGTATAAAACTTATCGGGACAACCAAACACACATTTCATAATTATGATTCAATCTTTATTTATTTATTTATTTTTAGAAAAATGATTCAATCTTTATTTATCTCATATTCTGTGTCACTATTATCATGTCTTACAAACTGTTATAATTAATCGATTAAGCCTATAATTAAATATTTTTATTTTTATTTTTTATATCAATTCCTATTAGCAAAACATATTAGAGCCACCATATTCATTTTTATGATGATGTGGTATTTTTATAATTTTTCTTTTTTAATTATCTAATATATCAACTAATTTTTACACTATCTCAATTGAACTTTAATAAAATTCCAATCAACCAATTAATAATTACTGATACAAAAGCATAATTCATGTCAATATATTAATTTTAATAGCATCTTTCCTATTTTTTGTACTACTTTATGCCTATATATTTTAGAACTTTACAACCAATTTCATCCACACTTTGGTATTCTTCCATTCCTACTTTCCCAACTAAAAGAAATAGTATTGATAGGAAAGAGGTTACACCAAGTGTTGGTATAAGACGGATACCTTGGTGTAGAGAGGGGGGTGAATACACCAAGGTTTAAAAACTTTTTCAATTAAAAACTCTTTTGAGTGAGCTGGCTGTGTCCGATCCAGCTGGAAGGCAGCTTGATCGACACAGTTGGCTGTGTGCGGAATGTGGTCTGTTACTTCAAATATATTGCAAAGCTTTGTTTCTCTTTTCAGTTAGTCAGTTTATGCAGCTTGAAATGTATGCGTGAGAGGAGTTAGCAGAATGCATAAAACAAAGCAGTAGAGAACAAAGCAATTTTAACGTGGTTCGGAGTAACACCTCCTACGTCCACGACCAGATTCACTGGTAATTCACTACCACTTGGTTTCCAAGTACCAAGCAACTTCACAACTCTAACCTGATTTGTGTTCCAACATTTTACGGGCACTGTCAAGCCTACACCTTTCAGTTTGCGGGTACTGAAAAAACCTGACTTACAGTTTCCGGGTACTGTAAAACCTTACCACTCGAATTACACGCTTCGAGCAGGCGTACCTTGACCTAACCTTTCTGGGTTTGGGTTTGGGTATGGGTTTTTCAACTATGAACGAGTTCTTACAATGAAGAACAAGGAGTATGATGAACTCGTTCAAACTAGGCTTAAGATATTTCTATTCTAATCTATTCTGCCTATGACTGAATATGTGAACAACTAAGAACACAGCTGACTGGCTGGGTGTTCTTGAAAGATTTGGCTTTGAAGATCGTTGTTCATTTTTCTGTTTGCTATTTTATTTCTTCAGTCGTCTCTCCCATCTCTTTTCTTCAATGGTGGAGAGATATATATAGGTGGAGATTCAAACTAGCCGTTGGAAGAGAGCCGTTTGAATCTTACCTATTCTCATTGACTTCTGGCCTTTTGCCTACGAAGTAGGTCTGCATCTGCAGAAGCTATTTCTTCTCTGATTTGACCGCGTCAGACAAGATCTTCTGACATCGGGATCTTGTCTTAGAGAAGGTTTTTGTCTTCAAGCTGCTAAGCGTCTCTGCTGTGTCTCGACTCTGAGCTGTCTTAGACCTGTGCTGTATTATTAACCTGAGGTGTGTCTTCAACCTGAGCTGTGTCATTAACCTGAGCTGTCTTAGACCTGAGCTGTGTCATTGACACTAAGCTGGGTCTTTTATACTGAGCTGGGTCTTTGACACTGAGCTGGGTTTCCGTCACTGAGCTGGGTCTTAATACTGCTTGGGTCTTTGACTCTGCTTGGTCTGCTCTGCTGAGTCTGCTCTGCTGAATTCCTCAGCTGTGTCCGCTTAGCTGTGTCTTCTACTATGTCTTCTGCTGTCTTCAGCGACTCTACCTGTAAACTTAGAAACTTTATAAGCTCAAACAGGTGAGCTGAAAAATACTTAGGCTTGTGCAATCATCTACTCGGTTGGGATCAGCTGGGTTTTGGTATCAAATCAAAACTATATTAATTTTCCCAACACCAAGAGCATATGCATAAAGCTTATATATCAGATTAAAGAGAGAAGTGATTTATATAACAAAGTACGAGTCGAGTAGGGCGAAAAAATCTCCATTGAGGGATGTTATGAACTGCTAGAATTGAAATGTATAATTATCGAATACAATAATGCCTTGAACATTTCACATGTGTGATTAGTGAAAATCTTGCATTTTTTTTCTTTTTTAATAAGTGTGTTATGTAATTATATAATTTTAGATTCCCACTATACAGTTGGTGTTTCAAAAAAAAAAAAAAAACAGAAAATTCAGATTTGTGGCTACGTGTATAGGCTCACCGGCTCAATATATTAGTTGCTCACGAAAAATATTAATAGATTAGATTAATTTCTATTAAGTATCAAATATATTTCATTCTATCATTGTTGGGAAAATTAATAGACTTTTGATTGGATACCAAAACCCAGCTGACCCCAACCGAGTAGATGATCGCACAAGCCTAAGCATTTTTCAGCTCACCTGTTTGAGCGTATAGAGTTTCTTAGTTTACAGGTAGATTCGCTGAAGACAGCTGAAGACAGCAGAAGACACAGCTAAACAGACAACTTAAGAACTCAGCAGAGCAGACTCAGCAGAGCAAGACCAAGCAGAGTTAAAGATCCTGCAGTATCAAGACCCAGCTCAGTGACGGAAACCCAGCTCAGTGTCAAAGACCCAGCTCAGTGTAAAAGACCCAGCTTAGTGTCGATGACACAGCTCAGGTCTAAAACACAGCTCAGGTCAGTGACACAGCTCAGGTTGATGATACATCACAGGTCTAAGACACAGCAGAGTCCAAGCCACTGAAGATACAGCAGAAACGCTTAGCAGCTCGAAGACGAAGACCTTCTCAAAGACAAGATCCCAATGTCAGAAGATCTTATCTGACGCAGTCAGATCAGAGAAGAACTAGCTTCTGCAGATGCAGACCTACTTCGTAGGGTAACGGCCAGAAGTCAATGAGAGTAGGTAAGATTCAAACGTCTCTCTTCCAACGGCTAGTTTGAATCTCCACCTATATATATCTCTCATCCACCATTGAAGAAGGAGGCTGGCAAGACGACTGAAGAAATAGAAGAAAACAGAAGAATGAACAACGATCTTCAAAGCCAAATCCTTTAAGAACACCCAGCCAGTCAGCTGTGTTCTTAGTTGTTCACATATTCAGTCTTAGGCAGAATAGATCAGAATATAAATATCTTAAGCCTAGTTTGAACGAGTTCATCATACTCCTTGTTCTTCATTGTAAGAACTCGTTCATAGTTGGAAAACCCATACCCAAACCCAAACCCAGAAAGGTTAGGTAAAGGTACGCTTGCTCGAAGCGTGTAATTCGAGTGGTTAGGTTCTTCAGTACCCGCAAACTGTTGGAACACAGCTCGGGTTAGAGTTGTGAAGTTGCTTGGTACATGGAAACTAAGTGGTAGTGAATTTCCAGTGAATCTGGTCGTGGACGTAGGAGGTGTTACTCCGAACCACGTTAAAAATGCTTTGTTATTTATCGCTTTGTTTTATGCATGTTACTAACCCTCATGAGCATACATTTCAATCTGCATAAACTAATTAACTGAAAAGTGAAACAGAGCTTTGCAATATAATTTGAAGCAACAGACGGACTTTCCAAATCCACCACATTCCGCACACACACACAGCCAGCTGTGTCGATCAAGCTGCCATCCAGCTGGATCGAACACAGCCAGCTCTCTGAAAAGTGTTTTAACTTGGAAAAGTTTTTAAACCTTGGTGTATTCACCCCCCTCTACACCAATGTATCCGTCTTGGGACCAACAATTGGTATCAGAGCAGTGGTTCAAAAGATCACTGTATCTGTCAAGTCAGCATTTCATTGTTGATAGTGGTCACCTGAACAGATCCTTCAAAGTTTCAAATTTTTTTAAAATCATTATATTGCATACTGTCGTGAAATCTTCCTTGTGCAGGAATCTCTCAATAGAGGAGCTCTTGAGAAATCATGTATCCAAACATTTGTCCGAGATGCGAATATTATAAGAATTATCTCCATGACTTGGGGGTACGAAGAACAAGATACCAAAGTATCTTAGAGCACTGGAGAGAGGAATTTCACTCAGCTGCGGACCGAATGGACTGTGATGCAATCATCTCAAGCCACCAGGAGATGAGAAGAACAGAAAGGCTGATTGACGATTTGGAACGTCTCATTCTCAGAGTATATGACACCATGAGAGACAACCACCAAAGTCATCACAACATCTAACGAAAGCTTAGAAGAAGCTCAATCAGCTCAAGCTAGAATGACCATCAAAGAGCAAAGAAGATGAAGCCCAAATTAGTGACCAGGACCTACCAGAAATAAAGACAAATGGATGCATAACGAAAGATGCCAATATACAAATTGAAAGTACAATGGTCTCAAGGAAAGAATAAAGAAGCAGCATATGAATCAGCTGGATTTGGAACAGCTGACTACCTGCTATACAATCTGAGACCTCTTCAAAGAAATGAGCCGATGGTGAGAAGATCCGTTCATTAGAAAGAAGTAGGATGCAGCTGAAGAAAAAGCCACCTACTATCAAATCGAGGGGGAACTCTACATAGCTGAAAAGAATCAGCAAAATCAAGTAGAATACCCAGCAGGATGCACTCACCAAGATAGACTCAGCTGGAGTCACCAACTGGAGGGAAAACTGAACTAGCAGAAAACACCCCTGCTGAAATCAAAGTCAAGAAGGTGTGGATTACGCTGACGGCTCAATCCTAAACAAAGAAAAGTTCATCCAACTGAGGGGGAACAAACCCAGTTGGATCTCAAAAGCTTAGATCAGAAGGATTATCTAGCTAAAAGGAAATAAAGCTCAGCTGGACAACAATCGAAGAGCTAAAGGGAACTCAGCTGAAGAAGCTTCAAGATAATCACCAAGATACTCAGCTGAGGAGAATCTCCAATCTAGCAGAAGAGAATACGACAGTGGTATCAGCTGACTACAATGATCAGCTGACGGGTTTGCAGAGTTTGTGTATTATATTTCTCTTTGTAAATTGCATGTAAGGATAAAGTTATTTGAATTTAATTCAAACATCCAAACATTCCTTAAATGGATTATTCTACAAGCTATACATCCCATCACATTTAATGAAAAGCATGCAGAATACTGTAGCTCGAGAGAACTGAGTCAGAAGTCAGAACGTTTCAACTCCCTCACGCACGCGTGACCTACACTCAATATTCACACGTCATGGGACTTGTTGCGCAAATCTCTCTCAGCCGCAGATTTTCAATACAATTGCCAAGATCTCAACCATTATTCAAAATGGGCAATTGATATATCTATCAAAAATTGGCAAATCTTCGCCATATTTACTAACGCTCATACCTATCTGAAATTCATATCTCAGATTCTTGATTATTTTTTTTGCTAATACCCTCCCCGAGTATCTTCGTCTTTCTAAACTCTTGCAACAGAAGAAAATCATGGCACCAAAGAAGACTACACCAGGAGCAAGCCAGACTGAGAACTTGATGTCAAAGCTTCATTTTGAGAGTTGTCTGACTCTCAAGAACTACCAGAACGCAGAGTTCCAGGAAGTTCTGGATCTCATCGAAAACGCCGGACTTTTGCAGTGGGCGACTGCAAGACCGAAGAACATCTTCCTCCAGGAAGTGGCAGAGTTCTTTTTAGAGATGTTTAACCGAGATGATTGACTCCGTTCCAACGTCTCTCTACAAATCAAGGAGAAGACTGGACACACAACTCCGTGGGACGTTGACATCAACATCAACCGGATGTTGAACAAGCTGTTCGGCCTGAAGACTCTTGGGGACCGCTCCCCAGATAATTACACCAGAGAAGAAATACAGATCGAACTGGATAAGATGCTGTTCAAGCCAGAACCGTACAGGGCGAGCATGTCCAAGCTCCTGCTCAAGCCCAAGTACAGATTACTGCTGGATGTCACCCAGAAGTGCATCCTCGGTATCGCTGGATCTCAAGGAGAGATCATCATACCCAAACTGAGACCAATGATAGCCATCCTCAGAAATGACCCTGTGGATTGGTTCTCATACTTCATGGGAAAATTGAAAAAGGAATCTAAAAAGATTCATTTTGAAGATGACAGCTTCACCCGGTACAGCTGTAAAGAGACAATCTATCTATGCACCAAAGTAGCGTGCATAATAGAAAGCTACTCTATCGGAAGACAAATCAAGTGGCATAACGCAGAAGAATTTTCTGTGTCCAGAATACTGTTTGAAAAACCAAGTCAGCTCACTGACTTGTTGAAGAAGGCAGCCCCTGAAGGGAAGAAGAGGGCGCAAGAGGCAAATTAGCAGACTGCATCTCCCTCTCAACCAAGAAAAAGGAAGCAACCAGAGGAGACACAGCCAGCTGGATCTTCTCCTGCCAAGAAGAAGCTGAAGTTCAAGGCTGTAGAGAAATCAGTTGTTGAGCCAGCTGGATCGGAATCCACTCCCACAGCCTCCTCTGTCCAAAAGAAGAAAACTGAGTGGAGACTAGTTACTGAGGAGACAGCTCAGGAATCCTCCTCCAGCTCAGACAATGGAAGGGAGTTCGTGAGAACATCACGAGAAGCTGAAGAAACACAGATAGTGGTCACTGACCCAGATCCAAAGGATGCTATTCCCCTTTGCCAAATTCTTCAAGCATTCTCACAACCCACTCCAGCTGACTACAAATCAGCTGGAATTTCTCTTCAACAATCTCTTATTCCATCCCATCCTCAGGTACACATCTCAGATTCCCCTTTCAATTCTTCAGTACCTGAAACCTCCTTGCTTCCACACACCCAAGATTCAGCACCCAGCTCTCCTCCCAAAGAACCATCTCCTTTAAGAGAGCTGACAGATATTCAGTTGGCTGAAGCGTCTTCACAACCAGCTGACTCCCAAGCTGAACTATCTCCTCTTCCCAGCTCACCTAAAGAGCCCCGTCCAGCTGATGTTCCTTCGCAGCTGGATGATGAAAACCAAGCTGAACCTTCAAGCCCCACTACTTCTGAGGAAGTTGAAATTCTCAGTCCCAGAGCCGTTGCACGTGCTGCCACCATCATGAGGTTCGATGATCTCAGGCTTCAAGAAGTAAAGAGCGCACTGCAACAATACCCGTCTCTTGTTTCGCTCCCCGCCGCATTAGTCGCCGTAAGCAACTTCAAATTTTACCTTGCTACCAAGATGACTACTTGGTACGTTAATGAGGAACTTGTGGAGCTCTACTCCTTCAACAAGCTCAAAGCCGAAGAAGCTGCTCTACAAGAGATCTTCGGATTTGGAAGTCTTCAGGATGCTTTCTTGCATCAAGAAGAGCTAATCCAAACACTCATCCAGAAGACTAAGCAAGATGAAGTATCACCATCTGAGGAGGTAATCGCAAGAGCCAACTCCTACCTCCACACTCTCAGCTGGATTGTTCCAGTTGAGACTGCCAAGGAAGCTGTACATGCCGACACAGCTGAGGCAATGGTGATTGAAAAAGAGCCAACTTCTGCAACAGTTGAGCCCACTGAAGCTGCCCTACCTAGTCCAGTTGCCAATGACACTCGCTCACTGATCGAGATCGAGGCAGTCAAACCCAGCCAAGTCGAATCCGGGACCCAAACGGATTCTGATGCCGTGCTTTCTGATGCAATGAAGGAGGAGATAGCCAAACAAGTTGAGGAAATCCTATTCCAGGATAGACTCAAATCAGATGTTGATACCCTTCTGCGCATCACAGCTATAGAATGGCAAGTCCATTGTCATGGACAGTCCATTGTCATGGACAGTCCATTGATGAAATTTACTCTTTTGCCCAGAACTTACAAAGAAGCTCCAGTGAAGATCTCAAGCAATCTCTCGTATCTCATCGCATTGATCAGTCACATCATCTAGAGAAGAGAGTTCCTGATATCATTTCAAGCCTTCAAGCTCCACTGGAAAGCAGTTTCAGCGACTTATCCAGCCAGCTATAAGCTCTACAACAACAAACTCTCTCCAACAGGACTGACATTAAAAAACTGTTCAACTTCTACAAAGAGCTAGACACTCAGTTCAAAGCTGGAAATACCAGCACAACACAGCTCAACCTCATCACAGCACACAACACAACCAAGCTTGGTGATGTTGACAATGCCCTGGCCCAGCTAAAGGAGACAATTGTCAACCTATCCTCCACCCTTGTTGATGATGCCAAAAAGAGGGAAGATAAGGGGGAAGGGGAAGGTAATGACACAAGAAAAACATCAAGGGCAGGCAAAGGAAAAGCTGTAGCTGAAGATGAAATCCAAGTGCTGCAGTCTGAGATTGATGAAGTTGTTGCTGAGCTGGAAGCAGAAGAACCAGCTGGACGAAAAGGAAAATGGAGAAAAATTATCATCCATCTTGCCAAAGCTAGCGGAGCCAAGCCAGAAGAAATAAATGATACTCAATGGCTTTACAACTTTGTAAATAAACAAAAGCAAGAGATGAGGAACTTTCAAGAGCAGCAGAAGAAGAAGGAAAGCTTGCTCGATGCTGAAGAAAAGAAGCAGAAGAAGAAAAGAGCAAACATCAGAGCATCGAAGAAAAAGACTCAGATGCCAATGAACTGGAGAAAAATAGATGAATGGATCCCGGAAGAATTAAACGACGACTGGGAACATACAAAATTTGAGTTCATTGAAGATTACTACTATCTGGGAGCCTACCCAAATACGCCTCCAGATGTTGCTTTCAAGATGCATCTAAATGAGCTTTTCCATCAAGATAGGATGGCTGCGAAAGCATTCTTCAATGCTGTAGAGACTGCAAAGATCCAATTTTCTGCTCCTCAGCTGTATCATCTCCAGCCTCCACTAATACCTGGAACCGATTTCCCTGACAAATCGCAAGTAATCGCAGAAGTAAACAAATGGGCAATCAGGAGAAAAATTTCCAAGGTAAGTAATGAAGAAGAATATAGGAAGCTGGAACGGATGATCTTCAACCGGTACAGGTTAAGAACGGATGAACAGCTTGAAGAAGAAAGACTGAAGAATCAGCAGCAGAGGAAACAGAGTTGAAGACCCAGTCATCTGGGAATTTTGTGTTTATTTCTTTTGTAAAATTGTAATATTTTCTTTGATTAATGAAAAATTCGTTTTTGCTCTCAAGCTCATCCTGCTGACAATAACTCTTTGTCCAGGCACTGAACTCTGAAATTGATATACCTGCTGTGTATGTTTAAACTTTTGAAAACCCGTTTTCTTGTTAAGGGGGAAGTAAATTGTTTTTCTCAGTTAGGTTTTGGCATCATCAAAAAGGGGGAAATTGTTGGGAAAATTAATAGAGTTTTGATTGGATACCAAAACCTAGCTGACCCCAACCGAGTAGATGATCGCACAAGCCTAAGCGTTTTTCAGCTCACCTGTTTGAGCGTATAGAGTTTCTTAGTTTACAGGTAGATTCGGCCGAAGATACCAAGACAAGAAGACACGGCTAAGCGACAACTTAAGAACTCGGCGAGCGTACTCGGCGAGCAAGACCAAGCAGAGTCAAAGATCCTGCAGTATCAAGACCCAGCTCAGTGACGGAAACCCAGCTCAGTGTCAAAGACCCAACTCAGTGTAAAAGACCCAGCTTAGTATCGATGACACAGCTCAGGTCTAAAATACAGCTCAGGTCAGTGACACAGCTCAGATTGATGATACAGCACAGGTCTAAGACACAGCAGAGTCCAAGCCGCTGAAGATACAGCAGAAACGCTTAGCAGCTCGAAGACGAAGACCTTCTCAAAGACAAGATCCCAATGTCAGAAGATCTTATCTGACGCAGTCAGATCAGAGAAGAACTAGCTTCTGCAGATGCAGACCTACTTCGTAGGGTAACGGCCAGAAGTCAATGAGAGTATGTAAGATTCAAACGGCTCTCTTCCAACGGCTAGTTTGAATCTCCACCTATATATATCTCTCCTCCATCATTGAAGAAGGAGGCTGGCAAGACGACTGAAGAAATAGAAGAAAACAGAAGAATGAACAACGATCTTCAAAGCCAAATCCTTTAAGAACACCCAGCCAGTCAGCTGTGTTCTTAGTTGTTCACATATTCAGTCTTAGGCAGAATAGATCAGAATATAAATATCTTAAGCCTAGTTTGAACGAGTTCATCATACTCCTTGTTCTTCATTGTAAGAACTCGTTCATAGTTGGAAAACCCATACCCAAACCCAAACCCAGAAAGGTTAGGTAAAGGTACGCTTGCTCGAAGCGTGTAATTCGAGTGGTTAGGTTCTTCAGTACTCGGAAACTGCAGGTATAGGCTTGACAGTGCCCGCAAATGTTTGGAACACAGCTCGGGTTAGAGTTGTGAAGTTGCTTGGTACTTGGAAACCAAGTGGTAGTGAATTTCCAGTGAATCTGGTCGTGAACGTAGGAGGTGTTACTTCGAACCACGTTAAAAATGCTTTGTTATTTATCGCTTTGTTTTATGCATGTTACTAACCCTCATGAGCATACATTTCAATCTGCATAAACTGATTAACTGAAAAGTGAAACAGAGCTTTGCAATATAATTTGAAGCAACAGACGGACTTTCCAAATCCACCACATTCCGCACACACACACAGCCAGCTGTGTCGACCAAGCTGCCATCCAGCTGGATCGAACACAGCCAGCTCTATGAAAAGAGTTTTAACTTGGAAAAGTTTTTAAACCTTGGTGTATTCACCCCCCTCTACACCAAGGTATCCGTCTTGGGACCAACAATCATTCTATAATTAAATCAAATCAATTTACGCATAATTATAATATTATTTGGCCATATTATAATATTGCTAATCGTGGACATTTATTATCCAATAATTAATTTGTATATATATAATATATTTAATTTAATATGTGTTCATGTAATTTGTTGGTTCATTTTTACCTTTTGTAAATTATAGCAATAATTATCGATTAAATGATTAAATTTCTTTAAGTTCCTTAATTTGTCCAATTTAATTTTGATAATGCAATAATTGGTTATATTAATATAAAAACATGGTATATCATAATTGTAATTTAGTAAATTCTAATCAACTAATTAATATATATGTTACAAAGCATGATTTGTGGTAACTAATTAAACTCTTTCCTTTTTTTTATAATATGTTGTGCCTATATTTAAGAGTTTTGAAACCAAAAATATTAACACATCTCCCCTCTTTGTACTCTTTCATTTCACATTATTTTCAAAATGAAACACGAAGAGACATGAAAGATGTTATCAAGACAAGAATACTATTGGCGTCAAGATTTTGTAACGCTATCAACACAAGTTTTGATATAACGTCATGCATGATCGTATATAAAAGAGGTGTCATAGGAAATTGTCATGCGCCTATCAACACTACCATTGCAACAACGCCCTCATCACATAGTAATGTAGCAAAATTGACGTATTTTACTTGATTTCTCTTTAGTTTTGTATGTTTTTTATTGGGAAAATAATAAACATGTTTTGAAGTGATACCAAAACCCAGCTGACTCCAACCGAGTAGATGAATGTACAAACATTGTGTTGTTTCCAGCTCACTTGTTTAGAGCTATTAGGTTTTCTAAGTACAGGTTCAACACAACAGAAGATGCAGCTAAGCAGTCACGGCTGAGGAATTCAGCAGAGCAGACCAAGCAGAAAAGATCAAGCAGAGTCAAAGACCCAGCAGTATTAAGACCCAGCTTAGTGACGGAGACCCAGCTCAGTGACGGAAACCCAGCTCAGTGTCGATGACACAGCTTAGGTTGATGATACAGCTCAGGTCTAAGACATAGCTCAGAGTCGAGACACAGCAGAGTCGAAGACGCTGAAGACACAACAGAGACGCTTAACAGCTTGAACACGAAGACCAACTCCAAGACAAGATCCCGGTGTCAGAAGATCTCATCTGAAGTGGACCAATCAGATGAGGAATAGCTTCTGCAGATGCAGACCTACATCGTAGGCGAAAGGCTAGAAGTCAAAGAGAGTAGGTGAGATTCAAACGGCTCTCTTCCAATGGCTAGTTTGAATCTCCACCTATATATATATCTCCCCCACCATTGAAGAGAGGAGAAGAGAGACGACTGAAGAAATCAAAGAGTCAACAGATAAACTAACAACGATCTTCAAAGCCAAATCTCTCAAGAACATCCAGCCAGTTAGCTGTGTTCTTAGTTGTTCACATATTCAATCATAGGCAGAAAAAATTAGAATAGAAATATCTTAAGCCTAGTTTGAACGAGTTCATCATACTTCTTGTTCTTCATTGTAAGAACTCGTTCATTGTTGGAAAACCCAAACCCAAACCCTTCTACCCAGAAAAGGTTAGGTAAAGGTACGCTTGCTCGAAGCGCATAATTTGAGTGTTGGTTCTGTAGTACCCGTAAACTACAGGTTAGGCTTCAGCTGTGCCCGTAAACAGTTGGTTACGTTTCGATACAGTACGCGTAAACTTGTATCCAGCTCGAGGAATTGAGCTCAAACGCTTGCTGACTGCGCGTAAAGTCAGTGGTATCCTTAGTGGATTATCAGAAGGATTCTGGTCGTGGACGTAGGAATAGTTTCTCCGAACCACGTTAAATAGCTCTGTTCTTTACTGCTTTATTTATGCATTCAGCTAACTCCTCATAAGCATTCTTTCAAACTGCATAAATTGACTAACAGAAAAAAGAAACAAAGCTTTGCAATATATTTTGAAGTAACAGACGGACTTTCCAAAACCCACCACATTCAGCACACAGCCAGCTGTGTCGATCAAGTTGCCTTCTAGCTGGATCGAACACAGCCAGCTCACTCAAAAGAGTTTTAACTTAGAAAAGTTTTTAAACCTTGGTGTATTCACCCCCCCTCTACACCAAGGTATCCGTCTCGGGACCATCATTTTCTATCCATTTTGAATTTTTTGTCATTTTTTTCTTTAGTGATTAACTAGGTAAGATTTATAGATGATGTTATCATGTTTTAATGAGAAATGCATATTACAAAAAAATATATATTATTGAGTTGTAAAAAAATAGTTTTATTTATATTGAACATTTTAATTTTACCATATTATTAGTTTAAACATTATTTAATTTGCAAAATTAATAAATTTTATTATATTTTCTAACAATAAGTATTGAGACATATAACCAGTAAAGTAATTTGTAAAAATATAATATTATAAGATACACAAAATTTGTTATCTTTTTTATCCATATGAATTATATGTATGTTTTTATATATCTACAGACTACAGATTATAAAAGAAAAATAATTATATTTTTTATGTAAAAATTATTTTATTATAATTTTAAACATTAATATTTAGATGTGTATTCTTATATGCTAAATGAGTAATACTACCATATTTTCGTCGTTGAAGCAATTGTGCATGCCATTGTGTTTACTCAATAAAGAATTACTTTTGGTGCATGAAGAGTATTGTTTAGCAAAAGACTAGAGAAGATAAGAGTTGGGACATAGAAATGTTAATGAGTTAATGGGCACCATAATGGTAGATGTCGAAACAGTCGCCGACGATGGAGAAGACTGTTAGGTTTAAGATGTCTCGTGTTACTTTGACTATTGATAACATTTGTTACCAACATGCCTGAAGCCAGATTAAACTTTATATTAATTAATTAATTAATTAATTAATTGTATAATATATACTTTTCTTGTTGTATTCTTTTGTACAAATTTTGTGCAGATAAAAGAACAGTTGAAGAACGATTATTAGAAGAAAGAGTGGGATTTAAAGTGAAGTACACGGAGGTTTTATCACTTGGCATGATAGTAGATCATGGGTGTAACTGCCAAGTAACCACCTCAATCCACATCTTTCTCAATCGACTGGAATTGAGTGGACCGTAGGAGTTATGGTCGACCAGATAGAGAGAGGGTGGAAATAAACTGCTCTACATATGAGAGACTATAAATACTACAGATGATTCATTTTCAAAGGTTGTGCATTTTGATCCAAGAATTTACTTTGCAAATTCCAGTTTCAGCATTCGCCATTCTGCCTACTGAGTGTTAGTGACATCACAAACCAACATGATTTCTGCAGCAGATTGTGAAATCTGTAAAGCTTTGGAGGATTGGGTTGTGAAGGTGCGAATCACGAAAGTAGGTAGTCTTATTTAGATTGATCTTGTATTAGATTAGTCTTATTCAGATGTTCGGATTCTTAGGCAGATTTAATGGCTGTAAAGAGATGTTCATCTTACTTAGTAGATTAGTCTAGGATTAGATTTAATCTTCTAAGGCATTCAATCCTTGAGCAGACTGTGCTGTGAAAGGTTGAATGTTATTTCGTTTTCTGTATTGTAATCTTTGGTTTCAATATAGTATTTAGCCGTAAGGCACCGACAGGTTTAATCACCTACCAAAAAGTATTTCATTGTGTTCTTTACTTATTCCGCTGCATGTTAGATCAGATGTTTTTAACATACGATCTAACGTTACTCTTTTGATACACAATGTGAGTTTTTGTAGTAATTCGGGCAACCAATTCTTTCAAAGACAACGATTGTGGTATGTAGATGATGGTAGTGGAAAAAACGAGGGATAAAAAAGATAATGTACAATTGTCGATTCATCTACTCTATTTTATTTAAATTTTTCACTTTTAATTAGATTTAGATAACTTTTACTTTTATTTATTTGAATTAAAATGATATCGTTTTGATCATACATAACATTTTGTACTAATTTGCCACATTTTTAATCAAGATTAATAATTCTTTGACAGTTGTTTTTTTCTTTCCATAAGAACTTTTAAACTCAATTAATTTGCATACAATATTCAATTATTTTCTCAATACAGGAACTATATAATGGTGCTCTAATTAACTTAATATATCACTATATTCATCTAAAATATAGGCTATTAAAATGATAATAGAGACAATAAAAATTATTATCATCCATGTATATATACCTACACTAATTATAAAAAAAAAATTAACAATAAATCCTTTTTAAAATGTCTTACATCAAAACCTTAAAACTAAGCATGCACAAATATTGTTTTTTTTTTCGAGTAAAACATGGACAAATATTGTTGAAAATAAAAGAACAGCTAGAATTTGTAGTTAAAAATTTATTAACGATTTTCACTTGAGATTTTAGTAGTTAATGTGCTTTTATAGTATACGGATAGTAAATATTTTGTTTTAATTGGATTTGAGATGGGTACATATAAAAAAATTCTCATTCATGGTGAGAAATATTTAATGCAGGGCTCCCGACCATTATGATTCCAAAATGAGTCTGATAGGTATGAATGTGAATTTAGCTATGAAACCGACGGTTCGACCCAAATTGATTGAGAAAAAGTAAGATTAGAATCTAAAATTTCTAAACCCAAACGAATGTCTAAGTGAGTTGATAATTAGCATATATTACCCAACAGGTTTGAGATGAGTACATTTAATCAGAATTGAGATAGGTATGGTTAAGGAAAATTTAATTCGGATTAAAAAATATTTAAAGGATGGGTACCCGAACCATTGTTATTCGTAATTGACGTAAGGATGACAATGTAGCCAAAATGGACAAGCCGATCCTAATAGACCGAAAAAAGAGGGTTATGGCAGAAAACTAAATTCACCTCCTTTGAGATATTATCTCCTTAAGTATTCTAAAAAATCAACATTAAGTATAATGGAAATTATTATTATTATTATTTATTTTGTAATGTTTGACTTTTAATGAGGCAGATAATCAATTATTGGAACAACTTATATTTAATTATTTAGAAATTCAAATGATTTTAGATAATTAATGGGTATTACTATACGAGTTTGGATAGACGAGTGATAAAATTTCATTTTAGTGGAGGAGGTGACGAGGACGCGGCTGAAGTGTAAGATAGCCATGGGCGGTAATGGTGGTGGATTAATTTTGATTTTTTTGGGTTTAGAGAGCCATTTTTTAATAAACAACTATTAAAGATGTGAAAGACGAAAATACTAAGTTGATGGATTTGAAAATGTTTATATTAGTATATGGGCACTTCGATTTTCTTTTATAGATTGTATTATATGAATAGGGATAGGGTTTTGTTATTGTGATTTTCACTTACTATGAAGTGCCGTAGATAGTAACTTTTATTCTTTTTGATATTTTGTTTCTGCAAAATGACAATTAAATATGAGACAAACATGTGTATAATATTATACATGAATTAAAACACAAATTCAAATGATAAGATGTGTTGTCTTTTAATACTTTGACTAAGAAATAGTACTATACTCCATCCGTCTACGAATAGTGTGATTATCTTTGTGAGTGGAGAAAGGGTTAAAATAGTTGCACTATTCGTGAACGAAGGAATTATGAGGCATATGTTAATATATTTTTGCAATTTAGTTTGTTGTCCATTCCAAATGATTTAAGTCACTATTACTGTTGGAAAAATTAATAGAGTTTTGATTTGATACCAAAACCCAACTGTTCTCCAACCGAGTAGATGATCGCATCAACCTAAGTAGTATTTTCCAGCTCGCCTGTTTGAGCTCTAGATTTTCTAAGTTTACAGGTTCAGGAAGCGGAAGACATCAGAAGCTCAAGACAGCAGAAGATCCAGCTGTGTTTACAGCAGGAGTCAACTATCAGCTGAGCTTTTCAGCTGAGCTGAGTTCTAAACGGAGCAGGATCAAGCTGAAGATAAGCTGAGCTGAGTTCAAGACACAGCTGGTCCAGCTGTACAGAACAAAGGGAACTAACTCTGAAGATGTCACTTCAAGTCAGCTTACCCAATCCAGCTATAAATTCAAAAACCCAGCTCCAAAGGCAGAGATCCCGGCGTCAGAGGAAGTAAACATACCTCGACCAATGAGGGATTGTCGAATCAGCATCCTAGACTTCAGAACCTAGGATGTGACACGAATGAAAACAGATGCAGAAACGCCCAACGACAGATTTCGAATTTAAGAAGAGTAGGTAAGATTCAAACGGCTCCTCCAACGACTAGTCTTGAATCTCTACCTATATAAACCTGTCTTCAACCTCAGGATCAGATACGAAAAACTCTCTACAAGCTTTCATTCTCCGAAATTCTCAAGCCTTCAAAAGCTCTCAAGCAGTTCTACATAGTTCAAAGAACACTTTATCTTAAAGTGTTTCTAGTCCAGAAACTGCTCAGTTTTTCGTCTGATTCCTAGGCAGAAATCATTGTATATTTTAAGCCTAGATTTCGAACGAGTTCATCTAATTCTAAAGTTCTTAATTGTAAGAACTCGTTCATAGTTGGAACCCCAAACCAAACCCCTCTTTACCCAGAAAGGTTAGGTCAAGGTTACGCTTGCTTGAAGCGCGAAATTCAAGTGGTTGTAAGGTTTTTTCAGTACCCGTAAACTGAAAGATTAGGCTTGACAGTGCCCGCAAACTGTTGGAACACAGCTCGAGTTAGAGTTGTGAAGTAGCTTGGTACTTGTAAACCAAGTGGTAGTTAATTACCAGTGAATCTGGTCGTGGACGTAGGAGGTGTTACTCCGAACCACGTAAAATCTCGTGTTCTTTACCTTCTCGTTATTTTCAGATATTCTACTAACTTTATCATCTCATTGCATATTTTATCAAATCTGCATACACAACTGCTCTCCAAAGACAACTGTGTCTTTCTGAAATTTGCACAACTTGACTAAGTCAAAAACGTAAAGAATATTTTCAAGCTGAGTTTTTCTAAGTAACCGAGCTAAATTTTTAAACCACCACATTCCGCACCGCCAGCTGAGTTATTTTCCCTGGTGACCCTCCTCAGCTGGATTAATAACTGAGCTCACCAACTCTGTTTTTAAACTAGAAAAAGTTTTCAGAAATCTATCTTTGGTGTATTCACCCCCCCTCTACACCAAAGACCTAGCTCAGGGACCATCAATTGGTATCAGAGCAGTGGTTCAAAAGACTGTTGTTTCTGAATCAAGAGATTTCTCTTGACAATCTGTCAGTAGTGAACTGAACAGATCATCTTTTGAAAAACTCATATTATTACATACTGTGCATATCTCCATGGATTCTTATCTTAACAGGAATCTTCCCACCTTCTCGGTCGAGGATTATGCAATCTGAAAGTTCAGATTAAAAAGCTTTCTTTGTGCGCATCATAACATGATGTGGGACGTCATCACAGATGGACCCATCATCATCTACAAATAAGGAAACGAGCTTGTTCCAGCTCAAGATGGTGGACAACCAACGTATCAGCTCATTCACAAACCAAAGAGTGAGCATACCTCAGAAGAAAGGAAGCAAGCTGGATTAGACAGCTTCGCGAGGAACACCATCTCGTCAACAGTCTCCAACGCCTACCTCAGCAAGATCATAAACTGCAATACCGCAAAGGAGATGTGGAAAATCCTAGTAAAGCTGGGCGAAGGGTCGGAGGAGATAAAAGAGAATAAATTCACAATTGTCTGCCACAAGTTTGATAACTTCAAGCAGCTTGTCAACGAGTCCATCGAAGGGATGGAACTCAGATTCTCAAGCATCGTGGTAGAAAATAAAACCATCAGAACTGGGAAATACACCCAGCGAGAAAAAAAATCTAAAAGTCCTTTCAGCGCTCACAGCTGAATGGAACACATATAAGGTGGTACACCAAAGTCGAAGTGACTTGGGTGATCTTTCAACTGAAAGATTATTCTCCCTGCTCAAAGCTAACGAATACAACTTGAAGATTACCATGAAAGAATCTTCAAGCAATCAGAATGATGGAGAGCTGACACCTGCGCCAAAGAAGATTGTGTTCAGAGCTAACTCTGAAAAATCCGCATACATGCAGTCAGCTGAGTCATCAAAGAAGGACAAGAAGGACATGAGCAAGGAAGAGCTACTTGAAGAGATAGCCATGCTGGTCAAAAACTACAACAGACTCAACACCAGCAAGGGCAAGTACAAGAAGTTCGCAAGAACTTACAGAGATAAATACACAGCAGCTGATGAGAAGTCAGCTGACAAACGAACAGAAGAAGGATGCTTCAACTGCAAAGAACCGGGACACTACCGGCTAGACTGTCTGAAGCTATCCAAGAAAGATAAAGACCAACTGAAAGCTAAGGCAGCTGACAGAAGGAGAGCCTACATCGCCGACGAGGAATCGGAGTGCAACAAAATGGATGATAACATGCCATTTTCAGACTCAGAAGAAGAAGCACCGATGGCTCATGATGAACCTGAATGGGATACATGCTTCATGGGACAGACAGACGGATTCGATGAAGATGAGGTAATGTCAAGAACTCAAAATCTATCTAATCCATCACCATCACACGAACACTCTACACAGGTTTCAGGATCAGGGCTACCAGATTGGAGTTTAGTAGAGAAAGTTATGAACGATTCCAAGGAGCTTCAAGAGATCCTTGACGTCATAATGTGTAAGAATGCCGAGCTGAAGATGGAACTAGAAAAGAAAAAGGTATCAGAAGCAGCTGATACAACACAGCTCCAAGAAGAAGTTATTTCACTAAAAGACAAAATAGTGAAACAAGATCAGCTGATGAAGGACTTCTACTACGAAAAGAAACAACTGATGGAAGAATTGGAAAAGGCCACAGCTGAATCTGAAAAGAAGTCAGCTGAGATTTTAGAGTTGAAAAGTTCCGAAGAGGTACTATCTAAGAAGATGGTAGCTCTCATCAAAGCTACAGCAACAATGGACGAAATCATAAGTGCACAACGTCCAGCAGAACTCAAAGCAGGACTGGGTTACAATGAATCAAAGGATGCCACAAACATTACTTCCACTAGTGGAACAAAGGTAATGTTTGTAAGAGCAAAAGAAAACCCAATTCCAGCAATTCAGCAACGACCGTTGAAGACACAAACAGCATAAAAAGGCCAGCGAGACAAATTTCAAGCATAGATCGACAAAGAACGTGCTCAAACTCAACAAAGATACAGAAAATGGACATTTCGTACACCAAAGAACCGCAACAAGACGTCGAAAGATATCAACCGAGATATCAAAGAAGATACCCACTGATATCACTCATATGATCACCACTGAGTACCGATACCGAGATATCACAAGAGACAGCAGAGACAAAGGAACGTCTCAGCTGGATACCGAAAAAGATCAAGACATCAACAAAGACATCAAACTGGAAAGATACTGAGATCAAGACCCCGCCAGCAACAACAGAAGAACACAAAGAATGTGTATATCGACTCAGCTGGAAGGATCATCAGATCAAATGACCCAATTCGAGTCATCAAGCAGATCTGGGTCGTAAAATGATCTCTGTCTAACCCACAAGGACCCAATTAAAACTGGGTACCTAAATTTTAATCTTTTGTATAGGTTGCAAGGGAACGACACATCATTGAGAAGTCGATGAGAACACTATGGTACTTGGACAGTGGATGTTCCAAGCACATGATGCACTTAAAGCATCTAGTCCAGAAGTATATCGAGCGTCCAGGCCCACAAGTAACATTTGGTGACAACTCCAAAGGCCTAACCAAAGGTTATGGTACATTTAAAACTAAAAATGTTATAATCCCAAATGTTTCTTATGTACAAGGACTGCAACATAACTTGTTTTCCATTAGCCAATTCTGCGATAACGGTTTTTCTGTCAAGTTTGATGCACAATGAAGCACAGGGAAACCAAGCAGATACTACTAAGAGGGAAAAAAGAAGGAAATATGTATTTTGCTGACTGGTACAGCAGCCCTCCTGAGACTTGTCTTGTATCGAAAAGCAGCAATGAAGTCAGCTGGCTGTGGCACAGACGGCCGAATCAACTCAACTTCAAGACAATCAACAAACTGGCTAGGAACCAGCTCGCTAATGGAATTCCAGATCAAGTATATGACAAAAGTCATATGTGCAGCGCATGTCAACAAGGAAAACAAACAAGAATTTCATTCTCTCTCAAGCCAGTTCAGTCAACTGATCGAGTTCTTCAACTCCTTCACATGGATCTTTTTGGTCCAGTTACTCCAGCAAGCTTCAATAGCAGAAAATACACTCTGGTCGTAGTAGATGACTTCTCAAGATTCACATGGGTGTCATTCCTGTACCAGAAGAGCGAAACAAGGACTAAGCTGCCAATCCTGCTGGAAAGATTGTCAACTCAGAAGGAGTGCAAGATAATGTCAATCAGATCAGATCGAGGAACGGAGTTCAACATCAAACCTCAGCAGCACACACACCTCAGCAGAATGGTGTAGCAGAGAGAAGAAACCGAACACTCAAAGAAGCAGCTACCTCAATGCTAGCCAGCTCTGCCATTCCAAAGAAGTTCTGGGCCGAGGCAATCAACACAGCTTGCTTCATTCAGAATCGCTCTCTACTCACATCAAGGCAAGGAAAGACGTCGTATGTGCTATGGAATAACAGAATACCATATATTGGATATTTCAAGGTCTTCGGATCCAAATGTCATATCCTAAACAATGGAAAAACATAGCTCAAGACGTTCGACGCGAAGACTGACCGATGAGTATTCCTTGGTTACTCTGCTGTGAGTAAAACATACAGATTTTTCAACAGAAGAACTCAAACGGTCGAAGTAACTCCACATGTTACCTTTGACGAATCATCATTCGAATATAGAGATTCTATCAAACGAAGAAATGAAGAAGAACTTTCAAGGCAGATTCAGACAAGAGCTCAAGAAAATCGAATCAGGAATCTGGCCGAACCATTAATATGGGATGATGAGCCAGAGGAGGAACCTCAAATCAATCAGGAAGCTTAAACAACTGGAAATCAAGAAGAACCTCCAACGCCAAATCAAGGGGGAATGCCATCAGCTGGAAATCCAGACACAGCTGAATCCCTAGCAATATCTCCAGCAGAGCTTCTACAGAAGTCACCTCAAAACTCAATCCAAGGAGAGTCTCTTGCTCAGGACTTAACTCCAGAGCAACTCCAAGCTAGACGAAATCTAGCCACTTCTAGCATCAATCAGCTGGAAGAAGAAATTCGCAAAAGAAGAAGATGGATTGAAGATCATCCATCATCAGCAATCATTGGAGAACCATCTGACCACGTCAAAACCAGAAGTTCAGCTGCTCAAGCTACATCGGAAAGTCAAGAAGCAGCTGACACAGCTCAACTCTCAGTAGAGCTAGAACTGACGGTCTATAATGAAGACACCGCTATAATGACGTGTTATGTAGCTCAAGTTCCAGAGCCTCAAACAATTCTAGAAGCTTTAAAAAATGTACCCTGGACTAATGCCATGCAGGAAGAGCTAAATGAGTTCCTCAGAAATTGTGTCTGGAAATTGGTCGACAGGCCTGAAGGAGTCAAAGTCATAGGACTCAAATGGATTTTCAAGAACAAACTGGATACCCTTGGAGTCATCATCAGAAACAAAGCTCGACTAGTTGCCAAGGGATACACACAACAAGAAGGAATTGACTTCGAAGAATCATTCGCTCAAGTAACGCGATTGGAAGCAATCAGACTTTTTCTCGCTTATGCAGCACATCACAAATTCAAGGTCTATTAAATGGATGTGAAGTGCATTCTTAAATGGAGAAATCAAGGAAGATGTCTATGTTGAACAACCTCCAGGATTTGAAGTAGAAGGAAATAAAGTCTACAAGCTAAAGAAGGCGCTTTATGGATTGAAGCAAGCACCTCGAGCTTGGTATGATACTCTATCAAATTTTCTTGTATCCAAAGGATTCAAGAAGGGATCAGTAGACTGAACACTCTTCACCATCAAGTTGGGAAAAGACATCTTGGTTATTCAAATCTATGTAGACGACATCATCTTCGGATCAAGATCAACATTCTTATGTCAAAGATTTGGAGAGATGATGTCAGAACAGTTCCAAATGTCTATGATGGGAGAAATGAGCTTCTTCCTAGGACTTCAAGTCAAGCAATCAGCAGAAGGGAACTTTATAAATCAATCCAAGTACGTGAAAGACTTGATCACCGTATGGAGTCCAATCCAGCAGAACAGTAAAGATTCCGATGAACACCAACTGGAAGATTGAACCTGGAACTGAAGGAAAGTCAGTGGATTCAAGCAAATACAGAGGGATAATAGGTTCCCTGCTGTATCTAACAGCTAGTCGTCCAGACATCTCCTTCGCAGTCGGAGTGTGTGCTAGATTTCAAGTTGATCAAAAGGAAGCACACATGCAAGCAGCCAAGAACATTCTCAAATATCTCAAAGGAACTCAGAATGTTGGGCTGTGGTACCCAGCTCAAGACAATCTACAACTGACTGGATATTCAGACTCAGACTTCGCTGGAGATCGGTTGGACAAAAAATCAACTTCAGAAACGTGTCAGTTTCTAGGAAGCAAGTTGATCTCGTGGTTTTCAAAGAAGCAACGTGCATCGCAACCTCCACAAGTGAAGCAGAGTATATGGCAGGAAGCTGCTGCTCACAAATTCTCTGGCTGAAACATCAGCTGGATGACTATGAAGTGAATACTGGACAAGTTCCAATTTTCTGTGATAGCTCAAGTGCGATTGCTATATCAGAAAATCCAGTACTTCACACAAGATGCAAACATGTGGACGTGCGCCATCACTTCATCAGAGATCACGTGGAAAAGAAGGATGTGATTGTTGAAAAAATTCACACAGACATACAGCGGGCCGATATACTCACAAAGCCGCTGATAGAAGCAAGATTCAAGATGCTGTGCGGATTACTTGGATTACTCAACCCAGACGAAGATACATCCAGCTGAATGGAAGCAGATCCAGCTGAATGAAAGCAGACCCAGCTGAATGGAAGCAGATCCAGTTGAATAGAAGCAGATCCAGTTGGAATTCAGAACCAACCTCAAAGAATCTAGTTGAGAAAGAATCAAACTCAGCCAGACGCCTAAGTTGAAGGATTATTCAGTTGAGGGGGAACCAGCTGGAAAAACGATCACTCAACACAGCTATTCACAACTGAGGTATCAGCTGACTACAATGATCAGCTGAGAGGTTTGCAACATCATTACATTCACCTACTAATTATGTTTTCAGTCAAATCATATCTTGTCATATCTAATCAAATTTAATTAAAAGTCTGCAAAGAACTGAAACATGGGAGTTTCGAGGCAAAAGTCAAAACGCCCCAACCGTCCTCTCACGCGCATTAACTCGCATGACACAAGAATCACTCCCAGTCGTAGATCTTCTTATCAATCTATAAATCTTGATCGTCCATTCATCAAGAAAATTGATATAAATATGCTAGAAGAGATACGCAAACATTTGCATTAACCCTAAAAGGTTTTTCGGCACTCTTTCTTCTCTCGTCAATTGGTATTATTTGTTCTACAAACAAAAGTTGCAGAAGAAGAACATGGAACCTAGAAAGATATCTCCAGAAGCCGATCAACATGAAGAGTCTGTCAAAGCTTCACTATGAGAGTTGCTTAACTCTCAGGAACCACAAGAAGACGGAGCTCCAGGAGAAAATGAAGCTCATCGACAGATCCGGTCTAACGCAGTGGGTGACTGCAAAGCTCAAGAACATTCACCTGGAAGTTGCAGAAATCTTCCTGGACATGTCAAAGGAAAAAGACCTCCTCCGCCTCACAGTTTCTCTTAAAATAAAAGAGAGAACGGGACACACAACTCCCTGGGATGCGGAAATCAACGTCAACAAGATCCTGTCAAAGGAATTCAACCTGAGAGGAAGCCCAGTTAGAACTGGACGAGACGTTGATAAAGCCGGAGTCTTTAAGAGCAGTCTTGTCAAAGCTCTTGCTCCGCTACAGGAGGCACAGAAAAAGATGCAGGAGACAAGGCAGTATGCATCTACTTCCTTCCCAGCTGGGAATCGAAAACAACTTGAGGAGACAAAACAAGTTGAAGCACCGTCTTCAAAGAGAAGACTCAAGTTAAAGGTGCTCAATCAGTCAGCCAAGAAGCCAGCTGACATTAAGAGAGAATTCGTAAGTACTCTCCGAGGAGCAGAAGGTCCACAAGCGGTGGTTTCTTACGGTAGAAGAAGTTCAGGTGCCTGCGTGAACATCATCATCGCCACCACCACAACGACGTATTCCAGCTGATCAACTAAGCTTAAACCCCACAGCAGATGGAATAATTCAACCGCCTTCTCCTCAATTTCCTTCAGCTCAACAGGGACATCAGCTTCAAGATCAACTTATGGAAGTTGGAGCTCAAGCCCCTGCACCAAGCTCAAATGGAAAACATCATCCAGCCAATAATCACTTGCAGCTGGATGATACTCAAGTCCCTCAAGAGTTGCATGTGACGCCTCCATCTCAAGGTTTGAAGACCTCAAGGAGTCACAAGCGCAACTGAAGTGCTGAATCAGACTTTCTCATTCAATCTAATGAAGTCTGAAGAAGCAAAATTGCAAGGAATGAAGTTGTGCCCTACTTAGAAGATGTCATCTCTAGTGCCAACTCATACCTCCAAGCACTCAGCTGGACTGAACCAGCTGAAATAAGCCAAGGAAGCTGTGTCTGCAATCACAGTTAAGGCTAATGCTATTGAAGAAGAGCTAGCTAATGCAACAGCTGAGCCACCTAGACTCCAGACCTCGCTGCTCAGAGCTGACAACCGCAACAAGCCAAACTAAACATCGCAACAGCTGATAATACAGCGAAGATCGCTGACGCAATTCAGGAAATTGCATAGCTCAATAAGACGATAGGGTGTCTCTTCCGCCTTGTTGATTATGCCAAAAAGGGGGAAGATAATGAGACAAAGAGGCAAACTGATGAGCTAGAGGAACCAGCTGAATCAGCTGAGGGAGAAACGAGTCAGAAGAGAAGACCCAGCCAACTGGGATTGAAGATTGAAGCAGCGGATGCAGAAGAGAAGACCCAGCCAGCTAGGATTGAAGAATTGAAGATTTTTTTTTCTGTTTCTCTTGATATGCTGTAATTTCTTATATTAATAAAATACAATTTTCTTTGCTGCTCAAAGCTCACCCTGATGACAATTACTTTTTGTCCAGGCTCTGGACTCTAAACTCTTATCTGCTGATATTTTCTTTACCCTCCTAAATCTTAGGGGAAAGATAAAAGGAAGCTTCATAAGTTGTCTCAGTTAGGTTTTGGCATCATCAAAAAGGGGGAAATTGTTGGGAAAATTAATAGAGTTTTGATTTGATACCAAAACCCAACTGTTCTCCAACCGAGTAGATGATCGCATCAACCTAAGTAGTGTTTTCCAGCTCGCCTGTTTGAGCTCTAGATTTTCTAAGTTTACAGGTTCAGGAAGCGGATGTCGCAGCCCGACTTAGAATGAAGATAACCAAGCCGGTGGGTCCCACGACGTACACAATTTATGATTAACCAAGGAGCCAGATAACGACCCAGTTATCCAACAAAAACCTATCATACAATAAATCATTCTTTTAAGTCAAACCAAAATAGCCGAGAATGGTCAAAAGACAACACCATCTCGTATCAGAGTTTAACAACGGAAACAAGGTTTTCTCAAGTCATAGCTTCAACATCACACTAAGACAACAATTACTGAATAAATTCAGAGTGTTGCAGCGGAAACCAACATGACATATCTTTGATTATATGTATGAAGACATATAACCCTGCTCAACATCAACAAGGTCTCAAGAGGTCAACAACAAAAGTCCGCCCAGCACACTCCATCTTCATCCAAGCTAGCCTGCACATTTTAGAAATAACATGCAGGGCTGAGTACTTTTGTACTCAGTGGACACATGCCAAAATAATTGAAAATTTGCTGGTTAGAGCTATAGATTGACTCTTGCCATAAAGCGTAGCACAAGTAACTTTTATAAACAAACCTGTGTATGCTCAAACCTTTTCATTTCATTATAAGTGACTGCAGTCAAAATACTTTTTATGTATGTACCACATCTACTATAACTTTTGAGTGTTGAGAAGTAGGCCTCCTTCTCAAATACTTGTAATCGTCCCACCATAAAGGAAGGCTCCCGATTACCACATAGTGTACACAAATCCTACATTACGTAGGACCGAATTCGTCTTTCTTTGGTAGATGGTATCATACAAAAACTTCAAAAATTGGCAAGTCAATCACTTTGAAAATCATCACACACATATATATAATCATAATATCACATTCTTTATTTCTTTAGTTCAGAAAGCCCACCTGGACTGAAGCTACTTTATCTATACTTTAACTTCTCGGCTTTTCCCTCACTTTTCAGTCCCGCTCGTTCCTTCATTTAATAATTAAATTTAAACATAAGAGCGAGAAAAATTAAATATTCAAATGAGGGATGCCGCTGTTATTCTTAAAATTTCTCTAATTTGTCTCGGCTTTTTCTAGGGTTTTTCTCTCGGCATTTAGGAACTAAACTTTTCTAATTACTTCCTCTTTTTTACTTAACTTCTTAATCGATAAATAATCGATTATAACTTCAGGATATATTTTAAAACATAAATCCATATACTTCTCATTTAACTTCATAAATAAACATATAATTCATCATTAAACTTCATGAATATATATATAAACATGTAATTCAGCATTTAACTTCATAAATGCATATAAGCATATAATTAATAATTAAACTCATATTAATCACTTCATCCATCATTTAAACTTATTCTTAAACATATTATCATTCCAAAGAAATTAAACATATTATTTAATCATATAAGTGTTTATTTAAACACTTTAACTCTCTATCTAATTCAATAAGCATATTAAGATGCTTAACTTCTTTATTAACAAATAATCATAACATTATATTAATAAAATATGTCCTTGACATATTTATTTATTAATGACGTATCATTAATACTTAATTCGTCATTAACACGTCATTAGCAACTAATGACCATTAACATATATAATTAATAGCTAAAATCATCATTAACATTTAATTGATGATTACTATCTTCATTATCCTTTATTTAACATATATTTAATTTCTTTTATTCATATCTTTAACTTAAAAATATTTTCGACTCGTCAAACGAGCTTCGAAAAATTTCTAATTAATTCCTTATACTTTTTATGCTAAATTTAGCATATTTACATAGTTACATCATTAAACTGGATCTTCTAGATGTATAAACCTCTGACTTGGAAAAATAGCCGGAAAATAGAAAAATCTCAAAACTTCGTATTAAAATTCCGAAAAATTCTACGATGCTTAATTTTTATCCTAGAATTTATTTTCATCATTATTTTCTTAATTAAAAATCATATACATGGCCTTGTTATATATATAATTTTTGGCCCTTTCTCTATAATTAGGGTTAAATACCCAATTTCATTCTAATCACTTTCAAACATCTTAAAATAATTTATAAACCTCAAATATAACATTTTTACTTAATTAAATTGGAGAAAATGGAAACCCTAGTTCTTTAAACCTTTCGAAAATTACACATTAGGGTTTAGGCTATTTATTTTTCTCCAATTTCACTTGTAATATTTTTAAATATAATCATAGATATTATTTGAATCATTACTTAATCAATTCATGCTTCAATTGAAAAACCCCTAAATTTTTATCAAACTTTAATTTTTGAAATTAAATCAAATGACCTTCAAAAATTCTCATAAATTCATCATAAGCTTATTTCATCATTCTAAGCTCAAATCCATCATCAATTTCATCATAAAAAAAATTCTCACTTATAAACCCTAATAATTCGAAATTAATTCAAATTAGGGCAAGGAGAATTCCAACTCATTAAAATCATATATCATCATGCTCAATAACATCAATTGAGCCTACATTGATCATCAAATCAAACATAGAACATCAAAACCAATTATTCCTATTTTAGCCATATTTTTCGGCTATTTCAAGAATAAATAGGAAATTGATTAATTCTTCCCAATTCAATTGTCCATCATACTTATAAACATCACATAAGCTCATATAAATCATTAAATTGATCATAGAAGATCACATTCTAAAAATCTCAATTTTTGGCCAACTTTCGGCCATTTTGACAAAAATAATAAAATTGATTATTCTTGCTCAATTAAATCATTTCTCATGCTTATATTCATCATAGAAGCTCATATAACTCATCAATTTGATCATATAAATCAAGAATCAAAAACCCCAATTTATTTCATAATTTTCGAAAAAAATGAGAATTAGGGTTAGGGTTTGATTTCTCAATGATTTAATGATAGAAATGTAATCTAAATCACTTATTTTCGACATTTTTAAAGAAGAAGGGGATGACTTTATCTTGCTTAATCTTAAGCTTCAATATTAAATAACAATAGATCTCACATTTTTAGATGATTTTAGGACTATCTTCTTTAATCACTTAAGCTTGATCTTCCTTCTTCAATGGAGATTTGAGTGTGTGTGTGTGTGTAAGTGTGTGTTCTGCAATGTGTGTGTGTGAGTGTGTGTTATGCGTGAGTTGAGAGAGAGATGAGAGAGTAATGAGAGATGCATGTATTAATATTACTCTCTCAACTTAATACATTGAATTTGGCTAATTTATTAATTAACTCCCAACATTCATAATCATTATGTTGGGGAACATAATGAGGTGTCACCAAAGTATATAATATAATAATAGTTATTATTATTAGATTACTAACACATGGTCTAATTAAATTACTAACAATGTATATTAGTAATTAAATTAATCACTAATTATTGTTAGACAAAAATTCAATTAGAAATAATATTTAAGCTTATAATATAAGCTTTATTTCCTAGAACAAATAATTATGCTTAACATCTTAGCTTAATTAATTAATTAAACATATAATTAACTAATTAAATATTAAGCATATAAATTTCATCTTATTCGATCAATTAATTCTCTAATTAATTAATCAATCTTTAAATAAATAATCATAGAGGCTTTAATTAAAAGGCTCTCGATTTATAAAAATTTATTAGGGTTTCTCAAACCCTAATATAAACTTCCTCTGAAAATTTCCGGAAATAAAATCCGAAAATTAATTAAATTGCCGGAGAAAAATTCATAATCCCTAGAAATTCAAATACTTCAAAAATTGCACATATTTCTCATATAATGCACATATAATGACACATAATCATAGACACCTTTAATATTTCATTTCGGATTCACCGAAACGAAAATAAAACTTAAATCATCAAAATTCGGCAAATTAAGCTGCCGAATTATTTTAACTGCCAGAACTTAATTTCCTTCTAAGTTCTCGCATTTTAAATTATTCTAAATAATTATCTTAATTAATTACTAAGATTAGTTATGAAAAAGCGGGGTATTACAGCGGAAGACAGCAGAAGCGGAACACAGCATAAGCTCAAGACAGCAGAAGTGTTTACAGCAGGAGTCAACTATCAGCTGAGCTTTCCAGCTGAGCTGAGTTCTAAACGGAGCATGATCAAGCTGAAGATAAGCTGAGCTGAGTTCACGACACAGCTGGTCCAGCTGTACAGAACAAATAGAACTAACTCTTAAGACGTCACTTCAAGTCAGCTTACCCAATCCAGCTCTAAATTCAAAAACCCAGCTCCAAAGGCAGAGATCACGGCATCAGAGGAAGTCAACATACCTCGACCAATAAGGGATTGCCGAAGCAGCATCCTAGACTTCAGAACCTAGGATGTGACACGAATGAAGACAGATGCAGAAACGCCCAACGGCAGATTTCGAATTTAAGAAGAGTAGGTAAGATTCAAACGGCTCCTCCAACGGCTAGTCTTGAATCTCTACCTATATAAACCTGTCTTTAACCTCAGGATCAGATACGAAAAACTCTCTACAAGCTTTCATTCTCCGAAATTCTCAAGCCTTTAAAAGCTCTCAAGCAGTTCTACATAGTTCAAAGAACACTTTATCTTAAAGTGTTTCTAGTCCAGAAACTGCTCAGTTTTTCGTCTGATTCCTAGGCAGAAATCATTGAATATTTTTAGCCTAGATTTCGAATGAGTTCATCTAATTCTAAAGTTCTTAATTGTAAGAACTCGTTCATAGTTGGAACCCCAAACCAAACCCCTCTTTACCCAGAAAGGTTAGGTCAAGGTTACACTTGCTTGAAGCGCGAAATTCACCCCCCTCTACACCAAAGACCTAGCTCAGGGACCATCAATTACCGCTAAATCTCTATAGTAAATTTTGCATTATTATTGTACTTGCACATAGTTTTTCAAGTTAATAGAAGATGCAATTTTTTATAGTTATCAAAGGACATCATCTATTTGGGTTGGGTTGGGTTAGGAAAGATATTTAGCTACCAATATTATAAGCATAAATAATTATTTAATTGTTACTGATAGTGAATTAAAATGGTGGCCCACAAGAATAAAAAGTCTATCTTTGTTATTTATTCTTATTTTATACTAATCTATGTTCATAACGTGAAAGTATGTCTTCAAAGTTAGGCTTTACCAAAATTTGATAATCGACATAATAATAGTCCACTAAAAATAAAAATCGGGGTGTCACATAAATTATCCTAGAAATAAATATGAGAATAATTAATAATTGAATAAATAAAATATAAATCTCCATTATATTGATTAATTATTTCTCAATGTACGATTAATTACTATTAAAGAGATTAATCATTCTATATTTAATAGATAAAATACTTTTGATAAAGTATAAATATAAAAAAAAATGTGACAAAATTGAGATCATGGATGATTGTATATGAGTTTCCATTATCCAAAACCATTTATATGTTTATAAGATAAACAAATTTATAATGTAATTATGGTTATTAGTAATTTCATGGTGTCTTGGATTTTTTTTGTCATTCCACTTGGACAGAAAAATAGTGATTTTGTTATATCTTTATTTTAATATTTTATTCTAATTCAAATTGAATATTTTGATAGTTAATGTTCGATGGTGGACGACATCATGGTAGATTTGGATATTGCATTTGTTTTAATAACATAATGTATAATATTTATATTTTAATTATATTATTTTGTTATTTTTACTATTTGTAGTGTTGATTTTTTTTTACGTATTTGGATCAGTCGTACGAGTATGGTAGTAAAGTGTATTTTTTAGTTATATTTTAATTATATTTTTTTGTTATTTTTACTATCTGTAATTAATATTTACATTGTAGTGTTCATTTTTTATACGGATTTAGGACAGGACGGTTACAAGTAATGAAGTTTCTTTTTTAAACAGGTTTAGGTAGGGATGACAATGAATTAATTTATTTTATAAATAATTTTGTAATCTTATTTGAACACTTTATGAGATATCGATTGTACAACACTCATGCTAGATATTTCGTTAATACTTATTTATTTTGAGATGTGTTTTAATAAAGTTTTAATTGATATTTTAATTTAATTATAATCTTTGATTATTTTACTATTTAAGGTTGATTTAATAAGGTTGATTTAATAGTATTTGAATTTTTAGTGGGTAATTAATGGGTATTACCCAATGAGTTTGGGACGGTTTAGATAGTGAAGTTACTTTTAATAGGATTTAAGATGAGTATGGATTAAAAAAATCTAAACGGGTTCAAGCATGATAAATGCTTGATGGGTGGGTTACCAACCCATTGACATTCCTAATTTTGGGACGCATGCAGATATAAAAATTGTGATTCGAGTTTGGGACAAATACGAATTTTGTAATTTTAGATTAAAAAACGGGTACAATCACTCGAGTAACTTGAAAAGTTTGATATAGTCGTGTAACACTCTTCTAATGAATTGTCGTCATACTGTCACTTCGATATAAGATTATTTTTATAATTTATACTTATAAATTATAATGTAAAGTGATTCCCCGTCGATGCTCGACGAGCTACACACTAGTTATAATTTAAACAAAAATACCTAATTCAATTCTAATTTTTAAATCCCTACAATCTATACTAATATTCCCACCGTCCCAATAGCAAGGTCTCACTTCTATTAATTAATACTCTCATCAATTAAAGAAGTGAGACCTTGCTATTGGGACGGAGGGAGTACTAAATAAGAAAGTTGTAACTATATTAACAAGTTTGCCATTTTCTTTCCAAAATTAATTTAGTGGATAATAGGTCTTGAACTATAAGTTATTTCATGAATGACTAATAATATATGTTGGTTAATTTCATACATCTCCTTTCTTGGTTATCATGTTTGAGCTTTAAAAAAAATTAAATTATTTAATAAAATTGAATGATTATGAATTTTGGCTTATTTGGAATTATGTAATTGAATTTTCTACTTTTTATATTTATGATTTATATACTAAATATTCTAATTTAACACAAAACTATTTTAACTAAGATATTTAATTTTTAAAAAAAATTAGCACAATGAATGGTTGCCATTTTCATTATTTAGATTCGTAAATATTTAAAAAATATAATAGTGAAAAAAATATTAAAAATTAAAAATATATATTTCGAGATGTTTGGAAGTTATCAAAAATGAAGAATTATTAAAAATGCCAAAATTAGTTGAAATTTTTATAATGATTGTTCATCTTTAATTCTAATAGCGTTTTAAAATGGGCTTTAACCGAAATTGTATTTTCAATTATATAAAAAAATGGTTGTTTAGAGATGTTTAGAATGTAAATGTTATGCTATTAAAAAAAAATCTTAAATTATTAATGTAATTAAATGTTTTGTGTTTTATATTTGGATTATTCATAATTTATAAATATTATTTAGATGTTTATATGTAATTATTTAATAGTGTATTTAAATTTATGTACAAAGAAGTATATCATAATACAACATTTAACATGTCATATTTATTAATGTTATTTGAATTGAATGTTTCTTTTAAAAAAATATTGATGTAATGCATGAATTTTATATTTTATTGTGTTATTCCATAATTAACATATTAGATGATCAATGCATTTTATTTGTGGCAGACAGTTTTTCGACAACTTTATATGGATATTTCATGAGTTGCAAATTAAAAAGGTGTGAAGATATTGGCGTGTGGTAATGAGGAACACTCTTCAAAAACTATTGTATAAAAAGTAAATTTTCATAATGTTTGAAACGTAATACTCGCTCCATCCATGAAATATATAGCACAACTTTAGTGGCACGAGTTTTTACAATGTTTGTAGATTATTTGTTAAGTAGAGAAAAGAGACCCATTACTTTTGAATTGTTGCGAAGTACTCCCTCCGTCCCCCAAAAGTGTGGTCCAAATTTGGTTATATGTGAATCTCACATATAACCAAATTTGGACCACACTTTTGGGGGACGGAGGGAGTATAAAATATAAGAAAATGAGCGAAATTATGTCCAAAAATGAACATGATTTACATTTCGTGAACTATTTCGTGGACGGAGGAAATATGTTGTATTTGTTATTGTTATATTTAAAAATGTCATTTATTAATTTCTATACTGAAAAATTAATATATTATTATTCTATATTTTGTTGTCTGAAATTTTATACTCCCTTCGTCCATGAAATATAGGTCACGGAGAGTGTGGCAAGAGTTTTAATAAATATTAGGTAGGCAGTGTTTGAGTGGAGAACGAGATTTTATTATATTGAATTATTATAAGGTATAAAATAATGAATGTGTTAAATATTATCCAAAAAAAGAAAAGTAACGTAAATATAGTGGACACTCAAAAAATGAAATTTTGTGCTAAAATATAGACAGGATGAGAGTAATTAATACGTATTTTTAAAATGCATTCTCGCTGAGTTCTCGCCAGTCTCCTTCCTCGCTCTCACTCTCTGAATCTCGCCACTCACACCGTCGCCGACTCTCCGCCTCGCCGACGCTCCGCCTCCGCCTCCGCCCTCCAGGTACATTGTCTCTCCTTTTTCTGTTTTCTCCCTTCTCCTACATCTTTCCCCTCTAATCTACAGTCCTCGTCGTCGTCGGACACTACACAGCTCGCCGTCGCTCCGGCGGTCCGGCATCCTCCCCATAGCCCGTCGCTGCCGCTGCCCCAGGAGGACAAGGTTAGTAGTAATTTTTTTTTTCTTTTTCTATTTTATGAAAATGCCGATTTGGGTCAGTTTGAGACTCTGAGTGATTGAAATTTGATTCATTGAGTGATTGTTGAAATTTAATTTGTCAGTTGAGTGGTTCTATTGTGTTGAGCGTTGAACTATAATTTGATTCCAATATTTTTTTGGTCAGTTTGTAGTTTGTTGTTTGTGTAAGAGTTTGCACTTGAGTTTGGGATAATGTTGTCAGTTTGTAAGTTTGAACTCATTATATCTGTCGAATTTTTGCACTTGAGTTTGGGATGGCACCAATTCGATTTTTTATTTTAAATCGGTTATATGGTTAGCGGTTTTGGGGTAAAATCGGTGACTGTTAACGGACTTTGTCGATTAGGTTAACCGATTAACCACCCATATTAAAACGATGTTGGGCAACGTTTATAGGTTAAAGTGAAATTACTTACCACTAAGTAAGGGATTAGGAGATAATTTTTATAAAAAAAATTGTGATTTAATAGTAATGGTGCTAATCTTTGGGTATTTTGAAATTTTCATCCAGATCGTGTTCAGGTAGGTAAATGTCATATATTTTTGTTTGCTTCTTCTACCAAAATTGAACTTCATTTCTTTATACTTCACGTATTTTATAGTTTTCTGCAAATTTACGTTCCTTCTTGCAAAAGATACAACGGGATAGGTGCGATTTCTTTGAAATCTAATTTCTTTTTCTTTTTTAGTTTTTTTCACTCTAGGTGTAATGTATTTGATTGAGAACTGAAGCGGGATCGAGTTCTTCAATCATATCGTTTGTAATTCTACTGCAATCTGTATTTGCTTTTCTTTCGGAGATTTGATGTCTTCTTCTTCTTCTTTTTTTTTGTTGGATAAACCTGCAATGTAATTTCAGTTTCAGTTTCTATTTACTTGAAGAAAATTTGTTGAAAGTAATATCTGTTTTTTTGTTCCGCCTCTCTAGTGGCTTAGGATCTGCCATTTATGCTTTTCTTCACTGCTGGCTTGCCTCTCTTTTGCATCCTTTTAACATAGCTGGTTTTTCTTTTTCTTTTATGTGGTTTCTTGTTCCAGGCATGTAAATTGCATTTACGTGCGTTCCATGTATAGGCACGCGACCATTGATTTAGTGTTATACCTGTTCGTAAGAGCCTGCTTTGATGGAAAATCTTTGTTAGGATAGGATGATGTTTATGCCAAATTTGCTGCTAATTTTTCCATACTATTTGCCTATATTTTCATTACAAAAAGTTTGAAGTCGTATTCTTTTCATGGTTAGGCTATGAGACCTGAGATAAAATGAGCCAACAAGGAAAGCATAGGATCTTAATGGTATCTGACTTTTTCTACCCCAACTTCGGTGGAGTAGAGAATCACATTTATTATCTATCACAATGTTTGATAAAACTTGGCCACAAGGTTAGTGAATGGATGAAATTGCGTAATCTCAATTATGTATCTTTCGTTTTCACTCTCCCAATCCCCAATGTATATTGCTTCTGATGGACACTTTTTCCCCCTTTTTCATGCCTCCTAACCCTTAGTTTATGTTGCATTTTTTTTTTAACAAATAAAATAAACGTAGGTTTATTTATCATCTGCTAGGTGACTGTTATGACCCATGCTTATGGAAATCGTTCTGGAGTGCGATACATGACTGCTGGTTTGAAAGTTTATTACGTGCCGTGGAAGCCGTTTCTTATGCAGAATACATTGCCTACATTTTATGGGACACTTCCAATCATAAGAACAATATTGATTCGAGAAAGGATAACATTAGTGCACGGACACCAAGCCTTTTCAACTTTATGTCATGAAGCTCTAATGCATGCACGCACAATGGGCTACAAAGTTGTATTTACTGATCATTCCCTTTATGGTTTTGCTGATGTGGGAAGTATTCACATGAACAAGGTTTTGCAATTTACTCTAGCAGATGTCAGCCAGGCTATATGTGTTTCTCATACGAGTAAGGAAAATACAGTGTTAAGGTCTGGACTGCCACCTGAAAGGGTTTTTGTTATTCCAAATGCTGTGGATACGGCAATGTTCAAGCCTGCTCCAGTGCAACTCAGCAATCATGAAATTGTTATTGTTGTGATAAGTCGGTTGGTCTACCGAAAAGGGGCTGATTTACTTGTTGAAGTCATCCCTGAAGTGTGTCGTTTGCATCGAAATGTGAGCACTTCTTTTCCTTTTCCCTGCTATCTGACTTTGGATTTTAAAAGATAAAATAAATTAATACTAGCTCTCATAATCTGTGTTACAAAAAATTGTATCATTGCATACCAGATACTATTTCCATTCTATTGCTGCAAATGTTGTGGTTAGTGTTGAATAGGTATTAAGCTCTTATATAAGCGTGTTTGTTCCATCACTTTGTATGTGACTCTTTCTTTACTGATATTCCGGTGCATTCTTTCAGGTAAGGTTCATAATTGGTGGTGATGGACCTAAAAGAGTGCGGTTGGAGGAGATGAGGGAAAAACACTCTCTTCAAGATCGAGTTGATATGTTAGGTGCTGTCCCACATGCTAAAGTACAGTCGGTTTTGGTTACAGGACATATCTTCTTAAACAGGTATAAATTCACCCGCTGAATTGAGCTAGACATTTTTATATAGCCTTAAAGTACTATCAGCAGAGAACTATACATTGCCATTTTGAGGGATCTGAAATTCTCTTTGACACTGTATGTAGGATATTATTTAGGTTAGTTCAAGTATGAAGGTCATATAGTACATATACTCCCTGCAAACTAGACTAGACAGTTCCTGAAAGAAACTCGAAGAAAAAGATTACCCGAAGACTGGCTTAGCATGACCAAATTCGATGCAGGGAAAATCATCTCCAATCAAGCTCTCCTTTAAAGCAGCCGGGCTATAGATAATTATTACATAATCAATGATTCAGTATCATCCTGCATAGTGCATATCCCTCTAACTTTTAGCATCTGACCTAGGAGCTGAAACTTATAATGGCATGTTTTTCTGCCACCACAACTAAGCATCAATCTTGTTGACCTGATTATTGTCAATTTCAACAGTTCCTTAACAGAAGCATTCTGTATTGCAATATTGGAAGCAGCTAGTTGTGGATTGTTGACTGTCAGCACACGCGTGGGTGGTGTCCCAGAGGCATGGTCATTTGACCTGTTCACTTACATTGGCTAAATTTGATAAGATCAGCCTTTCTTGCTAACATTGAGTAGGGATGAGATTTCCAGCATCGCTGGCTTGAACATTTCTTGAAATGTGTAGTTTATATTCAGGTTTCTGATAGTTCACGGTTGTTTTGTAGGTTCTTCCAGATGACATGATTGTTCTTGCGGAGCCAGATCCAAATGACATGGTAATAGGAATCGCAAAAGCAATAGATTTGCTTCCTCAGATCGATCCAGAAGAAATGCACAATCGTGTGAGTGTTCTCTGACCACACAGGAAATTTCATTTGCTCTATAAGGGACAAAATTGGTTTGCAATAATAGCAACTATTTTGTTATGCGTGTGCTGTTGTCTGAGATTCTCCTTAAAAGGAGGAAGCTATGGCCAAAAGCTCCAATTCTTCTTATGTTTCATTCAGATGAAAGTGCTCCAACTATTCAACAAAGTGCTCCAACTATTCAACATCCTCAATATAAACACCACCTAGTTGACTTTGCTGAATCATTCGCGTGCAGATGAAGGAACTATATAGTTGGCACGATGTTGCCAAAAGGACTGAGATTGTGTATGATCGTGCTCTCAAATGTTCCAATCAGTCTCTCATAGATCGTTTACCTAGGTATGCTCTCACAAAGACTTAAGTTCTCACTGTGCTATTGGAAAGACCCAAGCTGTTGACAATTTTATTATATGTCTAGGTACCTATCTTGTGGTTCATGGGCAGGCAAGCTCTTCTGCTTAGTCATGATAATCGATTTTCTGTTATGGCGTCTACTCCAGCTGTGGCAGGTATCTTTCTCCTCTCACAACATTAAGTGTACAACTTGATTGCTACAACTATCACCTCAATTTAATGATCATCATCGGATGTTAAAAAGCCTGACAGGAACATCGAACTTGTGCCTGATATCAATCTCACAAGTCTTCATGGTAGAGAAGAGAAGTGGGATTCTGGTGCAGATGAGATATAGTAGTAGTCACTGGCAAGAATGAGTAAGTAGATCCATACATCCAAGACTCAGCTTTATCATGTGTAACTTTCTTATTTCATTTTCTTTTTTTTTTCTTTCATTTTGGGATAGAATACTAGTAGCTATTATTGTGTAATTGCTGCCATATCTTTTGAAAATTATATATCACTTGTAACATGTTGGTTGGAGCATTTTCTTAGCTCAACTTATTATTGATTTGAAATGTCTTGTGCATAGTTTAAGAATAACATTTGCTTATCCTGAGAGTTTCACAGAAATTTCTGGTCTGAACTTAGCCGTCCTGCTTAATATTTACTATGTTCCTTTATATTACAATTGTTTGTCTAAAAAAGACAAATTTGTTTGGTTTTCAAAAATATGCTTTATAAATATGAATATAACTGTAAAAGCGGTTTAAAAAAACTATGTTGTTAAAATTTGATCTATTCTGTATAATCAAAAAGTAATATATAGTTTTAATCCTGGTTCACTCTCATTTTGTTAAATTTTGATTTGACCTGAGAAATTTATACTTTAAAATGATATTCGGGTCGAGTTGTGCTATTACTTTTAGGTTCGATGAATTTTCAAGTCGGACACGTATTTTGACGTTTCTATGATTATAGGTGTAAATGAATAAAAAATGTTTACGACATTAAAAAAAAAAAAAAACCTTGTCTATCTTGTTATTTCTTGTTCAAAATAATATATTATTAAATATATATGATTTATGATGCACGAATTTTTTTTAAAATATTATATTGCAGTATCTAATATGCGCACGATGTGGATGCGATTCGCATTGGATTTGCCACATGGCGAATCCTAAAAAATATTAAATACGTGCGAATCTGGTGCGTGGAGGGCAAGAGTCTGATGCGTGCAAGGTGCATATGTGGTTGATTTTGAGAAATTTATTTCTTTGTAGTACTTTTGCAATTTAACAAAACTTTATTAATAGAGATATCAAAAAAAGGCCCTGCCCGGCCCAATTTCGGGTCGGGCTGGGCTCCACAATTTCAGGCCCGATGAATTTTTGAGCCGGCCTGGCCCGGCCCATAAAATTACACTATAAAATAGTTTTTTGGGCCGGATTGGGCTCCACATTTTCAGGTCGGAAGGATTTTCGGCCCGCCCGGCCCGGCCAAAAAGCCCAGTATTTTGACGGCTCTACTCTTAACTAAGATAACTCATACTTACTCGAAAGCTACATCAGCTTAACTTAAAAGTCAATAATTATTCCGAATATTCCTTTAAAAAGAAATCCTAATACAATGGGCCCACATATTTAACTGTGTTCGAAAAGATTTTATGAAAATTGAAATTCCATTTTTTGGATGGATAATTTTAAACATAGCCCTCAATTCTTTCACTATATCCTCCAAATTAAATTAATACTCCCTCCGTCCCGCTATTTTCGGCTCATATTTTATGGGCACATGTTTTAAGAAGAAGGTGTAAAAGATAGAAAAGTAATAGGGTCCATACTTTATAAAGGGTTAATTATTTCTATTTTGGGTTCGAGCCATTTATAAAGGGACGGCCCAAAAAGGAAAATGAGCTGGAAATAGCGGGACGGAGGGAGTAATAAATTAAATAATAAATTATGACACCTTGGAAAAACTTCAATTGTTCTCCGACACAATCGAGAGGTTTCATTACTTGATTAATTAATTTACAACATATTCTTCTTCTTAATTCATCCTACCAATAATCCTTTACTGCATCTGGAATATTAATTCACTAGACCGCCTTTAAAATATATGTTGATTTGTTTCTTAGATCTCTTCAACTCTACGAATAAATTGGCTTATTGTATAATAATGGATCCGATGCCAATTATTAAGAATGAATTTGATGTGTAATCATCTTGTATATTTATTAGTAGTCGTCGGCGGAGAGAGAGGTTTTGAGTTGGAAAATCATCGTCGACTGTGAATTGGGGCTATGAAATAAAATCTTTCTTTTTCATTAAAATTTAAGTAGCGGGTTATGAAATTAAAAAGTTCTTTTCTCTTAAAATAAATTTAATTAAGAGTTGTAAGGATATAATAGTAAATTTATAATTTAATATATTATTAATATATTTATGGGATATAGTGAGAGAATTGGAGATTTTGTTTAAAATTACCCTTTCTGGATTATTCTCTAATAGGTAAACAACTTGTTGATAGAAATAGATATTCCTCACGATTAGGGTTCTGAAGCCCACAAGAGCTGTCACTTGTTAAATAAGTAAAGAAATTAATTGTGAATAATTTATCAGAAGGGTAAAATTTATCGGAATTGCCCTCATCGGTTAGATTGTGCAAAAACATCAATTTTGGCGGCATCAAATTGTTTGATGTTTCGATTTATTTTCTGTTCCTCAAAATAATAGCTGAAAGGAGAATGCCTACATACTAGTTATGTTTCGATTTATTTAGAAAAAAAATCAATTAATTAAGCCTATGTATACTGGTGGAATGAATGAGTTTAATTAATTAAAATAATGTGTGGACAAGTGAAAGGCAACTTGTGAACATCTCATCCTATTCAATTTGTTTACGTCTACGAATCTTTGAAAGCGACATGAAGAGCGCAGGCTTTTCGGAGTATCAATTATCATTATATACTATATATACAGTAGTTTGTTTCAAAGATAAGTATAAAAAACATGTTTTGCAGTTTCTGGATAGATGCTGTATGAATGTGGTCAAATTTTCTTATCATATAATCATATAATATTAATATTAAAATACAATACTTTTTGTTGGACTTCTCAATCAATAATTCAATGTTGCAAGTACATATAAAAGATCAAGACTCAAGTAATCAAGTTCGCTCATTCTTTTATTTTATGGGTACAAGCCTTCATATCACATTTAATATTTTATGACGAGAATGACATATAACCGTTGCCTAATATGCACATCGAATTAATTTGGATTATATTTAATTTCCTTGAGCAAGGTTGTAGATTAATAATGTTGAAGTCAAATTTGGACTTCATCTTGGACTATGAACTTTGGATATTTTGTCTTTCTTCTAGTAATGATTGTACAGGTGTCGAAGTCAAGGAAAGGATGACCGAATCTATGTGGAGTTTGTTATGAGAAGATAAGGCTACCCAAGTCTGACCAAGTCGAATCTGTTAAGATAATGGACTGAAGTTTGTTGCGAGAAAGAAGGAACGAAGATCATGGTTGTTGTGGGCTAAGGAAGTGGAGAGTGCGGATATTGTGCGTGAATCTCAAGAAAGAAGATTAGCTATAAATAGAGATAAGATCTGTTTAGATGGATACGCATCAAATTTACATTTCCATAGCTATCAGCTGATTTAATCAAATTTTCGTATAGTTTCTCTGAGGATAATTGTAACAACTTTAGTCACAACTTTCTGTGAAAGAAGTGATAAAGTGTTACTAGTTTTCGTAACCTTGTTTACTCAGAGTGTTTTTGTTGTTCACATACCATTAGTGAATATTTTACCCTGAGGCACTTCACGAGATTAATTTATAATCTCGTAAAAATTCTACATCCATTGTGTCCAATCTTTATTTTGTTATTCCGCTGCGTTTCTAATCAAAGTTGTATGATCTTTGATCACAACTTTGGTACCTACAATTGGCATCTAGAGCGAACACTTGATACACTAAGTGTTGATCCTGTTTTCGTTACTACAATGGATCAATCAAACCTGCTATTCAATAAGCCTCCAATCCTCGATGGTATGAACTATTCCTTTTGGAAAGTTCGAATGAGAGCTTGCATCATATCTATTGATGCTAGAGCATGAAATGCTGTCCAGACAGGGTGGTCACATTCCAAGATGGTGGATGAAGATGTAGATACTGTTCGGACTCCTGAAAACAAGTGGAGCCGTGCCGAGAATGATGAAGCAACATTCAATGACAAGGCTCTCAATGCTATCCAATCCTCTGTGGACATTCAAATGTTCAAACTAATAAAAAAATGTGAGTCAAGAAAGGAAGCTTGGGACATCCTCCAGCAACACTGTGAAGGCGATACCAGGATCAAGGAATCAAGGCACCATATTCTCATCACCAAGTTCGAGAACATGAGGATGGATGGAAATGAGACAGTAAGGGACTACTGCAACAAAATTCTCGAGATTACAAACGAGTGCCAAGATCTTGGTGATCCAATCAGCAACAAAAGATTGGTTTCTAAGGTTCTGAGAACCTTAACCTCTCGTTTTGATATGAAGGTCGTGGAAATTGACACTGCAAAGACAGTAAGCACAATGGAGTTTACAAACCTAATGAATGACCTAAAGACTTACGAGATGGAGCTGGATGCAAGAGAGAGTCCAAAGAAGAAGGGATTGGCTATGACAGTCAGTGAAGCTTCAAGCTCCACTGTAAAAGGAACTACACTAAACTTTGTTGAAGAGGAGAAGGATACTCTTGAAGAGATTAAGGAAAATGCAGATTTTGCACTGATCACCCGAAAGCTGAACTCTCTAATTCGCAATGCAAACAACCGCACAAGATTTCAGCAGAAAGGGAAAGCTACTGAACAGCAGCAATTAGGAAGAGATAACTCCGGATTCTTGGCCATCTATGATCAAAAGCTCAATTAGGCAAGAGATCCTAGGTCTATCAAACGCGCTGCATCTGATCAATTCAAACCAAGGGATCCAAGAGACTTCTTTAACATTCAATGTCATGAATGCAGAGGTTTCGGCCACTATGCAAATGAATGTGCTAACACGTTCAGAAAGCTTGGGAAAGCTGTGAACTTCATATCACTTAGTGATAATGAAGTTGAACCTACTGAAGTGAGGGTTGAAGATGTCTCTGAGGTTCAGACTCAAGAGCATGCTGCTATGATGGCCTGGATAAAAGAAGACTGCGATGAAGTGCTCGTAACTTCTAAGAGGTATGATGAATCATACTATGATAATCTTTTTTGTTTCAATTCTGTTATTTCTAATACAGAACATGAGAACAATGATGAAGAAGTTACCAATGAAGAAACATTAGAGATGTTAAGGACTGTACAATGAATTGCACGTCAAGTGGCTGAAACAGAGTAAGGAGAACGAAAAACTGAATGAGGAAAACGCTCATCACAAAACCTCACTGGTGAAATTGGAGGCTATGCTCACAAAGAAGGATGAAGTGATAGGCAAAATGCAAATTCAAATAGATCTTGCGAATGACACCTTCAAGAAGATGAACACAGATACCTCGAAACTTGAGGAAGTTCTGGCCACCACTCAGGTAACCTCACATGGTCTAGGATTTGATAAAGCTTTAAAAACTGTTTTTCCACACTCACAAATTCTGTCCACACATGGTAAACCTTTTGTAAAGACCAGAGGAACTCAAGGTTTGAAAAAACCTAGAAAATTTGTGTGTCATTATTGCTTTATGCATGGTCATATTCGACCTTTTTGTCACAAGTTTTTGCAGGAATACAAGAAGGAACTCTTTATGAGGAATCAAGCTACAAGACCTGTGTTCAATCATAGGAGAAGTCATATGGTCTGGAGACCTAAAGTCGTTGTCAATGATGTCAGCAATGTTGTCTTCACTGCTTCTGTGACCGATAGTAAAGGAGTATGGTTCTTCGACAGTGGGTGCTCAAGACATATGACTGGGACTAAATCATAACTGTCAAATTATAAATAATTTGATGGACATGAGGTCACCTTTGGTGGAGGAGCGAATGACAAGATTGTCGGAAGGAGTGACCTCAACATTGCAGGACTTCCTAAAATCCTAAATGTAACACATGTTGAAGGACTTAGTGCTAATTTAATTAGCATCAGTCAATTATGTGATAGTGACTATCTTGTAACTTTCAGCAAGCATAGTTGTAAAGTTGTCAATAAAGATGGGGAAGTTGTGATCTCTGGGGTAAGATCTTGTTGGGAAAATTATAAGGTTTCGATTTGATACCAAAACCCAACTGATTCTCCAACCGAATAGATGATCGCGTCAACCTAAATAGTGTTTTCCAGCTCGCCTGTTTGAGCTTTAGATTTTCTAGGTTTACAGGTTAAGGAAGCGGAAGACAGCAGTCGACCCAGCTGTGTCTACAGCAGGAGTCAGCTAGCGAAAGACAGCAGGCGTCAACCTTCAGTTGAGTCCTCCAGCAGAGCATGATCAAGCTGAAGAGAATTCGAGCTGAGTTAAAAACACAGCCGGTCCAGCTGTACAGAACAAAGGGAACTAACTCTGAAGACTTCACTTCAAGTCAGTCCAGCTCTGAATTCAAAAGCCAGCTCCAAAGGCAGAAGATCCCGGCGTCAGAGGAAGTCAACATGCCTCGACCAATGAGGGATTGCCAAATCAGCATCCTAGAATTCAGGACCTAGGATGTGATACAAATGAAGACAGGTGCAGATTCGCCCAATGGCAGATCTTGAATTTAAGAAGAGTAGGTAAGATTCAAACGGCTCCTCCAACGGCTAGTCTTGAATCTCTACCTATATAAACCCGTCTTCAACCTCAGGATCAAACACGAAAAACTCTCTACAAGCTTTCATTCTCTGAAATCATCAATCTTTCAAATGCTCTCAAGCAGTTCTACATAGTTCAAAGAACACTTTATCTTAAAGTGTTTCTAGTTCAGAAACTGCTTAGTTTTTCGTCTGATCCCTAGGCCAAAATCTTTGTATATCTTAAGCCTAGATTTCGAACGAGTTCATCATACTCTAAAGTTCTTAATTGTAAGAACTCGTTCACAGTTGGAACCCCAAACCAAACCCCTCTTACCCAGAAAGGTTAGGTCAAGGTTACGCTTGCTTGAAGCGGGAAATTCAAGTGTGTAAGGTTTTTTCAGTACCCGTAAACTGAAAGGTTAGGCTTGACAGTGCCCGCAAACTATTGGAACACAACTCGGATTAGAGTTGTGATGTTGCTTGGTACTTGGAAACCAAGTGGTAGTGGATTACTAGTGAACCTGGTCGTGGACGTAGGAGGTGTTACTCCGAACCACGTAAAAACTCGCGTGCACTTTACTTTCTCTTTATATTCAGTTTTGTACTAACTCTTTCATATCATTGCATATTTGATCAAAACTGCATACGCAGCTGCTCTCCAAAGACAGCTGTGTCTCTCTGAAAGTTGCACAACTTGACTAAGCTGAAAACATAAAGTTAATCTTTTTAAGCTGAGTTTTTCTAAGTAACCGAGCTAAGTTTTCAAACCACCACTTTCCGCACCGCCAGCTGAGTTATTTACCCAGCTGACCCTCCCCAGCTGGATCAATAACTGAGCTCACCAACTCTGTGATTTAACTTGAAAAAGTTTCTAGAAATCTATTTGGTGTATTCACCCCCCCTCTACACCAAATACCTAGCTCAGGTACCATCAATTGGTATCAGAGCAGTGGTTCAACAGACCACCATTTCTGTATCAAGAGATCTCTCTTGACAATCTGTCAGTGGTCATCTGAACAGATCCTCTTTGTAAAAAACTCATATTATTACATACTGCATATTTCTATGGATTCTTATCTTAACAGGAATCTTTCCACCTTCTCGGTAGACGATTATGCAATATGGAAGTTCAGACTGAAGAGCTTTCTCTGTGCGCATCACGATATGATGTAGGACGTCATCACAGACGGACCCATCATCATCTACAAATCAGGGAACGAGCTTGTCCCAACTCAAGATGGCGAACAACCAAGATATCAGCTCATTCCCAAGCCCAAGAATGAGCACACCTCAGAAGAAAGGAAACAAGCTGGATTAGACAGCTTCGCGAGTAACACCATATCTTCAACGGTCTCCAATGCCTACCTCAGCAAAATCATCAACTGCGAAACCGCAAAGGAGATGTGGGAAACCCTAGCAAAGCTATGCGAAGGGTCGGAGGAGATAAAGGAGAATAAATTCACGATTGCATGCCAGAAGTTTGATAACTTCAAGCAGCTGGTCAACGAGTCCATCGAAGAGATGGAACTCAGATTCTCCAATATTGTGGTGGAAATAGAAACCATCAGAACTGGGAAATACACCCAGCGAGAAAAGAATCTAAAAGTTCTTTCAGCGCTCACAGCTGAATGGAACACCTATAAGGTGGTACACCAAAGTCGAAGTGACTTAGGTGATTTTTCAACTGAAAGATTATACTCCCTGCTCAAAGCCAACGAGTACAACTTGAAGATTACAATGAAAGAATCTGCAAACAATCAGAATGATGGAGAGCTGACACCTGCAACAAAGGAGATTGCGTTCAGAGCCAACTCTGACAAATCCGCATACATGCAGTCAGCTGAGTCATCGAAGAAGGATAAGAAGGACATGAGCAAGGAAGAGCTACTTGAAGAAATAGCCATGCTGGTAAAAAACTACAACAGACTGATGAGAAGTCAGCTGACAAACGAACAGAAGAAGGTTGCTTCAACTGCAAGGAACCAGGACACTACCGGCTAGATTGTCCAAAGCTGTCCAAGAAAGACAAAGACCAACTGAAAGCTAAGGCAGCTGACAGAAGGAGAGCTTATATCGCCGATGAAGAATCAGAGTGCAACAAAATGGATGACATGCCATTTTCAGACTCGGAAGAAGAAGCCCTGATGGCCCATGATGAACCTGATTGGGATACATGCTTCATGGGACAAACAGACGGCATCGATGAAGATGAGGTAATGTCTCGAACTTAAAATCTATCTAACCTCTCACCATCACACGAACACTCTACACAGGTCTCAGAATCTGGACTACCTGATTGAAGTCTAGTAGAGAAAGTAATGAACGATTCCAAGGAGCTTCAAGAGATCCTTGACGTCATTATGTGTGAGAATGCCGAGCTGAAGGCAGAACTGGAAAAGACAAAGGTATCAGACGCAGCTGATACAACACAGCTCCAACAGGAAGTTGTTTCACTAAAAGACAAAATAGTGAAACATGATCAGCTGATGAAGGAATTCTACTATGAGAAGAAACTGCTGATGGAATATGTGGAAAAGGTCACAGCTGAATCGGAAAAGAAGTCAGCTGAGATCATTGAGCTGAAAAGCACCGAAGAGGTACTATCTAAGAAGATAGTAGCTCTCGTCAAAGCCACGTCAACAATGGACGAGATCATAAGTGCTCAACGTCCAGCAGCACTCAAAGCGGAACTGGGATACAACGAATCAAAGGATGCCTCAAACATTACCTCCACAAGTGGAACAAAGGTAATGTTTGTACGTGCAAACGAACCTCCAATCCCAGCAACTCAGCATCAACAGTTGAGGACACAACAGACGTTAGGAAGACCAGCTGTGAAACATCCTCAAGCTCCGTCGAGGAAACAACAGGCATCAAGAAGGTCAGTTGTGCGACAACCTCAAGCCCAACTCAGACAGCAACGTGCTCAACCTCAATGAAGACAACAGGCTGGATTTTACAGATATCAAGAATAAAGAATAAAGACGTTGAACGATATCAACCGAGATATCAGAGATACCCAGCTGGGTATCACTCATATGAGTACCAGCTGGATAATCATTTCCAGCCACAGCATCACATAAGACAGCAGAGACAAAGGAACGTCTCAGCTAGGCACACAGCTGGAAACCAAAAGAAATCAAGACATCAAAACAGGAAGACACTAAGATCAAGACCCCGCCAGCAACAACCGAAGAACACAAAGAATGTGTATATCGACTCAGCTGGGAGAATTATCAGATCAAATGACCCAATTCGAGTCATCAAGCAGATTTGGGTCGTCAAAGGATCTCTGTCTAACCCACAAGGACCCAATTAAAACTGGGTAGCTGAATTTTAATTTTTTATATAGGTTGCAAGGAATCGACGCATCTCTGAGGAGTCGATGAGAACGCTATGGTACTTGGACAGTAGATGTTCCAAGCACATGACGCACCTAAAACATCTACTCCAGGAGTATATCGAGCGTACAGGTCCACAAGTAACATTTGGTGACAACTCCAAAGGCCTAACCAAAGGTTATGGTACATTTAAAACTAGAAATGTTATAATCCCAAATGTTTCTTATGTACAAGGATTGCAACACAACTTGCTTTCCATTAGCCAATTCTGCGACAATGGTTTTTCTGTCAAGTTTGATGCACTGGGATGCACAGTGAAGCACAGGGAAACCAAGCAGATACTCCTAAGAGGGAAAAGAGAAGGAAATATGTATTTTGCTGACTGGAACAGCAGCCCTCCGGAGACTTGTCTTGTATCGAAAAGCAGCAATGAAGTCACCACGGTACGTACGGCTGAATCATCTCAACTTCAAGACAATCAACAAACTGGCTAGGAACCAGCTCGCTAATGGAATTCCAGATCAAGTATATGACAAAAGTCATATGTGCAGCGCGTGTCAACAAGAAAAGCAGACAAGAATTTCATTATCTCTCAAGCCAGTTCAGTCAACTGATCGAGTACTTCAACTCCTTCACATGGATCTTTTTGGTCCAGTTACTCCAGCAAGCTTCAATGGCAGAAAATATACTCTGGTCGTAGTGGATGATTTCTCAAGATTCACATGGGTATCATTCTTGTACCAGAAGAGCGAAACCAGGACTAAGCTGCCTATCCTGCTGGAAAGATTATCAACACAGAAGGAGTGCAAGTTAATGTCAATAAGATCAGATCGTGGAACGGAGTTTCTGAATGAAACTATTTATGATTACTGCGAGAAGAACGGAGTTCAACACCAAACATCTGCAGCACGCACACCTCAGCAGAATGGTGTAGTAGAAAGAAGAAACAGAACTCTCAAGGAAATAGCTACCTCAATCCTAGCTAGCTCTGCCATTCCAAAGAAGTTCTGGGCTGAAGCAATCAACACAGCTTGCTTCACTCAGAATCGCTCCCTACTCACATCAAGGTAAGGAAAGACACCGTATGAGCTATGGAACAACATAATACCATACATAGGATATTTCAAGGTATTCGGATCCAAATGTCACATCCTTAACAATGGAAAGACACAGCTCAAGACGTTCGACGTGAAGACAAACCGAGGAGTATTCCTTGGTTACTCCGATGTGAGTAAAGCATACAGAGTCTTCAACAGAAAAACTCAAATAGTCGAAGTAACTCCACATGTTACCTTTGACGAATCCTCCTTCGAATATAGAGATTCTATCAAACGAAAAAACGAAGGAGAATCTTCAAGACCGATTCAGACAAGAGCTCAAGAAAATAGAATCAGGAATCTGGCCGAACCATTAATTTGAGACGATGAGCCAGAGGAGGAACTTCAAATCAACCAGGAAGCTCCACCAGCTGGAAATCGAGAAGAACCTTCAACGCCAAATCAAGGGGAAACATCATCAGCTGGAAATCCAGACACAGCTGAATCCCCAGCTCCATCTCCAGCTGAGCCTCTACAGAAGTCTCCTCAAAATCTAAATCAAAGAGAACCAATCTCTCAAGACTTAACTCCTGAGCAACTCCAAGACAGACGAAATTTAGCCACGTCAAGCATCAATCAATTGGAAGAAGAAATTCGTAAGAGGAGAAGATGGATTGAAGATCATGCATCATCAGCAATCATTGGAGAACCATCTGACCAAGTCAAAACCAAAAGCTCAGCTGCTTAAGCCTCATCGGATCATCAAGAAGCAGCTGACACAGCTCAACTCTCAGTAGAGCTAGAACTGACGGTCTATGATGAAGACACAGCTCTAATGGCGTGTTATGTAGCTCAAGTGCTAGAGCATCAATCAATTCTCGAAGCTTTGAAGAGCGTGCCTTGGACTAACGCCATGCAAGAAGAGCTGAACGAATTTCTCATAATTGTGTCTGGGAATTGGTCGATAGACCTCAAGAAGCAAAGTCATAGGACTCAAATGGATATTCAAGAACAAATTGGATACCCTAGGAGTCGTCATCAGAAACAAAGCTCGACTGGTTGCCAAGGGCTATACTCAGCAGGAAGGAATTGACTTTGAAGAATCATTTGCTCCAGTAGCACGATTGGAAGCAATCAGACTCTTTCTCGCCTATGCAGCACATCACAAATTCAAGGTCTATCAAATGGATGTGAAGTGTGCATTCTTAAATGGAGAAATCAAAGAAGATGTCTACGTTGAACAACCTCCAGGATTTGAAGTAGAAGGAAATAAAGTCTACAAGCTAAAGAAGGCTCTTTATGGATTGAAGCAAGCACCTCGAGCTTGGTATGACACTCTGTCAAATTTTCTTGTATCCAAAGGATTCAAGAAGGGCTCAGTAGACAGAACTCTCTTCACCATCAAGTCAGGAGAAGATATCCTGGTTGTTCAAATCTATGTAGACGACATTATCTTGGATCAAGATCAAGCTTCTTATGCCAAAGATTTGGAGAGATGATGTCAGAGAAGTTCCAAATGTCCATGATGGGAGAAATGAGTTTCTTCCTAGGAAGTCAAGCAATCATCAGAAGGGATTTTCATAAATCAATCCAAATATGTGAAAGACTTGATCGCCAAGTATGGAGTTCAATCCAGCAGAACTGTAAAGATTCCAATGAACACCAACTGGAAGATTGAACCAGGAACTGAAGGGAAGTCAGTTGATTCCAGCAAATACAGAGGGATAATAGGATCCCTGCTGTATCTAACAGCAAGTCGTCCAGACATCTCTTTCGCAGTCGGAGTGTGTGCCAGATTTCAAGTTGATCCAGAGAAAGCACACATGCAAGCAGCCAAAAACATTCTCAAATATCTCAAAGGAACTCAGAATGTTGGGCTGTGGTACCCAGCTGAAGACAATCTACAGCTGACTGGATACTCAGACTCAGACTTCGCTGGAGATCGGTTGGACAGAAAATCAACTTCAGGAACTTGTCAGTTCTTAGGAAGTAAGTTGATTTCATGGTTTTCAAAGAAGCAAACGTGCGTTGCAACTTCTACGACAGAAGCAGAATATATGGCCGCTGGAAGCTGCTGCTCACAAATTTTCTGGCTGAAACATCAGCTGGATGACTATGAAGTGAAAACTGGACAGGTTCCAATTTTCTGTGATAGCTCAAGTGCGATTGCCATTTCAGAGAATCCAGTACTTCACATAAGATGCAAGCATGTAGACGTACGACATCATTTCATCAGAGATCACGTAGAAAAGAGGGATGTGATTGTTGAGAAAATTCACACAGACATACAGCGGGCTGATATTCTCACAAAACCGCTGATAGAAGCAAGATTCAAAATGCTGTGCGGATTACTTGGACTACTCAACCGAGGTATCAGCTGACTACAATGATCAGCTGAGAGGTTTGCAACAATATTAACTACACCTACTCAATCTGTTTTCAGTCAACTCATATCTTGTCATATCTAATCAAATTTAATTAAAAGTCTGCAAAGAATTGAATCATGGGAGTTTCGAGGCAAAAGTCAAAACGCCTCAACCGTCCTCTCTCGCGCATTAACTCGCATCTTCTAATCAAGAAATTGACATGGCGCGAGAATCAATCATAGTCGTAGATCTTCTTATCAATAGATAAATCTTGATCGTCCATTCATCAAGAAAGCTCTTTAAATATGCTAGAAGATATACGTAAAGCATTGTATCAACCCTAAAAAGTTTGTCGGCATTCTTTCTTATTTCCATCAATTGGTATTATTTGTTTCTACTAACAAAAGTTGCAGAAGAAGCACATGGAATCCAGAAAGATATCTCCCGAAGCCGATCAAACTTGAAGAATCTGTCAAAGCTTCAAGATAAGAGTTGCTTAACTCTCAGGAACCTCAAAGAAGACGGAAGTCCAGAAGAAGGTGAAGCCCATCGACAGATCCAGTCCAATACAGTGAGATACTGCAAAGCTCAAGAACGTCATTCACCAGGAAGGTGCAGAAAACAACCTGGGAATGTCAAAGGAAAAAGACCTCCTCAGCCCCACTGTTTCTCTCAACATAAAAGAGAGAACGGGACATACAACTCCCTGGGATGTAAAAATCAACGTCAACAGACCTGGACCAGATGTTGATAAAGCCGAATTCTTCAAGAGCAGTCATGTCAAAGCTCTTGCTCCACCACAGGAGGTACAGAAAAAGATGCAGGAGACAAAGCAACATGCATCTATCTCCGTCCCAGCTGGGAATCGGAGACAACTTGAGGAGACAAAACATGCTGAAGCACCGTCTTCAAACAGAAGACTCAAGTCAAAGGTGCTCAGTCAGTCAGCCGAGAAGCCAACTGACATTATGAGAGAATTCGTAATTACTCTCCGAGGAGCAGAAGGCCCACAAGCGGTCGTTTCTTACGATGGAGGAGAAGTTCATGTGCCTGCGTGAACATCATCGTCATCAACACCGCAACGGAGTATTCCAGCTGATCAACCAAGCTTAAACCCCAAGACAGATGGAATACTTCAACCGCCTTCTCCTCAGTTTCCTTCAGCTCCACATGGACACCAGCTTCGAGATCTTCCGATGAAAGATGCTCAAGCCCCTGCACCAAGCTCAAATGAGAAACATCACCCAGCCAATGATCACCTGCAGCTGGATGATGATGATATGAGCTGAACCCAAGTCCCTCAAGTGCTGAATCAGACTTTCTCATTCAATCTAAGAAGTCTGAAGAAGCAAAATTTGCAAGGAATGAAGTTGTGCCCGACTCAGAAGATGCTATCTCCCGTGCCAACTCATCTCTCCAAGCACTCAGCTGGACCGCCCCAGCTGAATCAGGCCAAGGACGCTGTGTCTGCAATCACAGCTGAGGCTAATGTTACTGAAGAAGAGCCAGCTAATACAACAGCTGAGCCACCTAGACTCCAAACCTCGCTGCTCAGAGCTGAAAACCACAGTTTTGCCAAACTAAAACATCGCAACAGCCGATGGTGTATCTCTCCCACCCTGTTTGATCATGCCAAAAAAGGGGAAGTAAGGGAGAAGAGACAAGTCAAAGAAGAGGCAAACTGTTGAGCTAGAGGAACCAGCTGAATCAGAATCAGCTGAAGAAGAGACGAGTCAAAAGAAAGAAGCAACGGATGCAGAAGAGAAGACCCAACCAACTGGGATTGAAGACTGAAGGATTGAAGACTGAAGATTTGAAGATTTTTTTTTTCCTTCTTTCTTTTTTCTGTGTTATAATGTATATTCTTACATTAATAAAACACAAGTTTTTCTGCGTCATAAGTTGTCTCAGTTAGGTTTTGGCATCATCAAAAAGGGGGAAATTGTTGGGAAAATTATAAGGTTTCGATTTGATACCAAAACCCAACTGATTCTCCAACCGAATAGATGATCGCGTCAACCTAAATAGTGTTTTCCAGCTCGCCTGTTTGAGCTTTAGATTTTCTAGGTTTACAAGTTAAGGAAGCAGAAGACAAGAATGACCCACCGTGTCTACAAGCGGGGAGTCACTAGCGGAAGACAAGAATGACCTACTGTGTCTACAAGCGAGTCGGCCTAGCGAAAGACAGCAGGCGTCAACCTTCAGTTGAGTCCTCCAGCAGAGCATGTTCAAGCTGAAGAGAATTCGAGCTGAGTTCAAAACACAGCCGGTCCAGCTGTACAGAACAAAGGGAACTAACTCTGAAGACTTCACTTCAAGTCAGTCCAGCTCTGAATTCAAAAGCCAGCTCCAAAGACAGAAGATCCCGGCATCAGAGGAAGTCAACATACCTCGACCAATGAGGGATTGCCAAATTAGCATCCTAGACTTCAGGACCTAGGATGTGACACAAATGAAGACAGGTGCAGATTCGCCCAACGGCAGATCTTGAATTTAAGAAGAGTAGGTAAGATTCAAACGGCTCCTCCAACGGCTAGTCTTGAATCTCTACCTATATAAACCCGTCTTCAACCTCAGGATCAAACACGAAAAACCCTCTACAAGCTTTCATTCTCTGAAATCGTCAATATTTCAAAAGCTCTCAAGCAGTTCTACATAGTTCAAAGAACACTTTATCTTAAAGTGTTTCTAGTTCAGAAACTGCTTAGTTTTTCGTCTGATCCCTAGGCCAAAATCTTTGTATATCTTAAGCCTAGATTTCGAACGAGTTCATCATACTCTAAAGTTCTTAATTGTAAGAACTCGTTCACAGTTGGAACCCCAAACCAAACCCCTCTTACCCAGAAAGGTTAGGTCAAGGTTACGCTTGCTTGAAGCGGGAAATTCAAGTGTGTAAGGTTTTTTCAGTACCCGTAAACTGAAAGGTTAGGCTTGACAGTGCCCGCAAACTGTTGGAACACAGCTCGGGTTAGAGTTATGAAGTTGCTTGGTACTTGGAAACCAATTGGTAGTAGATAACCAGTGAACCTGGTCGTGGACGTAGGAGGTGTTACTCCGAACTACGTAAAAACTCGCGTGCACTTTACTTTCTCTTTATATTCAGTTTTGTACTAACTCTTTCATATCATTGCATATTTGATCAAAACTGCATACGCAGCTGCTCTCCAAAGACAGCTGTGTCTCTCTAAAAGTTGCACAACTTGACTAAGCTGAAAACATAAAGTTAATCTTTTCAAGCTGAGTTTTTCTAAGTAACCGAGCTAAGTTTTCAAACCACCACTTTCCGCACCGCCAGCTGAGTTATTTACCCAGCTGACCCTCCTCAGCTGGATCAATAACTGAGCTCACCAACTCTGTGATTTAACTTGAAAAAGTTTCTAGAAATCTATTTGGTGTATTCACCCCCCTCTACACCAAATACCTAGCTCAGGGACCATCAGATCTCTAAATGTGCAGGTCAATGAAGTCGACCTATGGCACCAAAAGATAGGTCACACCAACTATAGAAAATGGAAAATCTCCAGAGATTTGATGCAGTTCATGGTGTACCGAAGTTGAATATAAACATGTCACGTCTCTGTAGTGACTGTCAACAAGGGAAACAAGTGAAAGCTTCTCATCCAGTGGTGATAACTTCAGAAAGACCTTTCACCACTAAACGATGCTTTGAATTGTTACATATGGACTTAATGGGACTAGCTGAAGTTGATAGTCTTGGAGGGAAAAGGTACTCTTTTGTCATTGTTGATGACTTCTCCAGGTACACATGGATAAAATTCCTTAACGATAAATCTGAAACTTTTGATTCTTTCATGGAATTATTTACTCAAATTAGGAATTTTTATCAAACATGTGTTATGAGAGTAAGGTCTGACCATGAAAAGGAGTTCGAGAACAGACACATTCTAGAGTTGTGTGAATGAGGGAATACATCATGAGTATTCATCTCCCAAAACACCACAACAAAATGGAATTGCAGAAAGGAAGAATAGAACTCTACAAGAAATGGCTAAAGTCATGCTGATCTCTAAGCGATTGTCAAAACGATCCTGGGCTGAAGCTATGAACACTGCCTGTCATGTTGTAAATCGCATTAACTTGCGTACAAGTACTACTATTATATCCTATGAGATTCTTAATGGTAAGAAACCCAATCTCAAATATTTTCATGTATTTGGATGTGTGTGCTATGTATTGAATGATAGAGACTACCTTTTGAAATTCGATTCAAAAAGTGACAAAAGAATCTTTCTAGAATATTCTCTTAACAGTCATGCCTATCGTGTGTTCAACTTAGGACCAAAACTGTGTTAGAAAGTGTTAATGTTAGTTTAGATGATCATGCTAGTCTATATACTCCTGAAGATGACACTGATGGTCTCATTCAGAAACACGTACACATTGAAGAAGGAGAAGTGCTGACCACAGTGGAGACCTCTTCTAGCAAACTTGCAGGACAAAGCAACGATACAACTAATGAAGCAGAAGGTCTGGATGTTGTCCAAGAAATGGTAAAAAGAGATCCCCCGGGAAGAATCAGAAAAGGTCATCCTCTAGATCTTGTGATTGGAGATGTTCATGAAGGGGTCAGAACAAGAGACAAAACTCCTGTAAACTACAGGGAAATGGTAAGAATGGTATGTCTCTCATGCATCATTTGTAGGGTAGGTCTTGTCTCATTCTTATCCACCATTGAACCAAAAAACATAAATGAGGCCTTAAAAGATGAATTTTGGATCAATGCTATGCATGAAGAACTTGCTGAGTTTATTAGAAACAAAGTCTGGACACTAGTGCCCAGACCTTTGAGAATCAATATGATCGGAACTAAGTGGATCTTCAAGAATAAAACTGATGAATTCAAGAATATCATTAGAAATAAAGCTCGCTTAGTTGACCAAGGTTGTACTCAAGTTGAAGGAATAGACTTTGATGAAACCTTTGCTCCCGTTGCTAGAATTGAATCCATTAGATTGTTTCTTGGTATAACATGCTATTTAAACATAACACTTCATCAAATGGATGTTAAAGCGGCCTTTTTGAATGGAATTCTAGAAGAAGAAGCCTATGTTGAACAACCAAAAGGTTTTGTTGATCCAACTAAGCCTGATCATGTTTACAAACTTCATAAGGCGTTATATGGACTAAAACAAGCTCCTAGAGCTTGGTATAGTCGTTTAACCGATTTTCTACTTGAGTTTGGATTTTTCAGGGACATGCTGACAGTACTCTGTTCATCAAAAAGGATGACAACTCTCTCACAATTGCCCAGATCTATGTCGACGACATAGTGTTTGGATCCACAAACGAAGAAGCATTGAAGAAGTTTGTAAATGCAATATCCACATCCTTTGAGATGAGTATGGTGGAAGAACTAAGCAACTTTCTTGGACTACAAGTTAAGCAAAGAAATGATGGGATCTTCGTTTCTCAGTCAAAGTATGCAAAGAATCTGGTCAAAAAGTTTGGACTGGAGAATGCAAAACACATGAGGACTCCCATGAGCATAACTGAAAAATTGACTAAGGACGCAGTTGGCCCCGAAGTTGATCCCACATTATACAGATCCATGATTGGAAGTTTGCTATATCTAACAGCAAGTCGTCCTGACATCATGTACAGTGTGTGTGCATGCGCCTGCTACCAGTCCTGTCCTAAGGGAGAACATCTCAAAGCTATGAAAAGAATCATCCGCTATGTTGTCGGAACTTGTGAACTAGGACTATGGTTCACTAAGGACACCAACACCGATCTAATTGGGTACAACGACGCTGATTGGCCAGGAGAGATTGATGATCGAAGAAGCACAAGTGGAGGTTGTTGTTACCTAGGGAACAACTTGATCTCGTGGCAAAGCAAAAAGCAAGATTGCATCTCGCTTTCTACAGTTGAATCTGAATATGTTGTTGCCGGAAGCTGCTCAACTCCATTGGTGTGGCTAAAATCCATGTTAGATGACTATGGATTGGAGAGTAACTCGTTGATGATGTTCTGTGACAACACAAGTGCCATCAACCTGGCCAAGAACCCTGTTCATCACTCTAAGTCGAAACACATTCATCTAAAGTACCATTTTATTAGAGATTTAGTTGAAAAGAAGATATTAAAATTAGAGTATATTAGTACGGAGAACCAACTGGCTGACATCTTTACAAAAGCTCTTAGTTTTGAGAGATTCTCAGTTTTGAGAAAATCTCTTGGTTTGTGCATTGTTTGAACAGAAACTATCACAACAGTTGTCATATATTCTGATATATCATATGCAATATCTTTATTCAATATGAAGATAGACAGATTTGAGGATGTAAAAACCTTCCTTGTAAGGTGAAACCGAGACCGTTCTTAGAAAGCCATATAACTAGATCAAAGATCTTAGATAAATGGTGATTACAAGATTCTCTTGGTTATACATCTATTCGCCATCTGTCTTCTTCACTATATTTCTTATTTGCATATGATGTCTTAGAAATTTTGAACTGAATTGGTTAAATCACTTAAAAGTGATGACAACTGTTGTAAGATCTGGCGTGTGTACCAATTCGAAAATCAAAATAAACATATGTTAATTTGGTTGCTGGTATCTTTAAGGATGTCAGTTGTTGAGAATATCTGGAACATATCTTACTCGAATTTTTAATATATACGTTTTGTACTTATCTCTAAAAGATATGGTTCCTACTTTATCGGACGTTTTCTTTTAAATAACATTTCTTTTAGTCTGCATTGTCTGATCCAAAAACACTTTTTCTCAAGCGTCCGTTTCAACTTCTCCTTCTCCTCGTGCGCTGCAATTCTTTCTTCTCTTCACAATGGATGGAGAAACAACTAGAAAAATTCACGAGCTTCTTCAAAACCCTGATGCCTTCAACTATCTTCGCCAAGTCACCACCTCTCCACCCCAACTCCTTGGACCCTCTCGTGCTCTCACTCAAAACTCATTTCGTTTTCTCTCTCCAGAAAAAAATCCCCATTCCAGTTCATCTTTGCTATCTCCAACCCGTAGTCATGTACCAATGAAAATCTCACCAGATGCGGGGAACTTGTCGGAGCAGCAGAGCATACCACTTCCTCTTCTTGCTGCAGCCTCAATTCCACCACCCACATCGGAGCATCCGGAATCTAGGGCTTTGGTTGAAGCACCACTTCAAATCAAGCCAAATATTACAGTTCCACCAGGTGGGACTTTACCACAAGAGGAGTTTCTTGAACCTCTTTTTCACTATGATGCTTCTCATCAACCTCCTCAAGATGATGATGCAACTTCAGTGGAGGTACCATTTTCAGCAAGCGACCAAGAGCCAAACCCAGATCAGGACAAATCTTCGCCAAAACGTCGAAGAAGGACTAAAACTTGTGCTATCAAGAATCTAGAACCTCCGAAGAAAAGGACAAAATCGGTGCCACCTCCTCCGTCAAGACGGTCGTGCAGACTTCAGTCCTCATTTACCCCAAGTCATCGTCCCACCGGTCCCCCTGAAATCATAGATCTGGTGGAATCTGAGAATGAAACATCCTTACAGTCAGATTCTTCTGAGAACCACAAATCTGAGAAAACTCAGAGTGATGGGTCTGACACTCATACCAAACTGAGTACTGAAGTGGATGAGGAGATTGAAGTGGATCAGCCGCCCATGGTTTCCAAGAATGGTAAGAAAAAGGTGAAACATGAGCTTCCACAAACGAAAAGAAACTTCTTGTCCGAAGATGTCTGGCTACTCCATCCAAACCTTCTTCCAAATCATCAAAGGTGCCAGTTGAAGTTGATGAATCTTCTAATTCTGATGTTGAGGTAACTGCTGCAATTTCTCCTCTTTTCTATGCTTCAACGAATAGAAAAAATTGGTCAAATTTTCAAAATCGGGAAATCTTGGATGATAGGGCAATTGATAAGAATGATTTTCAAAACAATAACTTCGTGGAATATTGATGTGTGTGTATTTTGGTTGTTCAGAAGTTAAGTTTTCTATGATTTTATATGAATATAATGCACGTTTAGGTGTGATTTTTATGCAGGAAATGCAAATTTCGGTTGTTGATATATTTGGATGAAAGAAGTCGAAAAGAATGAGATTTTGTGTCCAATTATAGAAGATCGAAGTCGAAGATGGAAAAGAATTAAATGGGCCGGGCTTTATTATTTCATAATCCATAAACAATATATTTAGATACCTATTATATTTAGAATTCTATTATTTAATTATTTCCTAAGTTATTTAGGATAGATTAGTCGCAAGAATTAGATAGACTTTTCTATTCCTTAATTTTTCTTAGCCGCCACCACAGGGAGGATTACTTTATAATTCCATATTTACATTCCATACTTTTGTTTTTTGGCGGCATAACATTGGAGACGAAGGCAAATAGTTGAATTTGGGGGATTCAATTCTTTGATCGACCATTGGATATCCTGTGATAAGTTTACAGTCTTCTTTTAATCCTTTGATATATATTATGCTTTCTTTATTTTATTCGATTGTGTTTGATTTTAATATTATGCGTAGCTAATTCTTTAATTCGGCGAGAATATTGAAGCACTAGTCTAATAATCTGTGAGATCTAATTGTTTATATAATTAATTTCCTAGGGTTTCGATTTATTCCTTGTGTTTAAAGTTAATTCCGATTTTGTTTAAGTCTGATCAACTTAGATTTAATTGGATTACAGTCAATTAGTTCCCCCAATCCGTAATTGTTGGAATAGGGCTAATTAGTGATAAAGCTACTATGTTCGTAGTAGGAATAAATTGGTAGACGGGTTATTACTTGCGTTCTTGGGTAATTCGTCTAAATTGGGTTACTTCAGATCTAAAAGCTATTAGAGAATTAAATCTAGGTCTGGCGTCTCCAGCTAGGTTGTGTTTTAATAAGGGGAATAGTTAGGTCTGGCGTCTACAGCTAACTATCGATAAAGTACGTAGGAATTGGGGTATGTCCGCTGCGTTCACGGTACCCTATAACTGGTTGGTTCTTGGGAATTAATTAATCTTTGCATCGATGATCAGAGTCTAGACTAGTGTGGATTTATTCGAAGCCGGATTGCTTTTCTTTTGATTATATTCTCGTTTGCTATTTTAGTTAATTTCTTTATCTTCTTAGTTTATAATTAAAATCTCTCAATTTAAGGCGTGGTGGCTACACCAAAACTGGATTTATAGGAAAAATAGGTGAATTCCCGTTCTCTGTGGTTCGACCCTGCTTGTTGCTATACTAATTTAATTCTGAGCAGGTTGCAGGAATTATTTGGTGGTATACGACGTCCACCAAATATCTGTTGACCAGAAACATTTTGGGGAGTGTTACTTACGCTAAACCTTATGTGCCTGAGATTGTGAAATATTTTTATGCTAATATTTCATCTGAGTTTGGAACTTCTTATTCTAAGAAGTATGGAAAGGTTTATGTGCGTGGAAAAGTATATGACTTCACTCCAGATGTTATAAATGAGTTTCTGAATACTCCAAAGGTTGAAGAAAATGATGAGGATGATATCACAGATGAAAAGATGTTGGAAATGGAAAATGTATTGACAGGGAGAGAGGCTCACAAATGGAATACTGAAAACAAAGTGTTAAGGCTTGCTTCGAATCTTACTACCATGTTTTCTGTCCTTCACAAACACTCTACCTATAATTGGCTTCCAACATCAAACTCCACAGTTGTCCCTGTGGAGCACGTCACTCTTCTCTACAAAATTCACAGTGGCATTCCGGTCAACCTAAGAAAGCTTATCTTCAAGAGCATTGCAGATTTGGGAGTACAATCTTCCAAGAACAAGCTCATCTGTCCATCTCTTATTTATAGCATTTTGGTAGATCAAGGCTTCAAGAGAGATAAGGATGATGTTCTTTCACCTAAGCTTGCGGGAGTAAAAGTACATCGCATGAACTTCAACAGAGAGAAGAAGGTGGACCTGCCATGGATCAACCCAGCTCATAAAAAACACAAAATGAAAGCTGGAACATATTCGTCTAGCACTTCTCTTGTTCATAACCATTTTTTGTAGGAACAAATTCAGTTCTATACCATGCAAATCATTCAACTGATGACTGAACGAGCCAAGCTCCAGCATTTACTTTCTTCCCAAAAAGGGGGAGATCATGAAGCTGACAGCATTGAAGTTGGAACTGGAGATGGTGCTAGAGATGCAGCAGAGGTGGACACAGCAGCAGTGGGAGACACTGATGAGGACCAGCAGGAGTGAATTTACAGCAAGTTTTGTATGCAATTCAGCATATGAACACTTTTTTTTATCGTTTCTGACTTTTGATTTTGTTAATGTTTTGTGAACATGTTTATTTACTTTCTGGATTTTGCATGTTTGTGTTATTTTTTGGATGATTGGATATCTGTGTGACAGGGGAAGTGTGCTTATGTGTGATGTGAATATTTGTTTATGCTGCTTTTGGGAAGAAAGACAAAAAGGGGGAGATTGTTGAAGTCAAATTTGGACTTCATCTTGTACTATGAACTTTGGATATTTTGTCTTTCTTCTAGTAATGATTGTACAGGTGTCGAAGTCAAGGAAAGGATGACTGAGTCTATGTGGAGTTTGTTATGAGAAGATAAGGCTACCCAAGTCTGACCAAGTCGAATCTGTTAAGATAATAGACTGAAGTTTGTTGCGAGAAAGAAGGAACGGAGATCATGGTTGTTGTGGGCTAAGGAAGTGGAGAGTGCGGATATTGTGCGTGAAGCTCAAGAAAGAAGATTAGCTATAAATAGAGATAAGATCTGTTTAGATGGATACACATCAAATTTACATTTCCATAGCTATCAGGCTACCAGCTGATTTAATCAAATTTTCGTATAGTTTCTCTGAAGATAGTTGTAATAACTTTAGTCACAACTTTCTGTGAATGAAGTGATAAAGTGTTACTAGTTTTCGTGACCTTGTTTACTCAGAGTGTTTTTGTTGTTCACGTACCATTAGTGAATATTTTGCCCTGAGGCACTTCACGAGATTAATTTATAATATCATGAAAATTCTACATCCATTTTGTCCAATCTTTATTTTGTTATTCTGCTGCGTTTCAAATCAAAGTTGTCTAATCTTCGATCACAACTTTGGTACCTACAAATAATAATAATTATAGACACCATATATATTAAAGGCAAGCATATGCACTATAATAATTATACTTCCAAAATAACAAGACGATGTTTAGGGATGGCAACAGGCCGGATCTGGACCGGATCCTATTGGATCCAGATCCAGATCCAAATTTTTTGCTTGGATCCTGATCCGGTCCGGATCCGTCGGGTCCGAAAATCTGAGATCCAGATCCAGATCCAGATCCATCAGATCCGCGGGTTTACGGATCTGGACCCGGGTCCGTTTTATAAAAAAATCAAATAAAATCAATACAACACAATTATAAGTATCCAAATTTCCAAAACAAAAAAGAGTATATTTATTTTTTAGATTAAGGTTTTCGTTATTACTTATTAAAAAGGAGTATATTTAGTTTTTTAATTATAAAATAAAATATAGATATAAAAGTATTATATATATATATATATTAATAGTATGGATCCGCGGATCGGATCCGGGCCGGATCCGGATCTGAAAATTCAAGATCCAGATCCGACCCGAATTTTTTTATATGGATCCAGATCCGGCTCGGATCCATCGGGTTCAAAATTTTGAGATCCAGATCCGGATCCACGGATCTGGACCGGGTCCAAGATCCACTGCCATCCCTAACGATGTTACACTTAAACCTATATAAGTTTACGTGGAATTTTCGTTTCGAGGAATTAGTACGAAGTTTGGTTCATTGCACCGACGTTTAGGTTTTCGTTTAGTATATTTTTGTTTCAGAAGTTTAATTCTTTATTAGAGTAAAATCAACTGAAAGTAGAAAATTCATCACCAGACGAAAAGCCAGATTTTCTAAACTTTGTAGCTAGGAATCACCAAATTTAAGTGAATTAAGCAGAGTATTCTTATTCAAATACATAATCTTCTGTGTAGTGTACGTAACCTCTCTCTCTTTCAAACTCTTCAATAGATTGATAGAGACTGTTTTGGCACTCTCTGTATGGGGAAATTCTATTATGGGTGTAGGACTACTGGCTGTGCAGGTTTCTTGCATCAAGGTCAGTTTTTTTACTTGATTCAAGAATTTGTGAAAATGAAAACTACTTGTTGGTGGAATGAATGACCATATTATATTGTCACTGTCCCAAATGTCGGACACTAAATTTTCAATGACACACAAAAATTAAAGAAGAAATAATAGGTGGCATGGCAGCATCCATCTTTGAATAGCTCATCTCCATTGACAACAAGCTCTTGGACACAAGTATCTTGCTTACTTCCTTGAACTTGTCATTTAAATTCGCTTTCTTATCATTAATTATAATCATACAAAACCAATTGTATTTGCCTTCTGTCCCTTCTCTTCATGATGGGATATTCTTCCTTTCTTGGTCTAACCACTCATTTCCAAACTTTATTGCTCAAAAACAGACTTTTCTCTTACTCATGATTGTCCAGCTACAATTATTTATTGATTGTTCGTAAGGGGGGAAATAATGATAACGAATCACAGGAGCAGGACCGCATATAGTGTGGAAAATGTCAGAAATTGAAGGAACAGAATAAATTCTTGACAGTGAATAACACCAACTTCTACTTACAACGAGCAAAATAGAAGGGTCATTTTTACATGATTTTTTTTATTTTTATATTTTCCGGTTTGATTGATTATTGCAGAGCCATGGATGAAGGTAGCATTCAAGAAAGTCTGCTTAGTTCAAAAGAAGAAGGTGGTGATTTGAAAGGAAGAATTTGTGTAGAATCTAAGAAGATATGGAGGATTGCGATGCCAGGTGTGATCTCAAGAGTGAGTTCATTTGGAACCATCGTCGTCACGCAGTCGTTCATCGGCCATATTAGTGCAGTGGATCTTGCTGGTTATGCTCTTGTCCAAACACTAACCGTGCGCTTTGTCAATGGCATACTGGTAACTTTTTATTTAAGTCGTGACCTTTTTTTTACATCATCATCTTTGTGTGTGTGTGTGTGTAGCAGTTGCTGGCTAACTTGAATTTGTTTTGGATCGCTGTTGGTAAAATGATTGATCCTAGAGGAGAATTTGTTTGGTTTATGACAGATTGGAATGTCGAGTGCAACAGAAACTCTGTGTGGGCAAGCATATGGAGCAAGACAGTATCATATGATGGGAATTTACCTGCAAAGATCTTGGATCATTGATCTCATCACACTAGTTATTCTACTCCCCGTCTTCATCTTCGGCACACAATTGTTCAACCTCCTTGGCCAGGAAGAAGGGATCGCGAAATCTGCTGGATATATTTCTGTGTGGTTCATTCCAATCGTCATTAGCATGGTCTTTAGCTTGACGGTGCAGATGTACCTGCAAGCACAGCAGAAGAACATGATCATCGCGTGGCTATCGTCTCTGCAATTCGCCATCCACATTCTATGTTCTTGGCTCTTTGTTTATGTTTGGGATTTTGGAGTGGCTGGTGCTATGGCTGCACTATGCATATCTTCATGGTTTCTTGTTTTTGGGGAATTTGGGTACATCTGTGGAGGGCGGTGCCCCGACACGTGGAAGGGGTTCGATGCAGCTGCCTTTAAGGACTTGTGGCCAGTTGTGAAACTCTCTGTATCATCTGGTTTGATGGTCTGGTAAAGATACTCATAATCTCATATCATGTTCTTCTTCTTCGTCTTGTTTCTTTTTTGACGCGCTGCATTTGTTATCTTGTAGTCTCGAATTGTGGTACTACGCGATTTTGGTGTTACTGGCTGGCTACATGAAGAATGCAGAAGTTTCGATATCTGCATTCTCCATCTGGTAAACTCTCATCAACATTTACTTGATGTTTAAAAAAACAGATTCAAAATCTGATTGAACTGAGATTTTTCAGCCTCAACATTAATGCTTGGATTGTAATGATCATCCTCGGCATCATGGGCGCTGCATGGTATGAATATGCTCATACCAAAATACACACACACACACACTGATCATCTCTTGGACTAACAATGGCTGCAACAGTGTTCGTGTTGCGAATGAACTAGGCAGTGGAGATGCCAAAGCAGTGAAATTCTCAATCAAAGTATTAATGGGAACTTCAGTTTCACTAGGGCTCTTCTTCTGGATCATCTGCTTGGTTTTCAGCAAGAACATCGGTTACTTGTTCACAAACGAAGAGGAAGTCGCACAGACCATCTCGTCTCTTTCACTTCTTCTAGCCTTCACCGTGCTGCTTGGCAGCATCTACCCGGTGCTCTCGGGTTAGACTCTCTACATTCGTCTTGAAAATCTCGTCGTTTTGGCATTGCTCAATTAATTTCATTTGTAGTTCCAATTTGGCAGGTGTGGCTGTGGGATCAGGCCTACAAACGAAGGTGGCTGTGATCAACTTGATTTGCTTCTATGTGATTGGACTGCCGGTTGGAATTGTTCTTGGATATGTGTTTAATCTTGGTGTGCAGGTAAATTTAGGACGAGATTTATAAATTAACTGAGAAGATACAGTAAAAATTACGAGAATAGAAAATGAAACACGATTTGTAACTGAAGATTTCCTCGATAGGGTATATGGCTCGGGCTGACCGGCGGAGTTCTCACTCAGACATTTTCCTTGAGCACATTGATATGGAGAACAAACTGGGATCAAGAGGTGAAAAACATCACAATTTTCTATTACATCCAACACAAGAATCTTTCATGTCTTGATTAATATATATATTTTGTTTTTTTGTTCAGGTATCGAAAACTTCAGCACGTATGAAGAGATGGTATTTGGAATCATCAGATAATGATAAGCAGATTTCTGGTGTTGCTTGACAAGAAAAGCTCAAGGAAGTTGAAATCACAAAAATCCTGGCTTTATTGCATATGATCATCATCATTTTGAAAAGGTTTTAGGCCAGTTTTGCTACAGCAGTTATATGCATCTATTTTCCTAATTTTTTAGAGGGAAGCAATTATATTATGTAGTTTAAATAATGTTATGATTAATTTGTTATTGTACTTGCCACATTGTGTCGGTGGCTCATGAGAGAGATTGAAGTTTAAAATTAATTATGAATTTCTAATATTTGTAATAGCTATTAATAAATATTAAGGGGTCAATCAGGCATCAATTGGTTCCATGGTCTAGTGGTCAGGACATTGGACTTGGAATCCAGTAACCCGAGTTCAAGTCTCGGTGGGACCCACTCTTTTTTCTTCTTTTCTTAATTTTCTCTACATTAAACTTTCTATTTTTTGCCATTTACATATTCATCCCACTTATTTTCTTAATTTTTTTACTATTTTGCTATCTACATTAAACTTTCTATTTTTTGCCATTTACATATGCATCCCACTTATTTTCTTAATTTTCTTTACTTTATTCTCTTAATTTTCTTTACTATTATTCATCCCACTTCAAAAGCTTGGAAACTTAGTAATACACCATTAAGATTTCTATTTTCTGCCATTATTTTCTTAATTTTCTTTACTATTTTGCTATCTACATTAAACTTTCTATTTTTTGCCATTTACATATTCATCCCACTTCAAAAGCTTGGAAACTAATACTACATTTTTGGGAAAGTAATATATGTTCTTAAAATGTTTAACCTTTTTTCAATAATATCACATTTTTTAATTTTGAGAAATCAATGCACAATGTTTCAATATTTTTTTTCAATAATATCATGAGATCCAAATTCCAACATGTGGCACATCGTATTTGACGTATGAAAAAACCACCTAAATTTCTATGATGAAATAAATTAATATATATTATGTATACCTTTATGCATTTAGTTAGAGTAGATGCACATCCTCAATTTATCTACTCAAAACCAGATTAACTAAAATCAAGAAAAGTAAATAATAAGGACGGGGTTAACCCAGTGTGTATCGAAAGTAGCAGTTACAGGTATCCACTCTCAAAAAAAAGAAAAGATAAGAAAAGTAAACAATGTATATAGTTCAATAATTAACCTCTCCATGCATTTGCAAGTTAAGCAAAAAAAAGAAAAGAAAAGAAAAGTAAACAATGCATATAGTTCAATAATTAACCTCTCCATGCATTTGCAAGTTAAGCAAAAGAATAAATCACGCGACACACATTATTCATAATAAAATACATAACAATTACATGCAATAACTTTGGAAATCACACAATAGCAGCAAATTTTCTTGTCTCTGCTTATCCTCATCCAACTATTTCAAGTTCCATCTCTTTAGACGTGCCGAAGTATTTAATACCTGTTCCAATTTTATTTAAATAAAATCATTAAACAATTTAATCAACAGATAATATCCAAATCTTAAATTCAAAACTAGTTTGCATTTTCACCTCTTTATCCCAATTTGTTCTCCAAATCAAAAAGCTCATTGCAAAAGTCTGAGTTAGAACTCCACAGGTGAGCCCCAACCATATCCCCTTTTCAAAAACACATTAATATCATAATCACACACCAACATTCACATTATTCATTTAATCAAACATAGCTACATTAGGCCATTTTCCATCAAATGTTGCATATTCAGAGATAAGTTTCCTCTTTCATTCTTGTTATGGCAGAGGAAAATACTACTTATTAATGCCTCTTAATTTGTTCTATATATCAGAAATATTACCTGTACTTGAAGATGAAGCACATATCCAAGAACAACTCCAATTGGCAATCCAATGACGTAGAAGCAAACCAGATTGATGACGGCGACCTTCGTTTGCAGACCCGATCCTATGGCCACACCTGCCAAAAGAAAAGGGAAGAAACTCTCAGCTGCATATAATTAATTTCATGAAAAAACGGGAAGATCTTGAAGCGTTCTGATCGAGAGTGAAACTAACCGGAGAGGACCGGATAGAGGCTAGCAAGCAACACTGTAAATGCAAGAAGAACTGAAAGATGAGAGATTGTGCGCGCGACTGCCTCATCATTCGTGAAGAGATAACTGATGTTTTTGCTGAAAACCAAGCAGATAATCCAAAAGAAGATCCCAATTGAAGACGAAGTGCTCATCAACACTTTGATTGAGAATTTCACTGCTCCGGCATCTCCTCTCCCGAGCTCATTTGCAACGCGAACACTGTTCGTCATTGCAAGGGATTATTTATTCATTCATTCATTGTAGATGAAACAAAAGGAGCAAATCCATACCATGCAGCACCCATAAGGCCAAGGATGATCATGAGTATCCAAGAAGCCACATTCAGGCTGCAAAGTTCATTTTCATTCAATATTGATCTTGTAATGTGGTTGAATTGAAATGAAAAGAGATTGATTATATATAGCTTACCAAATAGATAAGGCAGATATTGCAACTTGTGCATCTTTCATGTATCCAGCCAATAATACCAAAATTGCATAGTACCATAATTCCAAACTACAGCAACGGAGACAAAAACTCCCACAATAATTAGAGAGAGAGAGTAGGCTGCAACAAACACATGAGAGAGAGAGACAGAGAGAAGTTACCAGATCATTACACCAGATGATACAGAGAGTTTCACAACTGGCCACAAGTCCTTCACTGCAGCTATACTAAACCCCTTCCACGTCTCCGGGCACCAACCGCCAAAAATATACACAAATTCTCCCAAAACAAGAAACCATGAAGATATGCATAATGCAGCCATGGCACCACCCACTCCAAAATCCCAAACATAAACAAAAAGCCAAGAACACACAATGTGGATCACCAACCGCAGAGATGACAGCCACGCGATGATCATGTTCTTCTGCTGTGCTTGAAGGTACATCTGCACCGTCATGCTGAAGACCATGCTAATGACGATTGGAATGAACCACACAGAAATATATCCAGCAGATTTCGCGATTCCTTCTTCCTGACCAACAAGGTCGAACATTTGTGTGCCAAATATGAAGATGGGAAGTAGAAAAAGTAGCGTGATGAGATCAATGATCCAAGATCTTTGTAGGTAAATTCCCATCATATGATACTGTTTTGCTCCAAATGACTGCCCACAAAGAGTTTCTGTTGCACTCGACATTCCAATCTGTCAAACCAGAAATATTAATTAAGTAATTCTAATTCAACTTCGTAATCAAGTCAGTCAGCAGACAGTGATACAAATCAAATGTTAGAAGTAAAATAAAGTCGAATAGGCCGGAGAGTAAAAGTATACCAGTATGCCATTGACGAATCGAACGCTTAAGGTTTGGACAAGAGCATAACCGGCGAGATCTACGGCGCTGACGTGTCCGACAAACGACTGCGTGACGATAATGGTTCCGAACGAACTCACCCTTGAAATCACACCTGGCGTCGCCACCCTCCATATTTTCTTTGATTCTTCCCAGATTCTTCCTTTCAAATCACCTAAGTTTTCTGCTGCTTTTGGAGCAAGCAGGGGTTCTTGTATTCTGTTATCATCCATGCTTGGTGGCTGGTGCAAATAAACAGCAAGAAAGAATTTAAGGCCTATTTGAGTGTGAAGTAACATTATTGCTGTAATAATATTGTTAGTTAGACTTTGTGGTCCATGCCTTCCCACTTGTCCCTGAGTATCTCGTTTTCAAAATAAAAGAGTTCTTTATATCTTCTGTTAACATGCGCATATTATTATTATAACATGCACTACCCCACACCAGAAGGCCATCCAATCTATTGTGATTTAATTTAATTTTATAATTATTAATTATGATTCATTAATTTAATTAGAGATTATAAATTTTTAATTAGCAAATTTTTAGTTAATAATTGATTATTAATGTTGATTATTACAAAATTAGTGTATATTATTGTTTAGCTTAATTTATATGTAAGAATAAAACTCGTTATATAGTACTCTTTCCGTCCTCAAAGAATGTGGTACAACTTTTGTGATACGAGTTCTAAGAAATATTTGGTGGATGTGTTTTGAGTGGAGAAAGTGTTTAATCTTTTTTAATATCTTAGAGGTTTAAAATATAAGAGAGTGTGTGGGTAATGTATAAAAAAGGAAAGACCACACTCATGAATATAGTAATAAGAACACATTTTTTGGGGACAGCGAGTAATACTCCCTCCGTCCAGGATAAGTGTAGCACAATTTTCTTTTGCGTACGTCCACGATAAGTGTAAACACTTTTCATTTTGGGAAATGATCTCACCCACTACCCTTATTTTAATTCTCACAACAATTCATTATGCTGGGTCTCTTTCTCAATTCAAAGCCAATCTATCAATCTTTTCTTAAAACTCATGTCAAACCCAAAGTGTTATACTTATAATAGACGGAGAGAATTTTTTTTTATTTTATAATAAGTATTATTAAAATAATGAAATTAACAAGGGAAAGTAAGCTACGTGAAAGGATCCAACTTTCGCTAGATTAAAAAATTCTACTAGGTTTTCACGTGGAGAGTACATGAAAAGAAATTAATTTATAGGAGTAGTTTCTCCCAACTCAATACTCAATCCTTTCAAAAAAAAAAAAAAATACTCAATAGTAATAAAATAAGAACCTCCGTGCATAGTTGATAGCCACTCCCACTCATGATCAACATCTACCGATCTACGTACCACCATATTTCAAAAGAAAACATTAAAAAAAAAAAAGAAAGCCATTAAATTTTTTATATAAAAAACGAGCTACTCATGGACAAGAAACTTAATTTCTAGAAGGATTGTTATTACTCAGTCAAATAGGCCTTTTTTTTGTTCTGCTGCGCCAAGCATGGATGATAACAACATACAAGAGACCCTGCTTACTCCAAAAGCAGAAGAAAAATTAGGTGATTTGAAAGAAAGAATCTGTGAAGAATCGAAGAAAATATGGAGGGTGGCGACGCCAAGCGTGGTTGCAAGAGTGAGTTCGTTCGGAACCATTGTGGTGACGCAGTCGTTTGTGGGACACGTCAGCGCGGTAGATCTCGCCGGTTATGCTCTTGTCCAAACCTTAAGCGTCCGATTCGTCAATGGCATACTGGTATACTATTACTCTCCTATTTCCACTTTATTTACTTCTAACATTTGGTTTGTATCACTAATATATGTATGTATGTGTTATAAAAGTTTACATCTTTTGATATGTGATGCATATTTTGCCGATTCTGTTCAGTACAAACATATAAATGTTTCTATGAAATTGAGTTGATTAAGGACAGGATGGAGAAATGATCCCTTTTACTTGATTATAAAGTTAAGTGGAATATACTTATTTGGTTTGACAGATTGGAATGTCGAGTGCAACAGAGACTCTTTGTGGGCAGGCTTTTGGAGCAAAACAGTATCATATGATGGGAATTTACCTGCAAAGATCATGGCTTATTGATCTCATCACACTACTTATTCTACTTCCTGTGTTCATCTTTGGCACACAATTGTTCAACCTCATTGGTCAGGATGAAGGCATAGCGAAATCTGCTGGATATATTTCTGTGTGGTTCATTCCAATCGTCGTTGGCATGGTTTTTAGCTTGACGGTGCAGATGTACCTGCAAGCACAGCAGAAGAACATGATCATTGCATGGCTATCAGCTCTGCAGTTTGTGATCCACATTCTATGTTCTTGGCTCTTTGTTTATGTTTGGGATTTTGGAGTGGCTGGTGCCATGGCTGCATTATGCATATCTTCATGGTTTCTTGTTTTGGGAGAATTTGTGTATATTTTTGGCGGTTGGTGCCCGGAGACGTGGAAGGGGTTTAGTATCGCTGCAGTGAAGGACTTGTGGCCAGTTGTGAAACTCTCAGTATCATCTGGTGTAATGATCTGGTAAATTCTCTCTCTCTCTCTCTCTCTCTCACATTAATTCTTATTCTTGTGGGAGTATTTATTCTCTGTTTTGTTGTAGTTTGGAATTATGGTACTATGCAATTTTGGTGTTACTGGCTGGCTACATGAAAGATGCACAAGCTGCAATATCTGCCTTCTCCATTTGGTAAACTATATAAAATCAATCCGTTTTCATTTCATGCACATTCAAGATCAAAGATTAATATTCAAAATTGAATTGAAGTTGATTTTTTGCAGCCTGAATGTGGCTTCTTGGATACTCATGATCATCGTTGGGCTTATGGGTGCCGCATGGTATGGATTTGCACCTTTTGGTCCATCTACAATGAATGAATGAATCAATAATGCCTTGCAATTACGTACAGTGTTCGCGTTGCAAATGAGCTCGGGAGAGGAGATGCCGGAGCAGTGAAATTCTCAATCAAAGTGTTGATGAGCACTTCGTCTTCAATTGGGATCTTCTTTTGGATTATCTGCTTGGTTTTCAGCAAAAACATCAGTTATCTCTTCACGAATGATGAGGCAGTCGCGCGCACAATCTCTCATCTTTCAGTTCTTCTTGCATTTACAGTGTTGCTTGCTAGCCTGTATCCGGTCCTCTCCGGTTAGTTTCACTCTCGATCAGAACGCTTCAAGATCTGCTCGTTTTTTCATGAAATTAATTATATGCAGCTGAGAGTTTCTTCCCTTTTCTTTTGGCAGGTGTGGCCGTAGGATCGGGTCTGCAAACGAAGGTCGCCATCATCAATCTGGTTTGCTTCTACGTCATTGGATTGCCAATTGGAGCTGTTCTTGGATATGTGCTTCATCTTCAAGTACAGGTAATGTACAACTAGTGTTTTCCTCTGCTATATATATAGTACTTTAACTTAAATTAAGTATTGGAAAGTGGCCTATAATGTAGCTATGTTTGATTGATGAATGTTGGTGTGCAATTCTGAGATTAATATACTTTGAAAGGGGATATGGCTGGGGCTCACCTGTGGAGTTCTAACTGAGACTTTTGCATTGAGCTTCTTGATTTGGAGAACAGATTGGGATCGAGAGGTAAAAATGTCAACTAATTTTTAATTTAAGAGATGAATAATATATGTTGTTTAAATTATTTAATGATTATTTTTAAATAATACTATACAAACTATACGTGACAGGTATTGAATACTTCAGCGCGTTTAAAAAAATGGAACTTGAAATAGTTTGATGAGGATAAGCATAGACACGAAAATTTGCAGCTATTGTGATCCCGAAAGTGTTCGATTAAATCATGGACATGGAGTGTCGGGTGATGATTTCAATAGTTATTATATATATTTGTATGAAAATTGTTATGAATAATGTTTGTGGCATGATTTATTCTATTGTTTGGCTACCTAATTTTGCTACATTGTAGTGCCAGTGTGGAGCGGATGAAATATTAGTTGTTACGATTTGTTATTTAGTATACGCGACATTATGTTGGTGGTTCAAGAGAAAGATTGAAGATTTGACATTAATCATGAACAGTAGAATAGGTACAATTTCTAACATTTATAACGATATGAATAAATGTAAAAGGGTCAGAATATTAGATGGTCCCATGGTCTAGTGGTCAGGACATTGGACTCTGAATCCAGTAACCCGAGTTCAAATCTCGGTGGGACCTATTTTATATTTTTTTTACTATCTTTTTCTTTTTTCTTCTTTTATCATTTTACTTTCGCTTGGCCGAAACTCATATGGTCTCATATACCACCACACCAGTAAGTTACTAACTTTCTTTACTTGTAGTGAAAAGAGCTCTTAAAATAAAAAATAGAAATAAATCTCAACTCTTGATCTATAATAGATGGATGACTAGATTTGAAGCGGGTCGGATTCGGGTCGGACCCGGGTCAACCCGTTGACTTTTCAATTTTTTTTATGTTTCGAAAAATTTTTTCCGAATTTTTTTTTTCCGTTTTTTTTAATAAAGTGTTGTGCATCTCAATACACTATGTGGTACATCTCATTCATGTTGTGGTGCATCTCATTACACAGTAGTGGAATGAAGTAGCAGTCTATGTTAGTTAGTACTTTGTTGCATAGATTATTAATCTCTTGTTTTGGCTTCACAATTTTGGTCCACTAAGTGAAGTATATATACGGAACAAAAGTAGTACATCATCAGATATATATAGTTGTGTTCTGTTTCTAGATATCTAGAAACTAGTTACTATTGTACATTATAGAGTAAATTGCATATTACACTCTTATATTTTCTCTAACATGCATAAAACACCTTTATGTTTTTTAAATTGCATAAAACACCCTTATGTTTTACTAAATTCTGCACACTTGTCCCTCCGTCTACTACCGTTAATAACGCCGTCCGACGAGTAAAATGCTTTGTACACCCCTATGTTTTCTAAAACTTGCATAAAACACCCTTATATTCTTAAAATTGCATAAAACACCCTCATATTTTAATAAACACTGCACACTCGCATCTCCGTCTACTACGTTAATGATTCATTAACGTCGTCTAATGATGTTCTTAGAAAAATTAAGGAAAAAGAAGAGAGGGCATCATCCATTATGAAGTGTGATTTTTAATGTGATGTATTAAGAATAATTTTCTTGAACAATACTTCTTTTTTTTTTTTGTCTTGAGTAGGATGCAAAATATTGTTATGATACCTACGTGCCTTTTGTTGGCTTTTTGTCTGTAAGAATGTTGGTGGGCATGTGCTAAAGACTTATTTTGAACTCTATGTTTAAATGTTATCTTGAATTTTTATTATATAATGAGTACTGTGAACTTTATTTTTAATTAATTTTTTTTGGATGTCACTTGAACTAAAGATAAAGATGAAATTTATGTATATATATAAATACATGTAAGTTTCTCGAAAAATATAAAGATAAACTTTATGTATATATATAAATACAAGAGTTGGACCATGTATTAATGGTCAGTAGTAGAATTTCATGGATGAATTAAATATATTCAAATTTTGATTTGAGATGGAGTGATGCTTTGAATTTTATTAAATTTTGTTTTGTAGCAGTATATGAGAAAGAATTGATAATAGGAAGAAAGTCTTTTAACTACAGGTTTAATATTAATGTTTATTTTTTTTAGAATTTATAATTTATAGCCTAACATAAAATGCTAAAAGATAAATCAAACTATTTGTTCAAATGTGTAAAGGAGCAAAGAAGATGAGTATGTTATTTAATATAATGTTTGGGGGTATTTTGGACTATTTGCACATCTTATAAGCATAAAAATATGAACTAGTTGCATAGAGAGCGAGTGAAAGCCACGCTCCGTTACTTCTCACGGATTGGGTTTTTGGTGCAGGGTTTATATAAACATATGGGTGTTTTATGCAATTTAAAGAACATAGGGGTGTTTTGTGCAGGTTTTAGAAAATATGGGGGTGTATCATGCAATTTACTCGTAAATTATACAATAAACTTGCTTTCTTAACTTACATGCACAGTTAGCATTTTGAAATTTATTGGAATTTAATTAATATATGAAAGTTACAAGATGGAATATATATATATATATATATATATATAATTAATTTCAAAGACTTTTTTTCTGATGACTTTTTTCATACATACATGAATATAGTATACATGAATAACATACATGACCTGTTTCATGTGTATGCTACTCATGCACAATGACAGAGCCAGAAAATTTTCCCTGGGGGCCCAACTAATATATTATTTTAAATAGATATGTAAAATTCTAAAATAAAATAAGAAGTTAATAAAATATTAAGTACATATGTAACACCGGTTAAATTACAACACAACGTTGAAAAAAAATCGAAAATTAAAAATAATTTTCTCATAACATTTCCCTCTATTTTTTATATTTTGAAAGTTCTACATAGTAGTTTATTAGGAATTATGCAAAGAACAATAAATAATTTTATAATTAATTATCACAATATTCTAACAATTATGTGAAAAGGAGAAACAAAAAATTAGAGGTAAATAAATTCAACATTATCAATATATTTAAAAGAAATCAAATTATTATATATATATGTGCATTAAAAAATAAAATAAAAATGGGTGGCCCAAAAGGCCCCCAGCCCCAATGTGGCTCCATCGACGCTCATGCATGTCGGCGGTCATCTCCGACGAAAATTTTTCTGTAGACTTTTTGCCCAGTTAATTTTTTTCGACTGCATAAATGAATAACATGTCATTTATACTATTCATACATGATATGCGTTCATGTATGATACTAATGTATGATGTTGCTACTTATAAATATTTGTGAATTAGGTGACTGCAAAACAACAATTTCGAAAGGACTGATCATCAAAGAAGAGTTGCAGGTAAGGACTTAGTTGCAAAAGGCTCATGACAGTTATTTGTTTTCTTGCTAATAAGTAATAACGGCATGGAGCAGCAGTAGCTTTCAGTTTAGAGATTCATCTCATCTGGAGCATTCAAATCGTGTGGCTCAGATCATTCCTCAGCTACTGGATATAAGTAGTGTTAGTTGTGTAATTTGTCGATCAGATTCATAATTTTTCGTTATGAGATTAAGCAGTAAAGGGAGATTGAAGAGAAGAGTGAAACAAGAGAGAAACTGGGATAGTTTTGGGTTTTGTTTACTTCTTCTTTAATCTTCAATTTCTAGCTGTAACTGTGAGTGAAAGATCCTAATAAACTACTCAGATTGACCCTCCGTGGACGTAGGCTGTTATGCCGAACCACGTAATCGCTTGAGTTCTTCATTTCTGCATTTATTTCTTGTTTAGGATTATTGTTGTTCGTCTTGATTACTGTTCGATTGAATTGGGTTGCGAAGTAGAGTTTATTTCTTACAATATTCATTTATGCAATCTCATGTATGACATTAGGTGATTTCAAAAAGGGTTCATTAAGGACAAAAGGGAATTTTTACACTTTTTACTGCCATAATTTATCTTTTAATAGTAACCCATTTTCAATTTCTATTCAATTTGAATGGCAATTTTGTAAATAAATTTAAATTCAAGGATTAATATAATTTTATTTTATGGTTTAATAATAATAATAATATATCTATATATATATATATATTAAAACAAAATAGTGGAATTGCAAATCAATTGCAATTCAATTTTGATGGTAATTTTGTTAATTATATAAAATTGAAGGTAATATATTCTACACAATATTCTGCATAAAACATATATTAAAATAGAATTGAGGCAATTTAAAATAGAGTACATTTTTTGAAATAAATCCAAAAACATTATATATATATATATATATATTTGAGTTTCAACACACACACACATGACTCGAACTTCCAAACTCATGGTTGGAGGGAAAGTGCCTTACAACTAAGATGCACTTCGTTGTCAATATTTTCTAATTTCAAATATGTGTGTTTTGAATTATTATTATTTTGGTTCTTATTGAATTATTTTGTTATTCTCTTCAGATTTTTAACCTATTAATTCATTTTATCTTTAAATAAAATATTTTTATTATTCGAATTTATGACATATCTCTTATCCGTACATCGCACAGAGGGCAATACTAGTTGAGCATGAAATTAAGAAACCGAAATTTGCAATTAGAAAGTGGGCTATATATTAAATAGTGGACGACAGTGGAATTTTGAAATTTATTGTATTGAAATTGTTATGTATGTCATTTGTGGCATGATTTATTGTTGGGCTAATTTTGCGACATTTATCAGTGGTCGATGGAGAAGAGTAAGTAGTGTTGATCTGAGTTGCACACACTTTTGTTATATTTGATTAGTAGCATCTACAAGGTGTTCTTGGTCCCATGGTCTAGTGGTCAGGACATTGGACTCTGAATCCAGTAACCCGAGTTCAAGTCTCGGTGGGACCTTTTGCCCTTCCGCTTGGGTATTTTTTGGCCGTCATTCTAAGTTTATTTATTCAATTTGTTTCGTAGTGGGAAGTTGACCTAGCATGGAAGTTCCAGTTCCCGATGCAGGTTTCTTGCTTGCACCAATACAAGTTGTATCTTTCAAATTCTTAAATCAGAAATTTGCTAATCTCCTCTCTCTCTCTCTGTCCAACCAAAATCAAATGTGACTTCTCTGCGCAGTTTATGGAGGACCCCAAATTCATCTTTGTCATCATTCATTTCCTACTACTGTTAAACACTTTCTGTCTTAATCGAGAACGAATGCTTGGATTCTTCATTGGAAACCGTCAACACATCTACCTAAAGAAAAAACTCTCGCAATTTAGAGGCCTTTATTT